>MU006230.1:267869-508142 GCA_010093685.1 Ophiobolus disseminans
CGAGTATGCAGACAGGCTAGCAAAGGCCGGCCTTAAGAGACAGGCTAAGGATCCTCTTACATCGCTAAGCTACCTAAAGAGAAAGGCTAAAGAGAAGATCCTAGCAAGCTGGAAACAGGAGTGGAAGGATACTAGGCCTGAACAGAAGGGCAGGGCCTGCAGCAAGGCTACACAAGAAAGGCCAAAAATCGCGTACAAGATGCAGCTACTCTCTAGCTTAAGGAGAGTGCTAGCTGCCTACTACCAGCTTAAGCTAGGAAAGGGCTTCTTTAAGCAATTTTCTAGGGCTATAGGCAAGGACAATAAGGGAGAATGCTTTGGCAGCTGCAGGGCCTTACAGACGCTAGAACATCTTCTCCTACACTGCAAGCACTATACAAAAGAGAGGGAAATGATGTTAAACACACTAGACGTGCCTACTCTAATGCTACAACAGCTATTTAGTACTGCAAAGGGAAGTGCTGCGTTAATAGACTTCTTAAGGAAAACAGAGATTGCTACAGCAAGATAGCTGCTAGCAGCAGGAGCCCTCTAAGGGCATATAACAACGACAAAATCGCAAAGAAAGATAGAAAGAGAGAATAGGCAGGAATGCACAACGCAGGTGAAAGACTGCAGCTAATAGCACCAAGCGTAGACTCTAGAAAAGAGAGATTAGCAAGGTATGCGCAGCGCTCTATAGTCCCTAGGACTGCATGAGCTTTATTGTATTTATGCTAGCAATAGGTAGTGCAATGTAAATAATATAAAAAAAAATTGGTGTATACTAGCCCTATCCTGCATAAATAACTAGGAACGTTGCTAGTAAGAGAGGAGACCCTTTTTCAAGGCCTCTATGTAAATCTAGGCTGAGTAGCCACCTTTAGGAGCATCTGGATCGCGGTTCATGATAACCAACTTGCTCCTCCTTAGACAACCCTATTCATTAAGCCAGATTGCAGCCTACACTATCTGCTGAGGCTTGCGGCCAGTACCTACAGCAGTAATTATCTCTAGCTTCTATTTCTCCCAAGGAAAGCAAAAGCACCACTCTTGATTTGCACTAGCTCCCTTCTGAACAGAGCACTTATCTAAGAATTTAACCGTGCGCTGATGCCACTAGAAGTGCCTGTACTGCCTGCAGAATTGCAGACGCTTAGCAACATGCCCTTGGTTAAGCTTAGGTCTCTTTTTACAGGGAGAATTAGTGAGGCTAGCTCCCTTAAGCACTTAGTATAATGTACGGTAGCAAGGTGGCTTTGAAGTAGTCCTATTAGGATTTACTAATACAGCAACCTTAGTAAGTTCTAAGTACTTAATCTTTAGAGCAGCGCAGGCCTTTTAGTAGATGATTTTTTTCTAGTGTAGTGATAGTATAGGTGGCTGGCCACTACGAGGCTGCTCTTGCGTTGTACCTGTTTTGGCATAGATTCGGATAGTGTATTTAATTGCGCTCTCGCTTCGTTAGAACTCTGCTGCAAGCTCCTGCACTGTTACCCTACACTCACGCTTCGCGATAATCCTCTAGCGCTCAGCAGGACTAATGTTTAGCCCACGGCGAGCATTTCCAGCTATTTCTTGTCCAAATTGGCGTAGTAGGGGCATAGTTATAACATGTCAAAGTTGTGGTGTTAGTGATAAAGGTGCGGGGTCGGGAAAACAGCGGTTTAAAACTTTTGTCTTAGTACTGTTGTTAGATGTGATCAGCCTTTTAGCAGGGCGCTCAGAGACGGCAGAACTAATTATGTGCTAGATTACTGCTAGCGCAGACTCAGGATAAGGAAGATAAAGATAAGCAGAGGAGACCCCTTAAGAGAACACACAAGACACACAATCAATACACAACTATTAATTATAATTAATACTAATTAATATTATTTATCTTTACACGATCTGATTAACTATCTGATCTAACAATTAAGAGTCTCACTGCCTCAACCAAACAAGGATTAGAACTAACTAACGCGAGAAAACTCTGCAACCTATTAAAAGGATGTCTACACTACCTCTACGAGACTCCTTAGTGATTCTGAATAATCACACAAACTAGATTAAGTGGCTGCGCTAGATTAAGACGCGCGCTAACTCCCTATGCGTGTAGGAAAAGATAGATCTAAACCTTACAATCCAACCCCTTACTAAACTAGAGGTGCTACTAATGCCTTAACTAAGCGACTATTAAGCGTCGCAATAAGCAATTAACGCGCACGCCGCTGCGCAACAAGCTATTAACGCTTACAGTGACATCGCACTATTTATACCTGCTTAACCTACAGACCTTGCTACGAACGCGAAGGCATTGTACAAAGAAGATTTAGAGATCTATAAGCTAGAGATAGATCGCTACAAAGCAGAAGATCACAAGTACACGCAAGAGCAAGCTGCGTTCGACAAGATTACGCAGGAGATACAGCGAACAGTTAACAACTACCTATACACAAACTGCTGCAGAGCAAGACAATTACATCGTTAATAGATTACTAACCTAATAGCTACTGTTGGCATCGATGCCAGAGACGAGATTAAGGAAGCCTAAGAGCGGTACAGAAATGCGATGAAGGCTCCTAGGATAATCGCCTCTAAGGAAACATAGCTCACGGAAGTTGATTACGCTACAACTAAGGGCAAAGCTATTGGAATACCTAAGTGCTAACTAGACACGTATATTAAGGAGGACTTTACCCGAGCTACGGCTAAGCACTTAGAACAATAGACGATATTATTTGCAGCTAATAGGCTGAAAAACCCCTTAATTACGGTCAAAGACATAATCCGCGAATACTAAGACTACATGCAGCTGTTCTACCTATCGAGAGTGAAGACAGCAAAGGCAGCCTTTAGAGCAGCCGCTGCAGGTAGAGCACTAACGCTCTATAAAAACGGGTTAGACAATCCTAGGCAGAAGCGGAAGAGCCGCCGAGGCCAAAAGCAGATTATAGCTGCTAGAGCCACTAGATCAAACCCTATTCAATAAACTACAAGCAAGTGCGAAGCATGCAATATAAGACACGCACTTAAGGACTGCTAGTACGCGCACCTAGGCAACGCACTAACTTAGTGGCGACCCTAAGAAGATAGGATAGATTAAGTCCGATTACGTATTGACAACAGCCTATCTATGCAAGAAACAATTCGCAGCGCTAAGCGACTAGTATAATCTAAAACCCTATTAATAAAGAAGTCGCACACAGCGACCCCTATAGTTAAGCAAGACGACTAACTCTATAGTTGGAAAATCAGAAAGATTAACTACACGTTTATTAAGGCCTTGTTTAAAGCTAGCTAGGTTACGTACCCTCTACAACAATTATAGATTCTTAACTCTAGATTAACATATCACGTCTCTAACGATATTAGTTAATTTACTAGAACAAGACTAGCAACGCAAGGAGACTTCCTATTAGTAGGCAACTTACGAGTATAGATCAAGGTATATAGATTAGTTACCCTAATAGTAGCTAGTAGCAGCAATCAAAGCTAACTACACTTAAAGAACGTAGCCTACTGTCCTAATCTACTCTGCAATCTTGTCTCTTTTAGGATACTCCGCTTGCAAGGTCTCTAGTAGGATACTAAACATAACCTAACAGTCCTTCAACGGTTACAAACTAACAGTCCAATTGCCGATCTTACTAAGCAGCATAGACAGTAGATAATCAAAGCAAATCTAATCACTAACTACGCAATAATAGCCGCTAGAGCAGCAAAGCTGCGCTACAATCTACAACAACGCGCACGAGCGCTAATCTAGCACAAGAGATTAGGACACCTAGGACTAAGCGCGCTTAAGCATCTCGTACAACAGTCTAAGGAAGTAAAGATTACTAGAGTACTTATAGTCGACTGCAACGCCTGTAGAAGAGCGAAAGCTAAACGGCTAATCCGCCGCACGCTACGCAGGATCGATAAGGCTCTAGGGGAACGCGTCTCACTCGACTTTTACAATTATAAAGCTAACAGCTTAACAAAAGAGAAAAGCTAAATGCTAATTATAGATTAAGTGACTAGGTTTATGTAGGACTACTATTTTAAGGACAATTAAACAGCGCAATTAATTATTAAGGCGCTTAAGTCTTTTGTAATCCTTATAAAGACTTAGTTTAACATTACTGTTAAGATTATCGAAACTAACAACAAGATTGTTACAGTTAAGCTAGAAGTGGCTCGTTAGGCAGAATCCCAAGGCATCTGTTTCGAGCCTTCCGCCCTAGACACCTAATTACAGAATAGTGGAGCAGAACGCTTAGAGAGTGTAATTAAGGAGAAAGAACGAGCAATGCGACTTGATGCTAACCTGCTATAGCTACTGTAGCCTAAGATCTCTCGATTAGCTATATATCTCTATAGTTGAACACCGCAATATGCGAATCGATAGAGATCACCGTACGAAGAGTTTTTCACTTACAACGCCTATTAAAACGGGATTGTTACCTTACTACGCAAGCTACACTAAGGTTACCTACAAGTATATAGGTGCAAGGCATTTGCAATAACGGATAATACGAAACGAGGTAAGAGCAAGCTACAGCAACTTAATCCTAAGGCATAGATTGGATACCTAGTTAGATATCGATCTACAAACATCTTTCGTGTATAGGTTCCTACTATGTCTAAGGTAATTACTACACGTAACGTCGTATTTAATAAGGAATCAATCTTTACTAGAGATAAGAAGGATGTTATAGACAACCTAATGCACAGCACTCTCGAAGAGATTAAGGCGTAGATTAGGACTATAGAGCTTCCCCTAGGGATCAACTACAAGCAAGAGGAAACATAGTTATTCCTTAAAGATAAGTCTTTTAACAAAGGACAAGTACAGGAATTAACACCTAATTAATATAATAATAGCGGAAGAAAGGTTTGAGCAGCTTACCCCTCACTACTGCTAACGCCTCCACTAGTAGCCCTCTTAACGAACCTTATAACAGCGCAGGAATTAAGGTAGGTAGATAATCCTCTTAAATTTAAGATTTAGAACGTCGCCCTTACGCAGCTACTAAACTATAGGATTAATTACCCCTTAAGTGCGAGCCGTAGTAAGAGACCTAATCTACGTAGTGCTAATATAGGATCACAATCCGTCGGTGAGAGCCTCTAGTATAATTAGATAGACCTATAGGCTGCAGCGTTTATAGCAGGTGCGAGAGCAGGAAAAGTTTAACAACTAAACAACAAGAAACTTAATAGTGCGGCGGTTAATCAATTGCTTAAGGGCTAAGGCTATAGCTACATGCCTCATTTGAGCGAGCTCCCGCTAGCACTAAGCCTAAATTAACTTAAGAAGAATTACTTATTCTACTAGTTGTTCAAGAAAGCTAAAGAGGATCACCTCTTAAGCTATAAGCAATCAAACTTATAGTTAGAAGTCCTAACGTAAGAAGCACGACTAATAGGCACTTAGATACTTAATTCTATGTAGGTATACACCTACAAGATTAACAAGGATTATTGTTTTGTTAAGTGTAAAGCGCGCTTAGTCGTTTAGGGCGATTAACAACGCAACGTCACTGCTTAGGAGACCTACGCCGCTACGCTAGCAGGCTGATCCTTTTGAATTGCGCTCGCAATTGCCGCTCGCTTTAATCTTAAACTTAAGCAGTACGACGTAACCAACGCTTTTGCAAACGCTCTAATCAATTAACTCGTATACATAAGAATGCCGCGTAGCTACGCGCAGTACAGAAAAATTCTAAAGCTTAACAAAGCCCTTTACGGCCTCTAGATCTCGCTACTGCTCTAGCAACGAGACTTCACTACATACCTTAGAAGCCGTAGCTTTACTGCTGTTCTACACAAGCTATATTGCATAATCTGTTAAGGAATCTTTGTGTTCTTCTACGTTGACGATATAATCATAATGTACAGCAAGAACCGTAGATTAGAAGCACAAGCAGCTGTTAAGGACATAAAAAAGAAGTACAGTATAACAGGTAGAGACGATCTACATTAGTTCTTAGGCATAGAGGTGATTAGGGATCGATCCTAACAAAAGATATAGATCTCCCAATTAGCATACCTTAAGAAGATTATCTAATTAGTGAGCGATTACTCTATTAAGTGCGATACACTAATAATTAAAGCCGAATTGCTGCTCTAAGAGGGCTTCGCTACTCCTAGAGAGATTAACCTCTACTAACAAAAGATTAGATTACTACTCTTCGCAGCAGTTAACACAAGACCTAATACGGCCTTTGTAGTATTACGTCTAGCACGATTCCTTACAAATCCTAGGCCTAATTACTAGTTAGCTGCTAATCGCGTAATTCTATACCTAAACTGTACACGAACGCTCGCACTGCAACTAGGTAGAGAAGATTACCTAGTTGTTGCTAGCGATGCCTTATTTGCCGACAATACTCTAGATTGCAAGAGCTTCTAAGGATACGTAATTAAACTGTTTGGAGGACTAATTGCATAGAGAGCGAACAAACAAAATACGATTACAACGTTAACTATAGAAGCTAAACTACTTGCGCTCTTACAAGTAGCAAAAGAGGCTATGTTTATCTAGATGCTGCTCACTAAGCTACAAATTTAGTTAGCTAACTAAACAATTACTATACAATGCGATAACACGCAAACAATTTAATTAATCTTAGAAGAGATCTCCTAGTTAACCACAAAACTACGGCATGTCAATATCCACAACTACTAGCTTAGGCAAGAGGCTTAGAGTAAGTCGATTAAGGTGATCTACGTGGAGTCGAGCAAGATGCTCGCCAACGGACTTACGAAGCTATTGCCAGCAAATCAGTGGGCTAGGTTCCTACAACAGATAGGACTTATTGATATAGAAGAACAATGAAGGCCAGAAGCAGATATAGGATGGATAAACAATTGATTAGAAGCCCTAGACCTTTGAGCAAATAGCGCGTAGAAGATAGTAGCACTATAGGTTCAGCTTAATCCTAACGTTTAAGCTGAGGGGGTGTGTTAGATGTGATCAGCCTTTTAGCAGGGCGCTTAGAGACGGCAGAACTGATCATGTGCTGGATTACTGCTAGCGCAGACTCAGGATAAGGAAGATAAAGATAAGCAGAGGAGACCCCTTAAGAGAACACACAAGACACACAATCAATACACAACTATTAATCATAATTAATACTGATTAACATTATTTATCTTTACACGATCTGATTAACCATCCGATCTGACAACTGTATAACCTACTTGCAATTGCCTAGTTAGATTAGAATAGGCCTTGTACGTCTCTCTACGCCTATAATAATCTTTATAGACCTAATTACCTCTATCTAGAAGCTAGTCTTATTAACGTTATAGACATTGTTGTTATAGACGCCATACTTAGCTTTAGTCTTCTCTACTAGCGTAAACTACGCGCTAATAATCTCTAGATCCTCCTGCAGTATTCTCTACCTATCTGTAACTTAATTAAAGGCTATTTTAAGCTTAGCAGTTCTTGGGCGCGATAAGAGAGCGTACAGCGTTGAACGTTAAAGGCTTGAGCAGCAGCCTAGTAGCTTCGAAATTAACTAGACTTATAGGCTTCAAGAGCAAGCTATAGCCTCTCTTTATGTTCAAGTAATAACGCGTTATGTGGTTGAGGCATGTTGAGTATATAACATAGAAGCTAAGCTTGGCAAGTTTTGGGCCACTCGGTGGGTTGGACCACTTGGTAGTGGTTTACGTTATAGGCTAAGTTATTAGTTTATTAAGTTATTAGCTAAAATCTAGCACTCTTTTCTATAGTATAAGGCCTTAGTCCCCTAGAGCTATACATTAAGTGCAATACTGTCGTTTTAACGGAGTTCTCGGCGTCGACGACATCTTGATGGTTCATACATGGCATCTGACGATCAGCGATCCGTATCAAAAGACAAGGCAGACGCTAGCTTTGGATTACACTGCAATCCTAAGCGCAAGAAGGCGCGGTCCTCACCAAGACTCCGCACAGCCGCGATTTAGATCACATGCTGGTTCGCCACCTGGACAGCCTTGCTTACATCACCTAATGCAGCGGACTACGCGTGCCCATTCCGCTGTGTGCTACAAAGCGTTAAGCTACAAGGCAGAGAAGAATGACGGTACGGCTACTGGCGGTCACGATAACAAGGTTTTGTCACGGACATGAGCTTGACTTGGCATTGTCGTTGGACATCAATGGTGGTCGGTATGCTTGTCGTCTCCTTTATCGGGCCTGTTATCTGTTTCGCCCTATTGACAGCTTTACTTCTTAGTTATGGTTGCCTTTTGTGTTTCTTACCTGCTTTCGGCTTTGATGCATTATGGAGCAAGGTCATTCCTCGAAGATACCCCCACACTCCACATCAAAAATTAGACTAGACTGTTGACTCAATACATCATGAGACTATAGACTAACCGATGCGTCACTTATGAGTTGCAGGCGGGTCGCGCAGCTGTTCACAATGGTCGTCGCATCTCACGAGGAAGTATGTCGCTCTGCTAAAGATGGGTACCTAGAAGGCGTGTCTTCAAAGGGTGGCATGCTAAACGTAGATCAAGCGCGTTACGTCCCCCAACGTCGGCATCATGCACGACGGCGACTCACTTACTAAAGAATTCCTCGTCGACGTCTTCTACAACTTCATGCAGACCGTCGGCCCCTGCTACCTAGGTAGTCTACATGCTTCGAAGAGAGATGCTCGAACTACCCCGGTCTGCGCGGTGGAAGTAACCACATGGCGATGTGGAAGTCTCTCGTTATGGACGTCGATTTCCACGGCCGGCTCTTGAAGCCTTAGTACGGGTTCCACACGCTGGACCGCCGCGTCGATAGGCCGCTTGCAGACTTTGAGCCTGCGGTCGCGGATCAGGCGGCGCGGAATAAGCGCTGGAATGAGCACTTCGGGCACGAGAAGTTGAAGTGGTCGACGTGGAGGCGGTTTGTTGTCCCGAAGAAGGGGTATATGGGGCTGTCGACGAGGAATTGTCAAGAAGGGGATAGTATATATACTATGTGCAGGGTTTCTATACCGTATGTTATGAGGGAAGAGAATCCGGCGACATTTGAAAGGGATCGCAAGCTCACTTTTGTGGGAGATAGGTACGTTACTACGTTGCGAAGTTTGATAGAGATAGTAGGTGATTAACTATTGCGTAGCTATCTGCACGGGTTTATGGATGGCGAGACGACGGATTCGATACGGACTAGTGCTAAATATTTTGTTGTAGTTTAAGTTTAATCTTATATTAAGAATCTGTGTCTGTATCCGCATCGGTGTCTATGTCTGCATCATCGTTACTGTCTTCATCCGAATCTGTTCCCATGGCTCCAATAATGTCTAATTGCAGCCCGACCGTCTTGCAAGCATCCTTGATCTCTTTCGGTACGCCATCGTCCCCGTCAACAACTATCATGGTCTTCCAATTCTTCGCAATGATATCTTTGCTCTCGATAGCAACGACGAAGAGGTCAGTGACCTCGTTGTCGGTACCCAGGTCGTTGAAGAACTCCAATACCTCCATCTCAGGCGGAAACCCCACTGAATGCAGGCGTGGCTTCTTTGACGATTTGGCGAAGAGCTGATGGTCCCAATTAAGTCGCAATGTCTTTAGGACCTCAAACTCCCTAAGTCGCAGTGTCTTCCGGTTGTGCAATGTCGGTGAGTCAAAGGTGATGCTTTTCAAGAACTCGGCTTGCGAGTTGAGAGCAATGATGTAGTCGCTAAGGCTGTCGGAGCTTTCCTCCAGCTCAGGCTCGGGCTCCTCTGTTTGTGTCATGACAAACTCCTCGAGTGCTTCAGGAAACTCAAGGACGTCTGCGAGCGCGTCATCGTTGATGTCGCATTCAACCAAGTGAAGCCTTTTCAAGGCGGTTACATGGGGCCGTTCGATGAAGTCAAATCCTCGCTCGTCTAGCTTGGCTCTTCTGATGATCAAAGTCTCCAATGTCGGATGTGCGAATATGTGTATGTTTTCTCGTAAATCCCAGTAAGCGTCATTGGCGCATTGATAGAACAACGAGCAGGTCTTCAGGCATGCGAGGTCGAAGGGCCCATTGAACAACGTCCCAATGCCGTGTAGAAGTACATCCGGTACTGATATATCAAGCTTTTCTAGATTTGACATGATGGACAAAGTGCGCGAAAGGCCATCAACGCGCGTAGGATCGAGGTACGAGTTGTGAACCGGGGCATCGAGCGCTAGATGTGATAGTTCCGAAGAAGGGTACGATAACTTGATTTCATGGATTGCTGAACCGCGTCTCGGTCGTCGACTCAATGATTCGCTGAAGGTGAGGTGCAACTCTGGTGTCTCGAAGAGGATGCTCTTGTAAAGCACAGCATCGCTCAGCTTGTGGTATTTTCTATTCAGGCGCGACACGTTGCACAGGCTCTTCCTTGACGTTCGCCCAAGCGTTTCGAAGATCTGTAGCAGTAGCTCGTCTGGTAGAACGGCTAGTCGGTCGCCTGTAGGGTTGCCGTTTTGGTCGTCTCTTTTGGCGCCGATTGACATGTCGTAACGCGGTAGCAAGCCGTAATCTGATCACGCCACCGTGGAGCAATGCGGGGAAAATTGCGGGGAAACCAGGATCCAATAACCTGAGAAATAAGGTATATGAGGTATATGGTGTGACTGTGGGCGTGGAGGGGTGAGCGCGATCGGTAATGGTTGAATTATATGAAGCGGAAAGGATGGTGAAGCGCTCTAAGCTTGAGAAACGGGTCGTCATTGAGCGGGTGGGCAGGTGCGCACTGACCATCTTGATCGCCCGCCACTCCAGGGCGAGGATCTGCAAACGGCGGGTCCAGATGTATTTTCTCACTTCGACATAAGATTTGAAAGTTATCGCAGAAGCAGAATTGCGCTTTAGAGGATGCTCAGGGCTGATAGTTAGTACACCTGAGTGATTCTCGTTCTCACAGCGTCATGCCGCACTTACGGTCCGAGACCACCTGCCGCTGAGCGGGGTACCAAGGGTGTCGACAGTCATGAACCAGACGTTTCCAGTTGTGCATTTAAGTACCTGAAGCTTGAAGCCATTGTACATTATTTTCGAAATTCATCCATAATTGCTAGATTTACAAGTCAACATGCAACAAGAGCAGCCAGGTTTTGTGCCTGCGGTAGAGGTTGATTTCACGAAACACCCTAATGCGTGGAAACTGCTGCGGCGTTGTCAAGATTTCTTTGCGGAAGTCGAGAACCTGTACAAATCTACCAATCCAATCGCTGGCCTCACTAACAACTTCAGTACTCCCGGCAAAGACCTCGAAGCCCATCTCAACACCCACTACGGTCCTGGTTCGCCAATCTACGACGACATATGTTCGTTGACTAGGACTGGAGTCACTGAAGGTTGGGCTGCCAACATTGAAATCGACGGGCCCCATTATCGACGCTCAAAGATTGCCTTGCCCAAAGAAGAGACCCGCTTCTTTAGCATCACGACAGTGTATATGCAGTCGGACGATGTCTTCTCTGGACAGTACCATTCACATCCTTATGGGGAGATAAACTGCGTCGTGCAGATTGATAAGTCGGCGGAGCTGATGGGTATGCAAGGTTGGCAAGGTGCTGGCTGGACAAGCCCTGGACCAGGAACGCATCACTATCCACAGGTGCGAGGCGGGGCGCTGGTTGCTCTTTTCTTCTTGCCTGCAGGTCGCATAAGCTATGGTGCTAAAGTAGGTGATCCCCAACCTGCGTCGCTGTGAAACACATACAGAAGCATACCAGTAACTACCACATGCCTATCAATATTCCCGCTTCACGCACGCGATGCGCATGTCCTGTGGCAGCGCCCATGTGTCTTGGTCCCACTCCCAATCTCCGCCCTTCTCATGCTCTAGCTTGACTTCCCAGCCTTTGACCAGCTCCACTATCAAAGCCTTCATCATTAGATCCACCACATACTTGCCTAGGCAAACTCTCGGCCCAAAACCAAACCGCCAATAGCAGTACCGCACATCCTTCGCTCTCTTCACGCCACCCTCGGCCCATCTCTCTGGTCGAAACATCGTATTATCCGGGCCCCATAGTGGATCCCTAACGTTCAGCGCATGTGCATCGACCACAAACTTAGATCCAGCCGGCAGAATATATGGCCCTAGCTGACGCTGGGTAGGACACGCCTGTGCGACGGAGAAGGCCGCTACGGGGCGAAGGCGGCCTGCTTCCAAAAGGATAAAGTGCAGGTAGTTTGATTGTGACAGTAGGTACGAATCACGCGTGGCTTCGTCTACGTACGCAGACTTGAGCTCTGACAGCAAGCGGGTTTGTATCCGGGGATTTGCAGCGATAAACACAAATGACCATGCAAGCGCACCGATGGATACGTCTAGTCGCGGATGCTATGTTAGTAAGGCTCGTAGAAGTACAAGAGTATGATCATACCCTGTTTAGTGTTAGCAAAGTTCAGAACAATGAATAGTGTGATACGAAGTAGGTCTTTTCTCAATACACAAGACTGTCACTCTTAGTCATCCATGCTTGAGACAAGGAGCCTATTTCGTATCCGGGGTTCCGTACGAGATTGGCGAACAGCATCTCGTCCAATGTTTGGAGAAGAGCTTCGCGGGATCCGTTTCCTTCGGCAATGGATGCGTACATCTGGACTATTGGCACAGGCTCTCCCTTTTCAGCTTTCTTCACAGCCTCTGCATGAGCGTTGTCGTTCCACTGACCCCATGACTTCTTGAAGTCGTCCATTTCACGGTTAGCGTTGATTGGGAGGTACTTCGCCCACTTATAGCGCGTCACGCCTCCCATCATCATGTGGGCGAAGACGGAATCGCGTCCAGGGATAATCTCGAGCAGCTGTGTTTTCAACGGTGGGGACAATTTGCCATATAAGAGGTCGGCAAGCGCAAGAAACGGGTATATTCTGAGATCCGCGTACGGTTGGAGTTGCCACTTCTTGGGCTTGGTCTCACACAGCGAAGCGATGTGTTGCTTCGCATGGTCCAGCACGGTTTGGACATACGTGGCTGTTGCGGTACGTGTGAAAGGAGCTTCGGTGGCCTTCCGTAGCAATCGCCACTCTGAGCCACTGATGAGTCCCAAACAGATCCCTAGCAGTTGATGCATATAATGTCCACTGTCATTTGCATTCGCTTTCAGGTGGGTGTGCGAGTCACGGAAGACAGTCTCAATGTCGGCCGGACGGGTTAGCACACTGCATTTATGAGCCCAAGTTTATCGAGTGATGGAAGGCTTTCACTCACATCTCACCATGAAAACCAGACCATATGCGGTACAAAGGACCATACTCTGCGCCCCATTTGCTGCTGTTTTCTCGTCCGTGGAGGTACTTCTCTACATTTCCTTGCCCATTAGGCCATTCGAAAGGAAGAGTTGGCAGGGTTTCACGCCCGTCGACGGTCTTTATGGGATAGCGAAGTCGAAGGTAGGCCTAGAGTATGTGAGCATGGTCATCGTTTGTGAACTTGTGAACTTACAGTGGATACATGGGACAATACATTGAAGCGACGCGTACCCCACACGGCTGTTGCCGAAACCACAATCAGACAAAGGACTAAGTTGAACATCTAGGACAGATTCCAGAAGCTTTTGTTTGAAACACACAAGAACGAGGACAGTGCTGCTTATCAGATGGAAATGCTATCAGATGATCAGATAAGATTGCACATTTTGCTGCATGCATGGTGAGTGTGCTCACCGTGCAGATATTGCCTTTTGTTTATGCAGGTGTCATTGGTGCAACGGACCGATCGGCCACGGCACAAAGCGCGCTACAACTGAATATGTCCTGAGACGGCTCAATTACGGAGGGGACGTAAGCAGCAACGAATAGAGAGCTGTCGTTATGTGCAGGCGCTGGAGTGCGAACGAGGGGTTGCGGGATGGTGTGAGTGGGCGTAGGCCGCCCAAGATGTTCACCAATGGTTGAAGATTGCTGCCCGCAACGGGGTTCAGAGACAATGCGAACTACTACCCCGGAGTATGTTTGAAAGAACTTGACTTTGAGACAGACATAAGAAATGGTAGAGAATACCTACCCATGAAGGGTGACGTACGCATCGGAGTTTGACAAGAAATGTGCTGATAGAAAAGGATGGAGTATAGAAGACATATTTTGCTCCTGGCAGCACGAACCTGGGAAGGAGCTTTAGAGATTTTCTTGAGCGTTAGACACTAAGCCGGGCTTGGTGTAGACCTAGCGTTCAAGAAGAACGAGCTCCTTCGTATTGCAGTCGCACCGTCTGCATAGAAGACTCTTCGGTCCCGTGGGGTGATGCTGGGCTGGGGAAGTGGATAAAGTCATTCATTGGGATGCGACGGTGACGCGCGGAATTATCGGATATTGGCGGCCGCATTGACGCTTCGAGCCAATCGGATGCATTCGTGTTGTTCACGCGACGAGCCCGCGAAAACCGTGTTCCAAGTGAGGTTGCATCATGGAAACCTTCTCGAATCTCGAGGCAGCGGCGCTGCTCCCGGCCTTCCTCAACTGTCGCCCTGGTGGCTCGGACCTTGCTGGCGTGGAAGCTGACTCTTGTTCTTCTCCACAATTTCGTCGAGATCTTCACGACGATGTATTTTGGGATGCCTCGGACCGACGCGTTGCGCAATAATGACTAACGCCAACCATTGGCAGTTCGCTCGCGCGCTGTCAGGAGAGAACGGCTTCGTGTGCGTGACTGCTATAAGAGTGTTCGCACCTGCCTTACTGAGAGGTCAACCATCCCACGTGCCTCACGCCTGCCACCATGGAGCCATCGTCAACCACTCCGCCCGCCTGCGCCGAATCGCACGAGATGCAGCCCGTGGCACCTTCGCCCCCCTCGCCGACGGTACAGCCCGAGCATAGCACAGGGAGAACACGCGTGCGATTCAACAGCGCGGCCGCCGAGATCCCGTCTTCGCCCGAGCGGCGATACAGCCGCATCAGCGAAGCGGACGGCAGCCACACCAGCGACGACCAACACGCGGCAGACGCCGAGGAGCTGCTCAATGCACACAATGAGGGCCTAGTCCATGCGGACAACTACTCGTCCACGACGCTGACGGACGCCCACTACGACGAGGACGAGGGCTATGCCGTCACGGGCAGCTCCCAGGGCGGCGTCTTCTACCAGCTCCTCCAGGCGTACAAGACACCCGTCCCGGCGCTCAACGACAACGACACGCCCTCCGAGGCCAGCACCGCCGCCTCGCCCGCCCCCGCCGTCCTGCTCGGCTCGTCGTCGGGCGCGGCCACACCCTCGCGCCGCCAGAAGTGGTACGATGTAGAGAAGGCGGCCAACCGCTCGCACGAGACGCTGGCCACGCTCATCGGCGCCTCGGCCAAGCTCGCGAACCCCAACGACAAGAAGCAGACGATACGCCCCAACCCGCACAAGCGGAGCAGCAGCGGCGGCATCTTGGCCAAAGTCATCAAGGCCAAGGAGGACAAAGACGCGCGCATCAAGATCCACGTGGCCAACATCCTCAAGCGCCAGCAGTACATCATCCGCATGTGCCGCGCCCTGATGCTGTTCGGCGCGCCCACGCACCGTCTGGAGGAGTACCTGGCCGCCACCGCCAAGGTGCTGGACATCAACAGCCAGTTCCTGTACATCCCGGGCTGCATGATCATCTCCTTCGACGACGTCCTGACCCACACGGCCGAGGTCAAGATCGTGCGCACAGCTCAGGGCGTCAACCTCGGCAAGCTCCAGGATATTCACGAAGTCTACAAGGAGGTGTTGCACGACGTCATCAGCCTCGACGAAGCGCTTGCCCGCCTGGACGAGGTCATCAATGCAAAGGACCGCCACCCCGTCTGGCTGTGCGTCCTCATGTACGGCCTCGCAAGCGCAGCCGTCTCCGTCTTCTTCAAGGCTCGCCTTATCGACATGGGCCCCATCTTTGTACTGGGAACCCTGCTCGGTACACTGCAGCTTGTCGTCTCACCACTGTCCAAGACATACAGCACGGTATTCGAGGTCACCGCTACCATTTTCATGACCTTCATTGCACGTGCTCTCGGTAGCATTAACAACGGTGGCATCTTCTGCTTCTCTGCCATAGCCCAGAGCGCCATCGCAATGATCTTGCCCGGTTGGGTATGTACCCCCCATCCACCTAGAACAATACATCACTAACTGCGGCAGCTCGTCTTGAGTTCAGCGCTCGAGCTGCAATCTCGCGCCATCGTACCAGGATCCATCCGCCTTGTTTTCGCCATTATTTACTCGCTCTTTCTCGGTTATGGCATCACTGTCGGTACCGCCATATACGGCGCCATCGACTCAAACGCTACGAATAGCACCCAGTGTGCGAACCCACTGCACCCCCACTGGAACTTCCTCTTCGTCCCCTTCTACGTCTTCTTCACAACCTTTACAGTCCAAGCCAAGTATAAGCAAATGCCTGCGATGATTCTCATTGCAACTGCAGGCTATGCCGTCAATTTCTTCGCCAACATGAAATTTTCCTCCAGCGCACCTATTGCGTATACTTTTGGAGCCTTCGCTATTGGTGTTCTGGCAAATCTCTACAGCCGTCTTCGGCACGGTGTTGCTGCCGCCGTGCTTCTCCCTGCCGTTTACGTCCAAGTCCCAGGTAGTCTTGCATCAAGTGGCAGCATTAATTCAGCGCTCACCACTGCGTCCGCTCTAATTAGAGGCTCAGGCGGAGCAGGCGATGTTAGCCATTCCACTGTCCAATATAGATGCGCCCTGCTGACAAAACGCAGACAACAACGGACAGCCTCAATGCTATCGTCTTCAACGTCGCAGCTTCCATGATCCAGATCGCCATTGGTTTGACCGTTGGCCTTTTCATGGCTGCACTCCTTGTGTACCCACTCGGAAAACGAAGATCCGGTCTATGGACCCTCTAAAGTATTCCCCTTTTCGTTTAGCATAGCGATACAGCGTTCTGTAACCCGGCATTTGTAGAGGCGGCACCTTCTTTGTGCTAATGAACTTTAGTGTGTTCGACACAGTCACCAACAACTCGATGTCATCCTGTGAGATGGTGACGTAAAAAGGTAAGATTGCATTGCAGTCAATCGACTACATCGCCCGCCCGGCGCCATCAGCGAATACCCCCTCGGATGCGCATGCGAACCATACGATACCAATTCTGGCCATTACCCGGCTTGCCACTGGATTGCACCAATCCCTTTTGCGACCACCCTTGAACCAACAGGCGGGATTCAGCGCATACAAGTACGAGTGCTTTTCCTCCAACAGCAGCCCATGCAAGGCACCCCCAGTGCTCACCAAACACGCCAGCTATAATCTCCCAACCGGCCTCCGCACCTCGATCTCCCACCAGTGCGCCCAACGCCCTCCCTTCGACCAGTCCCTCACAACTCCCAGTACGGTTTCCTTCGATGATATGTGTGGCACCGTGAAGATGATACGCCTGTTTTGATGTTGAACAGTGCTGTTCCTTTGCGGTGCTGCTTGTGATGTTGTACACATGCAGTGATCGAGTTTTAGCTAGTGATGATAGGTGCGTTGTGCGTCCGTACCTCAAGTGGGGAAGTCTTTCCCTTTTCTCGTATATTAAAATTTCCTCGAGCTCAAAGCTGCAAGGTGAGTGAGTTACTACTGTTTCAAAATAACACTTGCGAAAATTATTCGCTAAACCATAGCAAGCAAATCAACGAATTCGATGTTTATACCACACACCAAGCCCGTCTTTTCCTCTTCTCTTCAATCTAGACTCAGTCATGAGGCCGTACCCAGGTTATCCTACCACTTATATATATTCCAGAACATCAATCGTCCGTAGGGAGTCGAGCGTACAACTATTGACTGAATAGGGTCATTGATATGGACGCGCTAGCTTCACATTGAGCAAGGAGACTCCCTCTTGATAAGTCGCGAAAGTTAGAAATAAGCATACACCATACTGTATATCTACAGAGACGTTTTAGAATTTAAACTAATTTCTAAAGACGTAGATGTAGTCGCCAAGCTTAGCTTTTTGGCTGGCTTTCACGACTCACCGGGAGACACGTCTTCTACATGTGAGATTATCGCATTAAGAAGTTGATGACTCCCGCAAACGCCCTATGGTAACATACCTAGCTATTCAGTCATCCCTTCGTTGACCAACTTAATCTCAAGACCAGTTCAGTGCTTCCTCGGAGCTCGACGTCATTATGCAGCCAAACGATAGTGTGGGAGTCGTATTATTCCCGTTAGTGCACTGGGAAAGTCTAGCTGCCGCGTGGTCGTAGTCTCGGAATATTATCAGCCTAATGCAGCCCTACCATAAGGTCACCAGGGGATGTGCACAGAGTCCAGTGGCATGGATCTCCACCATCGGTATCAATGATGTAAGGGCATGGACACAGACCGTTGGACCTTGCATGGATCACGTCGCCACCTTCAGCCGCACGATGTCTTGCAGGATGTGGGTAGCCTTTGCGGCAGTGGCGTCATGTGAGAATGGGTAGCGAGCACGGCCTCAAAAAGAATGACGACTCCGGATACTTGCTGCAAGCTGGTCTACTCGGTTCACTCATGCGCCCGGATTTTCGGGCGAGTGAATGGACGTCAGCCCGTTCCAGCATAGTAAAGACCTGTCACTAATCTGGATCGATGCGACCGTGGTCTGAGGCGGAAGGTCATGTTGTGCATCACCAGTTTCCTTCGCGTTGGCCATGTATCTTCCACTAGGCGACCTCAAGGTACCCATTCGTCGAAAGATAGTGTAAAGAAATAGCGAGTAAGATGTTCCCGCAAGCAAGTGTGGGTCGTGATCTTCGCAGGGGAGATGCAAGATATCGGAGATATCGTTCGACGCGACCGTGATCCATCATATCAAGCCGCAGAATGACGTCGACGGTTTGACCACAGCGACTAGATAGTGCTTATACACTGAGGTGACGTACGCTGATCTCCCATGTCTACAGGTAGAGCCGCATAGCAAGCTTTGGGCTTGGAGTGGCTTAGTCTGCGGGAACTAGGGTTGAGGCTCTTTGTTGGGCGAGGAACAGACCTCATCTGAGACCGAGCGTTGGTAGGTGCGTCTTCCAGAAGACGCGTAGAAGGGCATTTGCTAAGCCTGGAGAAAGCGCACATATAAGACCGACGTCATCATGCTTCGATATGATTGGCTGTTGTCTGCCTAAAGTATACGATCATGCAGTCAGATTGTCATCCAGCTTAAATCGGTACCAGCTCGGTCCCGACCGGGTGCATTGGATGCCGAGCAGGTCAGTGTGCAATCAATCGTAAAGTGAACCTGCAACGGTGAACGTGCGAATTGCTCAACAGTTCCCATGAGTCAAAGAAGATGATAGGAGTACGTAAGTGCTCCCGCAACGTACCGACCTCGGGAGTACGTTGGCTAACATGATAGAGATTGACCTCTAGGGACGAAGCGGAGTTCTCGTTTGAGACCCGCTTACAAAGTTACCAAGACCCACCCGCACTGTCTACCCGCGATTAAGGATCCCCGGAGAATATTAGCACTTTTAACCTGAAGTAGAAAGGGATCCACCGGAGAAGCCGATATCTCCATCTCGACTGACATGTCGGTTCCAAAAGATCATGTTCAACAACCGTTTGTACACGTGTGCTGAGCCTAACGACTGCCTTGCATGCGTTGCAAAGGTGCTTCGCACAATTCGGCATACTATCAAAAGCTCCTTACAGATATATCGGCTGTTGCCGAGAATCCTTCTTGCATTGAAGTCCATCTTGACTTTTGATCTCCACTCAAAGCTCGGTTCGTCAAAGCTTGGCACATATTTTGAGCATGCCGAATCATACGGCGGAATCCCGTTGGACTATACGCTTATCTTCAGACGTTGCAAGGCTATCAGTGCCCACTAGGATCTACGAGTATACATCCAGAGTTGGACCCTGATATCCAACCTTACTGCGCTAGTGCGCTTTGAGACAGTGATAGTTGTGGACATGATCGACGTCTTAGCCTTGTTAATGTCACGAGAGCTCACGAATTCGAACAAGACGGGAATAAGCCGCCCACACGTGCGGTTCCGTGGAATGTCAATTTACAAGTCCATGTTATTTCTAGCATTTTGCTATACCTTCACTTTCTGTTTCAAGAATGCGATGCATGATATTTGCTTTTTAACAAAATCCGCATGCGATTAGCCTGGAACATCTTTTCCTGAGCAGGATTATGATACTGGTATGAAGAAGGGCTTTGTTTTCTCGCCTGTACCCGAGACTCCACATGTTCATTTCTTATAGTGGTTGGTGATTGTTCGATCCGGCTAATGTTGCTCAACGTCCTTGCAACTGCATTGCAACTTTGTTGCTTTACGCTGCAGATTAGGTGCTGTGTCAGCAGCGGGGTAGATACGTCGTGCCGCTTTCTTATCGATCGCGCAAGACACTGCCTTGCAGTGCCGAGATTCACGGGGCTGGGCGCGACGAGCATCAGATCCTAAGAAGTTGTAGTTGGAGGATGAGATTTGATAAGACAGTAGGCGACTCGGGTGCTGCTCGCTTCGGCACGCATGGGTCGACAATTGCAGCCTGTCCTGGTTAGAATCTACTTACCTTGCGTAGCCGGTGAGAAATGCGGAGGAGAGGTAGAATTCTTCTCTTGACGCCCTTTGGTAATGCTAATTTATACCATGCGAGTCTCAAAGACGGTCGAGACTCATCGATGCCGCACGTCATATGGTCGACCCAGATACGCTCGTCTCCGAATTGCCTATTGCGGGCAATAGTCTTGCGAAAAATCTTGTGACTGCATGGAAAGCTACATACCCAAGTGTGTAAGCTTTCATCTTACAAACAATACTTCTGTGATAAAACGTCGGGATCAGAATAATTGACGCGTACTACAGATCACCTAGGCAGGTAGGGTGTTCCAATGCAAAGCACAGTACGTCACTTTGAAAAGACACCGTGCTGCAGAGAATTTGTTCGACGATACGACTGTATATATTAAGCGGGATGGCGTTGCTGGTACGGGACAGTTGGGGCTACTGATAAGTAATGGCACCTGCGGCTTACGTTACGTGGCTAGTCACGTACAAACCAGGCTGGTTTACACTTTCCTTCTCGCGCATTCGCGGCTGTTTTACCATTGTCCAACTCTTTCAAACACTATTGTGACTACGATGACCCGAGATGAGGAGTATTGTCCAGAGACCAACGACCCATTCCGCGATGAGCTCTACCTTGTGCCACAACGGAACATCGCTGTTATCGCATCTACCTCTGCATTATTGACACCTTGATGCATGCTATTTGTGTGATAGCCACTCTTCTTCGCTTTCATCGTTAGTTGCATGCAGACAGGAAAGTCGGTGACGGCAGCCGTGATGCAGACAGCGCCTAAGACGGTTAGCGCAAACCACGCTTCTCTTTGACCGAACTTCGGCCCTCGCTGCTGGAGCGTACACCCTCAGCTGGACGCAACATTGAGGTCAATGCATCCCTCTGACGTAGAGGGCTATTCATGCCACTTTTCCATTCTCAAGGCTCTCGAGGTCTTCTCGAGATGTGGATCGCATTTGTGTTTTTCTGAACATACTACCTAGGCAACGACACGACAGCGATTTGTTCAACTTTCTTGATCAGCACCGGATCCGTTGGTCGCAGTTGTCGCATCTTGGCTTGTCTAGCCCTATCATGCATTTTTTGTGGGATACGCCGGAATGGGTAATTCTTAGGCGGGGTAGAGCTTCGAGAAGACGACATCAGGCACCTATGACTGTTACTAAGGGCACAGGGAATGACTAACTTGCATACTGCACGCCTCGCTCGTGGGCCCTGGATGGGGCATAGTTCAGCGACTTTGCCAATGTTTTATCAAAGACCTGATGCGGTATAGCGGGCGCCTTCATGTCGACCCCTGGCCCCGCTTCGCTGGTGGTGTTACTTCACGAGCCACTCGAGTACGAGAATAACAACAGCAGCAAGCTTGCCGCACCGATGGACCGTGCCCCGGACGCGTGTGCCGAAAAAAAAAGGTTGGACCACCAAGCCTGTCGCTGCGGCGTTATGCATGCATTCTTGCAGAAAGCCACAATCTCAGGGTCCGTTATGGCCGTTTGACGCGGACACAATTGCATCGAAAGAGCAACATCCCTGCCCAAGCCGCCGGGCCACCATCCTCAGCAACTTGACGCATTAATTCCGATGCGGACAACGCGCTCCCCATGTGGACCACTGTATAAGATCTCAGCTTGCCCACCGCTGTGTAAGCCTACCTCCACCACATAAGCATCGCAACTTGAACGATTCCGCACTCCAACGTCATAATAACTTCAGCGAGTGCTACCTACGTTCCAAATATTACTGCATCATAGTCACCAAAGAGGCGCCTCAGTCCAGCTCATTAAGCTCACCAAACCTCTCGTCACTGTAAACGCACAACACGATACATAATGGATTCCCAATCGTTTGATTATTGGATGGCCCAGGGCAATTACATCGCTCCACCACATCAGACCACAGTATTTGATATGCCACCCGATTTGTCCAAGGTCCCTAGTCTCAGTGGCTCGCCAGTATGTACCGGTTGCGGCTCTCTGACATATACATCTCTAATTTGGCACAGGTCTCCTCCACATATGATCAGTTCCCTGCACCAATACACCAAGCCTACTACCCTCACATTGTCGACGAGCAAATGCAATTTGGGTCATATCCCATGCCTATGACACCGTCGGATTTTGGATCAGATCACGACAGCCCATACTGCAGTCCTCGCCCGCCACCACATGCCGAGCCTGTCTTTGCACCTGGTCACATTTCGGCACCCACAGAGCGGACTCATACTACCTCAGGAGTAAGACAGTCATACTACCTTGATCCGAAACCTTGTATTGACATAATGACAGCGCCGCCGAGCACAAAACCGCGCTGCACAACGCGCATTCCGCGAGAGAAAAGAAAAACACGCTCGCGACCTCGAAGCTCAGCTCTCGCTTTTAAGCGACAAGTACAACAAGCTCGAAGTGTCGCACTCTGAACTCAACGCTGCATATGAGAAGCTACGGAAAACCATCGAACTATTGACGCAGGACGATGATGCCGAAGGCGAAGACGAAGAGGGCAAGAACACACGCCGACGAAGCAGCAACTCGGATACGCTCAGAAAGCTTTTGGAGATTTTACATGGTGAATTCAAGGGCATTACGCCAGTCAAAGCTGAGAGTCCTTAGATCACACACTGTAATGCAGCGTTGGAGGTTTTTTGTGTTTTCATGTATACTTCATTTCCTGTTCATACCCATTTTGATTTACTCGGTTCTCTCATGTCATGGAGCTTCAAGTTTTGGCGTTTCACATCTCCTTTATTCTTCGAGCCTTGCGGCCGAGTTTTCTAGACATCTGAGCATTTTCTCCCTTCGTTGGGAACGAGCTATGACAGAGAGTATTGGTCGATCCAGTACCCTGCGCAACTGTGTTGCGCGATACGTAGTAACGGCCACCGATCTCACTGCTCCCAGAACGATACAGCCAATGTGCCCCTAGATAATCAGTACCTAATCCCGGATATAGAATGACTTTTCAAAGACATCTCCATATATGCACGAATGGCGACGTACGTAGCTGAACCGTATTTCGTTCGAATGCCTTCCGAGCTGAAGTTACACCCCTGACGATATCGCCATCGTGGGGACGCGTCGGCCGAAAAGCGGATACGGTGAATGTAAAACTACCAAAATGCCAGTGGCATCAGCAAGCTTAGCGATCCCACCAATAGGAGTTCCCGAGCCTCCGGCAGAGGGGGGTCTGATTTGCATTGTGCGACCCGGAGCACCCCCAAATACTCCAGATTTTGTGGAGATGACAGCCCGTGATAGCCCTATTGCTTACTCCAATCTACAAATTCATTGCCTAACGTGAAACAAGCGGACACTGGGTTTTTGATACAGCCATACGGCGATGAAATGGAGCCAAAAGTCGTGCTTGAAGGATGGGGTACTGAGTGGCTGTGGGGGCCCATACTATCATACTATGACTTGATTCTCGCGCTTGTGATACTCCACTAGTCGACATGCCTTATATTCGGGACGAGCACAAACCCGACGTTGAGTTGACCCAAGGGTAAGCTTTGGTGACTCCCGGTGCACGCAGTCAATGTCCTGTGCTCGCTGGAGGGAGCAGCCATCAGCAAGAGGTTGCGTACTCCCTACGTAGTCACAAGAGCGTGCTCAGGTGTGAGACTCCTTCGCCACTATTCCAACACCAGTCACATGCTGAAAGAGACGAATCTTCTCTTCGTTCACAGGGCGTGAGCGGCTGCTCGGAGAGGACGGCCGGGATACCCTTTCTAGACCAGCCTTTACCTTGCAAGTGCACGCGGTAGGGCTACTGGTCCAAAGCTTGGCTACTCTTATTCCCGATTATTTGATTTGAGATTACCTTGCCCTGCTCCGTCCTCGACCACTGGTGACCTTCTACATGGACACTAAAGTGAGCAGCAAACAGAACGTGGGCAGGACGCGACATCTGGATCGCGATGCGCGTTTGGCTTGAATAGGTTGGTCCGGTGATTGCAAGGACTCCATGCATTGTTCCATGCATGGAAGCCTTGGGAGACGCACGAGCAGGACCTCGTGTTCTCTCAGGTAGCTCAGCTAAAGCAAGCCTAACCAGTCACAATCTGAAGAGGCGTACCGGCGCTGTTGCCGAAAATTAGCCAACCTTTTTCTCGAATTCACCGTCGGTGACGCAGTATGCAAAGAGGGGCAATTGAAAGCAAGAATAGCATCGATACATCGAAATACACCGTGCGGATTCCCTGAACACTGACCCGGTTGCAGTAGTGGAGGCTGAAAAGCTTGAGGCTCGCTTGCGCACGAGCCACATTCGTGACACCCAAAAATAGCGCGAGGGTGTGGTAGGATCGCTAAATTTTGTAGTTTCGAGGATAGTCAACTAACTGGCCTTGTGGCAGACACGTTTTGCTGCATGGTCTGCACGTTTTGTAAAAGGTGGCTTGCACTTCGAAATGATGCATGCAACCGTTTGACGGAGGTCCGAGCACGGGATGATGTCCTAAAGCTGCAGGGCAATGCGATCATATCTCAAAATACCTACTTTTGCGCTATGGATCACCCACTCGCAATGCGCTAGGGGAAGTGTTTGGACTTCCGACGCCTGATTTGGATTATTGTGCGGCTGTCCCGAAATGATTTAGACCCCGTTTGCAGTAACATCAAACTGAAGGACAAAATGTGGCCAATGTGAGAGTGTCCTGGACACCGCAGCCCCAACGGAGTCCGCTCGGGAACGTGTCAGAGGAGCAGTTGTAGTAAACCAGAAGGTACATTCGATACAGCCCAATATTGCGCCAACGAACTCATCGAGAGACTTAAGAATGGGGTCCAGGGGCAGTCCTGCTTTACTAGTAGCCTCAGTACAATGAAGCACCGCGCTCTCCTCAAATCTGAAGCCAGCAAACTGAGTTGGCACCTGCAGCGCACCCATACTGACGCTAGAAGGGACATCGCACATTCGTGATCTCCAAGGCCTTGAAGGACGACAGTGGCAAATATGGAAACAAAAGAAAAGGTAGGGAGCTGTACGCGAGTCGAAGGATGCATACTTGATTAACTCATGTGTAGAATATTGCGACCAAGATACCAGAGCGACGCGAAACGAAAGCCACTGTGGATTACCCTAAAATACCCCTTCCTTGTTATACCCGCCCGTCTATTCCAAGAAACGTTCGCGAAGATCCAAAGCACCGAAATAGCTCATGCCTTGCAGGTGGCACATCGTCTTCTTCCTAGAATACTGTTCAGCAGGCAATATTTCCAGCAAACGCGTCCGTCGCCTGGCCTTCAGGCGCAGCGACGAAATCGCTGTCTGTCAATGTCCTGCTGAACATTATACATCCAGTGGACAGCTGCCCGCCTGGCGTTCCGTAGTAGCCAGCAGGCACAACGATATTTTCCGCCCAGAAGGCTGTCTTGCATTCGACATGGTTTCCGTAGCCATAGCATTGTTGCAGACATTGCTCCGCCATCAAGGTTTTGTTCGAGGAGAAGGAGGGATAGTATGCGCTGTAGAGTAGAGCATTGCTGGTCAAAGGTACCGGCTGGTATGTGGTGGCTCCCGATGTTGGGAGAGGATTCGTGACGGTGCAGGTCGACGGGAGCGGTACGATAGCTGGGCCGCCAGCACGAGCGACGATGTTGGAGGTGATAGCAGGACGCGCGCTAGTAATAGTAGCAAGTGCTGCTGCCAGAAGTAGGTTCGTCGCAGTTGAGGTACGCATTCTCAAGGGTTGGTGGGGCTTGTTGGTAGCGAATGATGATGTACGGTGCCTTTGAATCTTGATTGTGCTCTAAATCGTGTGAGTGGGCGTTGGTAGATGCTGCCTACCCTCGATACCAACGCAAATATATAATCGCTGTGAGGTGTGTCGCAACACTGCGGTGGTTGGAACAGCCATGCTTGCGACCGTCAGCCTTCAGCCGCAGCCGTAGCGTTGTGCGTCCAGCAGCAATGTATTGACCCGAGAAATATCGCTTCTGTCAGCCTATCGTGCGACAGTGCCCCCAACCGCGCATCGTATGCCTTCGTATTCTACTCAAAGCAGCAGAAAATGCAACGGGGTCGGGCGCCGTTCTTGTAGTACATGCTGATCGCTGATGATAGCCGGATTATCAAACTTGGAAAGATGACATCAAGCGCGTGGCAACTCATCGTTATCGTGACATCGTTCGCATCTTCTTCTCACCGTGGTACATCGGCTGACGACGATGATTCTTGCTTGAACATAGAGTGTGTTGCAACGACAAAGAGGCGAGAAGGGTGACACGACTCCGCTATCGATACCCTAGCGTGTCTTCCGTCGCCTTGCCCTGGGAAACACACTTCATGTCAGCACGACCACATGAAGACTGTATACCTCCACGAATGCATAGCAGAAGAAACTAACTCTCTGGGCAGATGGTAAATTCGAGCCATGTCAAGTAGATTTCTCTTAGTCACTTGCCAATAGCCATGAGCTTGCGCAGGAAATGGTGACGACATTACCGTAACACCAATGGTACCAAACCAGCGCCAAAATCAATGTCGGCCTCAGTTTAATTGCAATGTAACAGGAAAACGAACCCAAAATCTCAACCCATTTGTTGACAAATCGTATTGAGTAGCATTGCCACAACTTCCCCAAATCGCACCAAAATGGCCGCACAACCCAACAAAATCCTGCAATCCCTCTCCGGGAAATGGCAACTAAATAAGTCGTGCTCTGACGACTTCGCCTCGGTCCTCGCTCTACAGGGCGTTAATCTCCTGATCCGAAAAACCGCCACCGCAGCCTCCATCCACCTGAATATCACGCAGCCAGATGAGCAGCACCTTAAGATGGCGCAGTCAGTCACTAGTGGCAAGATTCCCGGCACAACTGATGACTACACCTTAGACTGGGAATGGCGGAATAACTACGATTCGTTCTTTGGGGAGATCGCGGGTCGTAGCCGTTGGGTTAGTGTTGAGGAGGGCCGGAAGACAGAGGCCGTTGGCGAGGGCGAAGGGGAGTGGATTGAAGGCGACAGCGATGAGAAGTTGATCGAGGCGGAGGGCGAGAAGGTGGATGGCGAATGGAGAGCCCATCACCTTTGGGGATTTGAGCAGGTCGATGGAAAGAGGAGACATACCAGGCGAGTGTACATCAAGAACAGGAAAGGAGCGGAGCTCAGAGTCAGGATAGTGTATGATTTCATCGGGGAGTGAATATAGCTCAGTGAACGCTACGCTGATACCTGCTCAATTTGGCAACGAGTGCAAGGCTCTCGGTAAATCGTGAAAGCTGGAAAAAATTAAGCTTGGCGACTACATCTACGTATACAAAAGTAGTTATAAATTCTAAACAATCTTTGTAGATACACAGGGTAGTGTATTCCTATTTCTAGCTTTCGCATCTTGCTAAGAGAAAAGCTCCAGCTATGTTGATTATATGCTTCCCAAGTGTCACCGTGTCCTAGCACCGAATTCAAAGCATCTATCTGAACGTTCTGCATTGCCTCCGTCTCTACAACAACGTAGTCGTGACAGCATCGAATACACATTAGTATGCGCCACGTCGCACACGCCTCTTGCTAACTAGGAAACCAGCAGGGTACTGCACCGTATCGGAAGGTGGCGTGTTGTTTTCGGCAGCAGGAACAGGCGAAGCTGTGGCTCCAGAACCTTCCTGTACAGGAGATTCTTGCGGCTTCGAAGCTTGCTCTTCCTCGTCATCAGAGTCGTCAGATTCATCGTCCTTGGGCTGCTCCTGTTGCTTGGGCGATGCCTCGGGCTTAGCTTCTTCGACTGGAGATGCAGATGGAGTTGGGGTGGGCTCCACGACTTCCTGCACAGCAGAGCTAACGACATGGGTAGCGGATGGAACAGCAGCGGAAGAAACAACGGCGGATGAGACATGAGCTACGGCCGAACTCTCGGCAGGCTTCTCGTCCGCGGCTGCAGGGGTTGGAGTGTGCGTAGGCGTGGCTACTACTGAAATGTGCTCGACCGCGGAGGACTCTGCAGCAGGGGTGGCGACAACGGCTGTAGTCTTGGCCTGACCTTCGATAAGTTGGAAGCTCTCAGAGACTACGGGTGCTGGTGTGTGAATGATGACGGTAGTAGTGTTGGTGTAGACTGGGGAAGGCGCAGGTGATGCTACGACGTGGCTTGTCACAGCCGCAGGGGCGGAATGAGCTGGCGGGGGAACTTCGTGGCTCACTGCAGGGGGAGCGGCGACTGAGCTGACGTGAACAGCGGACTCGATCACAACGTGGGTATTTGTTGTCGTCGAGCTAGATACGATGTGCTGAGAGATCACAGCGGCGGGAGGTGGAGTGTGCACGGCAGCGGCACTGGAAGACTCGGCAACGACCGTGATTGCGGGAGGAGGAGCCGAAACAACCATGTGAACCGAGGATGCTACTGCTGCGGCTGATTGCTGATGGATCATCTCGGCCTGTTTAGCCTTCTCTTGATGCAGTTTCTCTGAAACCCGAGGTCAGTGGATGCTCCCAGTTCAATGCTATTAAAAACTTACCCATCTCATCGGCAGCCTTCTTGTGCTCTTCTGCTTTCTTCTGTTCCTCTGCAGCGTGCATGGCCTGGGGACAGGTTAGTGACTGACATGGGGTCCAAAGATACGAACAGCTTACCTCCATTTCCTTCGCCTTCTTCTGATCCTCTTCGTTTTTCTTTTGTTCTGCGGCAACGTGCATGGCCTAGATTAAAAATTCGACGTTAGTACGTGTTTGTCGTCAACGTGAAATCCAGATGCTCACTTCCATATCCTTTGCCTTCTTCTGGTCTTCCTCGTTCTTCTTTTGCTCCGCTGCAACGTGCATAGCCTAGATGCCAATGATCAGCGTACATCCCGTGGCTATGGCCTTGGTAGCGCAAACTCACCTCCATTTCCTTTGCTTTCTTCTGATCCTCTTCCGCTTTCTTCTGCTCTGCGACAGCATGCATCTGCTCCATTTCTTGGGCCTTCTTCTGTTCTTCTTCCGCTTTCTTCTGTTCTGCGGCGGCGTGCATCTGCTCCATATCTTGCGCCTTCTTTTGCTCTTCCTCTGCTTTCTTCAGCTCAGCTGCGGCATGCATGGCCTTTGAAAGGCTAAGTCAGCGTCCAGGTTGCAGGAAATCAGCACAGGTTAAACTTACTTCCATCTCCTTGGCTTTGCGTTGCTCCTCTTCGTTCTTCTTTTGCTCCTTCTCAACGTGCATCTGCTCCATGGCGACCGCGGCTACGCAATAGTGTTAGCGAGAGTCTTGTGGAACATCGGGAGTGCCCGAGGCCTATGCACATCAGGCGTACGTCCTCAGTCCACAGCAAGCTATGACAGCGACCAAGGTTCTCCGAGCACGCAGTAAAGGGTTGGAAGGAGCCGAACTTACCCTCTTGATGTGCTTTAGCTTCAGCATCTAACTTGGCTTTATGTTCCTCTTCGGCCTTTTTCGCAGCTGGAAAGACTTAGTGAATGCTGATATAGCAGGCAATGGGTCACCTACCCTCCTGGTGAGCCTTGGCCTCGGCCTCTGCCTTTGCAACGTGCTCAGCTTCCATTTTATCGGCGGCAGCCTTTGCAGCATCCGTGTGGGCAGGTGCTGGCGCGGGAGCAGCCTCCCCGAGGTGCTCCGTCCGAGCCTGGAAAGGACTGTTCGCTAACTCATTACTTCGCGTGTCGAGACGATGGAATTGTGGTAGTGGTCCGGCAGCAACAACTGCCGCGGAAATCAAGGCAACGAGAGGATAGATGGTCTTCATTATGTAATATTTGTTCGAAGTCGTAGACAGTAAAAATTGAAGTTAAAAAAGGGTCCGACTTGTACAACAGCGTCAAGAACGAAAGGAAGAAGAGCTCAGCTCGACGAATTAAGAATTAGTGCTCGGCACTGTAGAAAGAAAGTAAGAATAGAAACGACCTGGAATAGAGACCTCACGATTGTTTCCAAGGTGGACTATCCTGCTATATAGGTACTTGCCTTGTCGCATGGCTGTTCATTCCGTCGGAGGACTAACCGAAAAGCAAACACATCATTTCGAGCATGTGCGTTCTTGGAACTGTTTGAAAGGCAGGGGATGGCGTGAAGTTGCCCGTGAATGGCTATCCTGAGGCGGTTAGGCGACTTCACATTGCCATGTGGACGGGTGATCCCCACCACTCTCGAACGCCAACAGCTGCCAGAGGGCCGTCACCGCATCACCGACAGCCCCAGGCGCAGACTTGTTCGAGCGCATGGTCTTCCAGATGGCAGGAGCGTGGGGCGCAAACGTCGCGACCAGGAGCGCGGATCATGGAAGAGGAGCAAGCGAACGGGAGCCAAGAAGTGAAAGCCTTGGCCTAACAGTGTTCGTCAGAGACTACGTAGCAGACCATGTCACAGGAGTAATGAAGTGTCGAGGTGTTCTTGATGCAGGTTCTTGAGGTACATGCGTGTTAGGGGTTTGAAGCGGACAGAGTTTCAAGGCGCCGGAAAAGAACTCGCGAAATCCTTACAGCCTCAGATCCTAGGTCAGTGTCCATGCATAACATCATTACCTAGCTGAATATTACAAACACCGAAGTATGCTCTCAGCGGATGCCGAGTGTTCGTTCGCAAATGGGTCTCGTGCGAGCTGTGTGGCCTCATTTCGCGCCGCTGACAAGTCGGACATTGTATTTTCCGGGACGAAACGCGCGTATGGGAAATGTAAGCAGCGGATTCGGCCGATTGCGATTTCACTCTGTTATGCGACTGCAGCGATAACGTTTGAGGGCGAAAGATTTGGTGATGCTGGGCACTTCCTGGGTGTCTGGTGCAGGTGGCTGACGAAATGCACGGGCATCTCAGGGCTGCCCAGGTGCCGATCATTTTCTTGCAGCTTCCAGCTCCAGACAGCCGTTTCCCGCACTTCTCGCACTTATACTGGAAAGCTAAACCAACCCATATGTGTCGAAAGCTTACTCAAACTCAGGCAGTTGGTCAAATTGACTTATTTGTACTGCTACTGCTACCGCTTTATCTATGAAGGAGCTCGTATTCGGTAATGAACCACCAGGTGCTACAAGAATCTGTGGTTATGCTTTACAGAAAGCCTGTATATCTTCACAATATTATAAAGATTGTCTGGAAATGCAATAAGGCTATAGAGGTAGACACGAGAGCGTTAAAGTGGTGCAGTCTCTATTTAATAATATAGTAGCTACTGCCCACCTTGGTGCATTACCAAACAGGAGCTCTTTCGTAGTACAGCCCACTCTGCTTCTAGAATGTGAATATGCAGAATGTCCTTCAGTCATGGCATGCTTGTCCATCAAGAGTCCGGAAATATACAGAAGGAAGCTCGCTAGCGAGAATGATACCCTGCTTCGTGGTGAGCGCGGCTGAATGCTTCCTCCAACAGTTTGTATGCAGTCCTTTTGCCTTTCACAGCCTCCCCTTCTTCCACCCCTCCAGTCAAACAAAGAGCCCCTTAACCAACCCCTCAACCGCATCATAAACATCCCCACTCTCCTGTCCCGTCGCTCTCTTTGTAATGACGGGGATTTCTTTCTTCTCGACCTTGTAGTTCCGCAAATCGCCGTCCAGCCCAAGATCCTTGACAAGCTGCACAATCCTGTCCCCGACCTTCTCCGCGTCCTTCTTCTTATCGCTCGATGCCGGCTCGCCAATGAATGGCAACAGTCGCGCAACCTGCTCAGCCGCCGCAGGATCAGATGCTTTGAGCTTGACTACGTGGCCGAGCGTAAGACAGGAAGTGATACCATGTGGAATGCTGTACGGACTCCCAAGCGCGTAACCTAGTGCGTGCGAGAGACCGAGTCCGCCTTTGATGTTATATCCCAAGAAACCTAGGGATGCAAAAGCCGCGAGTTGAAGCTTCGTGAGTACGTCCTCGTCTTTCGGGTCGCTTTTATACTTTGGCAAATTTTCGAATAGACTAGCTGCAGCCTGGAGAGTCAACCACCGTGCCGGCATTTCGGTGGCAGTGGGGTGATAAAGCAATTCAATAGCGTGGTCCATGGCGCGCAGACCTGTGCTTGTCCAGAGACGTTCAGGGGTGTGACGAGCGAATGTAGCGTCGTACAGTACGACATGTGGGACGAGCTCTTTGCCCCGCACCCCTGTCTTCACGCCGTCCGCTTCAGTATAGCCGGCCATCATCGTACACTCACTCGCACTCAGTGTCGTGGGAATGGCAATATGGTAGAGCCATTTCCCTGATTTGTCGTGCAGACGGTAGCTAATCGCTTTGGCAGAGTCGATAGGGCTTCCGCCGCCGATGGAGATGACTGTGTCTACAGACTCATCTCTTTCGACAATTTTTGTGGCCTCGTCGAGCTGGGTGACGGGTGCATGTTCGCCAATTTTAGAGAAGGTGCCAGCGTGCTTAGAGCCGAGAAGTTCCTCCACTTGCTTAATGAGGGGTGTCTTGGTGGCAAGGGAGGCGCCGGTGATGATGAATGCTTTGCTGGATGGACTGGGCAGACAGTCGAGTAGATGTTTCTTGACGGAGTCGGCTCCGTAGTGAAGCTTCTGTAGTTGAGTTGGCTGCCATAGACCAGAAAGCGGAGAGTTTGTTGAGTCAGTCATCGTCGGCTTTGCTTTTGTTGACTTGGGGCGGCTAGTTGTGTGGTCGATCGAAGATCGAATCGAAGAGGCAAAGCGGTTCGACGAAGAATGTGTAGGATACCGATTTGATGCTGTAGTGAGCGCAAGGTTCCGAATGCCGCTTCCGCGCGCGGGAAGTATCTTGAAAATTGTTGGAATGCGGGATGATCGAAGCAAGTGCTGTTGCATGGATGGGATACTGCTTGCGATCAAGGTTCTGAGGCGGACTTGGTTTGCACGAAGTGAGCAGCTGCACGATATAGACGCTGTCCGTTCAATGGTGACGTAGGAACGGAAACCAAACAAACGGCAGTTCCGAGGTTCAGGCTCGAGCTAAGTGGGGCATATCAGTTACGTATGCTGCAGTTCATGAATGATGGTACGTTGAAGCTGTCGTAACGCCATGTATGTGAAGATGAGGGTTTGTAAATTAGGGTATTTGCATTTAGAGCGGAGATGCAACATTAGCGTAATGTCTCGCGTCTCTACGCTATATAGAGTCGTGTCCATCCTCGTACATTTGTCTTCCGTCACAAAGCTTCCTTATCCACCAGAGATGTCATAACCCTAGCTTGACATAGAGAGGCCGAAAGAGAACCGAAGGGTGGTATATGTACAAGATACTCGAACACATGTAGAGAATTATACAAGTCTAGAGACCCAACCAGACCGACCGTGACCGGATGCAAGACGCCTGCTTTTTCGCGTGAAAGCACTAAATAGAGAAATTTGGTGAGACTGAGGAAGTGCGATCAGAGCATTTACTGCTTCTTCTCGCCCTCGCCCTCACCAGGCTGCTGCTGCTGCTGCTGCTCGCTGGAGTTTTGGCTTTCAGAGCGGGCCTTGTGCATCTGGTCGAACAGGCTCAAGCTGGCGTTCTGAAGCTCGTCGGTCTTCTCCTTGATCTCAGCAGCGGTAGCAGTGCCTTCACCACTCTGGCTTTGGGCGATAAATTCGCGCATGCTGGTGATCTTCTCCTTGATCTTCTCAGCCTCGGTCTTGTCAAGGCGATCCTCAAACTCCTTGAGAGCCTTCTCAGTGTCGTTTACGACGCTATCCGCACGGTTGGCAGCCTCGATAGCGTTCTTGCGCTCCTTGTCCTGCTCGGCGTACTGCTCGGAGTCGCGAACCATGGACTCGATCTCGGTATCGGAAAGACCGGAACCCGAAGCAATGGTGATGGACTGGTCCTTGTTGGTGGACTTGTCCTTGGCGTGAACGTGGACAATGGAATCAGCATCAATGTCAAAGGTGACCTCGATCTGGGGTACACCGCGGTGGGCCGGGGGAATGCCGACAAGCTGGAAGTTGCCGAGTATCTTGTTGTCACGGACGAGCTCACGCTCACCCTGGTAGACCTTAATCTCGACAGCGCTCTGGAAATCAGCAGCGGTTGAAAAGACTTGCGACTTTTTGGTGGGGATAGTGGTGTTGCGGTTGATCAGACGAGTGAAGACACCGCCGAGAGTCTCAATACCGAGGGACAGAGGGGTAACATCGAGCAGCAGAAGGTCAGTGACCTCGCCAGCAAGGACAGCACCCTGGATAGCAGCACCGATGGCGACAGCCTCATCGGGGTTGACCGACTTGGCAGGGTCGCGGCCGAAGATGCTCTTGACAGACTCGGTGACCTTGGGCATACGGGTCATACCACCGACGAGGATGACCTCGGAAATGTCCTTGGGCTGCAAGTTGGCGTCCTTGAGGGCCTTGCGGACAGGGTCGACTGTCCTGCTAATTAGAGGGTCCATCATCTTCTCAAGTTGGGCACGGGTGAGCTTGGTGTTGATGTGCTTGGGGCCGGACGCATCAGCAGTGATGAAGGGCAGGTTGATGTCGGTCTGCGACGAGGAGGACAGCTCAATCTTCGCCTTCTCTGCGGCCTCGCGGATACGCTGAATAGCCATGCGGTCGCTGTTCAGGTCGATGCCTTGCTCCTTCTTGAACTGCTGGACGAGGTGGCGGACGAGTGTGATATCAAAGTCCTCGCCTCCGAGATGAGTATCACCGTTGGTGGACTTGACCTCGAATACACCGTTCTGGATCTCGAGAATGGAGATATCGAAAGTACCACCTCCCAAGTCGTACACGGCGACGACGTCGTCGGTGGCCTTATCAAGACCGTAGGCTAGGGCGGCGGCGGTAGGCTCGTTGACAACACGGAGGACGTTGAGGCCAGCGATCATACCAGCGTCCTTGGTGGCTTGACGCTGGGAGTCGTTGAAGTAGGCGGGGACGGTGACGACGGCGTTCTTGATGTTCTTGCCCATGTAGGACTCGGCCGTCTCCTTCATCTTTCCGAGGACAAAGCCACCGACCTGCGAGGGCGAGTACTTCTGTCCCTGGGCCTCGAGCCAGGCATCGCCGTTGGTGTGCTGGACGATCTTGTAGGGAACCTGCTGGATATCGCGCTGGACCTCAGCATCGGTGAACTTGCGGCCGATGAGACGCTTGGTTGCGAACAGGGTGTTCTCGGGGTTGACGACTGCCTGGCGCTTGGCGGCGATACCGACGAGACGCTCGCCCTCCTTGGTGAAGCCGACGACGGATGGTGTTGTTCGGCCACCTGAGACTGGGGTCAGTACTATGTTCCTTCCCGATTAGAGTGGATATAGAGGAACGCACCTTCCGAGTTCTCAATGATGCGCGGCTGCTTGCCCTCCATGACGGCGACGGCCGAGTTGGTGGTACCCAGATCAATACCAATGACGGAGCCCTTGACCTTCTCCTCGCCGCCGTCGGCATACCCGCGCACGAATTTTGAGCCCATGGGCGCCCTCATTGCGGGTGCGCGCCATGCAGCCGAAGTGGCACGCGGAAAAAACTGCGAAGACGTCAGTATTTGTTTGGGTGTCGAGGGACAAGCACACTACTCACAGTGCGTGATAATCTCGAGGACAACATGGTGGATGTGTGTGGGCGTTGCTCAGGCGGATGGAGGCAACAGGATTATGGGAGAAGAATGCGGCGTGGTGATGGGAGGGTGGGTTATATGACGGGCTAGATGTAGGAGGAGCTTGGACGCCCGAGCAGAAATCGGAGAGAAATTTCGAGAAGTGAGCGAGAGCGCTAGTCCGAATCGCCGCCGAGGTTCCGCAGACGTCCTTTGGGATGCACCTAGTCTACTACTGTCTGTCGTGCAGTCATGAGGCGAGACACTTTTCCGGCCGTTCTGTCAATGCTGTTCGGGATGACGAGTTGAGATGGCACTGACAGACGGCGTTGTTGCCATGGCTTGGCGCGCGAGTGAGATGGATGTGTGGGGAAGCGGAAGCTCTACATGCACCGCCTCACCTGGTGTTGCCCGTGGCATCAAGTCTACAACACGCTGCCACACTCGGCGCTGCCCACTCCCTCGTCCCACCTACACAGTAACTGCACGCCCCCCGACATATACGCTTACAACTCCGCCCTCCGCGCCCTCACCGTTTTGACTTACTGCTATTCGTAATCCGCGTGACGTAGGACGCCTCCAGCCTTCACGATACCACCACCACCACCCCGACATGCAGCACTCGCCCACCTGACCGAAGCCATGGCCGCAGACGACTTGCTGTGCGCACCCCTTGCCACCCCTCTCACCTGCGCGCAGACTGACGGTAGCAGGAGTCGAGACACAAACACATTTGTGCTGCCGGACAAGTCGTTCTTCAGCACAAAGATCCCTATCGCGTGAGCCACCCAAGCGCACCATGTTCCGCGTCTCTGGGCTGACAGGCGCAGTCACTACCAATTGCGCCACCTCATCAGCTCCCCCGAGCCCGACCTCATCTACTATGCGAGCGGCTTCGACATCTACTGCCTCAACGCCGTCACCCGCGTCCAGGCCCATGTGACGACACTGCCATGGGAAGCCCGCTGCACCGCGTCCGGCCACGGCTACATGTGCGTGGGCGGGCCCGACGACGGCAACTTTGCTGCGATCAAAGTCACGGGCTTCCCTCCCACAGACCCCTCCGACGTCGACGCCGCCCTGCCGCTGGACTTCCACCACCGCCTGCCCCGCCCGCCCGCGCTCGGCGCCGCCCACCGCATACGCCTCGAGAAGATCGGAGAGGACATAGTCAACTCCATCTCGATACACAAGTTCCCGGCAGAGGGCGAGGGTGACGACGAGGTGGTGGCGGTGCTGACGAACAATGACAAGACGGTGCGCATATACTCGCTGACCCAAAACCTCGAGGTGACGGTGCTGGACCTGCCTTTTGCCATGAACCATGCCACCATATCGCCTGACGGCCAACTATTGGTCGCAGTGGGTGATACGCCAACCGCCTACTTCTTCGAGAGGGCTACGACGGAGAGGCCGAGCAGCACAAAGACCCCCGAGGGGCAACCACAGTACATACCACCGGAGTGGCAGTTGCTCGAGCAGGTCTCGCTATATCGGCCGACGGACCTCCTTGCGGATGGCTACTTCTGCACAGCCTGGTCACCCTTCGGACGGCTCTGCGCCGTGGGATCCGAGTGCGGCTACGTCACCGTCTTTGACGTGGAACTGCTGAAGAAGGTCGAGTATGGCGAAGACGCTGTGGTGCAGCGCATCAGTTCAACGAGGCCAGACACGGCAGCCAGCGCTGCCTCGGTACGGACCATGCCTGGCGTAGAACGGCCAACGCCTGGCGCTGTGCGGACGATGCACTTCTCGCCCAATCCGTGGGATCTGCTCATCTGGAGTGAAGGCCAGGGCAGGGTGTGCGTTGCGGATCTCCGGGCTGGCTTGAAAGTCAAGCAGGTACTGACCTTGGATCCAAAGGAAGAGGGCATTGACAAGGTCGACATCGCCGACTTTGACCTCACTATCAGTCCGGAGATGCACGAGCTGCGCAGGGAGGCAGATTTTATTCGAAGCTACCGCCGCGCTCTCGACTCGGACGGCACTGCAGCGGCAGTAAACGCTGCGGCCGAGTACTTCGAGGCTGACTCGGAGCGCCAACGGCTGCATCGCCTGGGTGTTGTCGAGTCAGACAACGATCCGCATGGTCTGTCGGCGCACGAAAGACAGGTGCTCGAAGCTCTGCGCAGTACGAGGCAGCGGGAAGAGCAAGGCCTCGCGCCCCGGAGTATCAACTACAACACAAACAGGCATGTCGACAGTTCAAGTCGTCGAGAGCAAATGGAAATTATGGCCGAGTTCGTGCCAGAGAGTTTTCGAAGATGGAACCGCTCGTCGCAGGAACGAACCACGCCGCGGCGCCAGGCCTCAGTTGTGGTTTCTATCGACCCGGGAACAGTCAACGCGCCCACAACACTTAGCAACATTACCGATTCCGTGCCGACGCGCTCGCCGAACGTGATCCCAGCACACGCCCGCCGTGTCACCAACGACATCATAGCCTCAACGGATGATGCGTGGCGGACCATTGAAGAAGCACTCTCGACGCAAGCGCGCGCAGCCAATGCCACGGGTCGCGCTGGCACTTCCGACCCTGCCAATGCTAGTAGTGCCAATACTTCGACTGCGCCTGAGTTACGCAACGAGCTTCGTCGCCTCCGCCAACTGACGCAGATGCGGGAGCGGCTTCGCAACGTACGCAACAGTCAGCCATCGGCAGAAACTTACGAGTTCAGCTTAGGTCTGAGGAGGGCAAGTCGCAGTGCACATGATCCTAGCGCAGGGGTGAAAACGGCAGGTTTAGCAATGAGCCAGGACGGGAGGACGTTGTACTGTGGAACGGAGGAGGGCATTTTTGAGTATAAACTGAATCTGCATGTTAGGAAGGGGTTCCCTGCGATCCACCCCAGATGAGATGGAACAGACGAATAGTTCCCAGATGGGATTTTTTTTCGCCTTGTATCTTTATATTTCGGTGCTTACTGTTGGCATCAGGGACGGCGAGATGGCGTCTTTTCTGCTCGGCTTCTGAAGGAGGATTCTCTTTAGTACATTGAGTCGGGCAAAAGGGATACCCAGGTAATAGGCACCAAAAATGCATTACTACTCGCATTGCTATGGAGATTGTGTGTATGCGGATGTGCTGATTCTCCTCGGTACGGATATCTCAATCTGGGGCAGAGGACCAGTTTACCGAGACCGATGATCGGCGTAAAACTGCCGACGAACCAGGACGGTGGTCGATGGCGCAATTGGAGCGGTGACTCCCCACACGTCAAGCCAAGGTACCTTGCAGATGTCTGTGAATACTTCGCGTGGTCTTCTTCTTACTCTTACTACACACCCTCCCATTACCTGAACATCCTCTTCACCTTTTAGCTTGTCCCACCTCGAAGCGGAGCTGCCATTGGACCTGCCTGCCCGCACAGCGACACAAGACATCGCCACCTCGAACAAAGTCGGCACCCCGACACACGAACACGACCATGGCTGCAGAAGGCTCAAAGAGCAAGGCCAATGGCACAGGCAAAGCGCCCACGGCCCTCGACCTCGACGGCCACCACCTGCCACCCTCGCCAGCGCCGAGCTCACCCCGCAATGGCAGGAAGTATGCGCTGATGACGGAGCTGGTGTACACGGAGAGCAGCGACCAGTACAACGCCAGCTCGGTGCCGATTTACCAGGTACACAGCAACCTTACGTGCAACATGGTGCGTACATGATTGCTGACACCAGACAGTCGGCCACGTTCAAGCAGGAGTCGGCCACGGGCGGCGGCGGCGAGTACGACTACACACGCTCGGGCAACCCCACGCGCACACACCTCGAAAGACACCTGGCCAAGATCATGGCTGCGAACCGCGCCCTCGTCGTCTCATCTGGCATGGGCGCCCTTGACGTCATCACTCGCCTCCTGCGGCCCGGCGACGAAGTGGTCACGGGCGACGATCTGTACGGCGGAACAAACCGGCTGCTCAAGTACCTCTCGACACACGGCGGCATCGTGGTGCACCACGTGGACACGACAGACCCGGAGAAGGTGCGCACCGTGGTCAACAACAAGACGGCCATGGTGCTCCTTGAGACGCCCACGAACCCGCTCATCAAAATCTGCGACATACCCGCCATTGCCCGCATTGCACACGCCGCCAACCCCACCGCCGTCGTGGCTGTCGACAACACCATGATGTCGCCCATGCTCCTCAACCCGCTCGACCTCGGCGCCGACGTCGTCTACGAGTCCGGCACAAAGTACCTGTCCGGCCACCACGACCTCATGGCCGGCGTCATTGCCGTCAACGACTCTGCGCTGGGTGACAGGCTCTACTTCACAATCAACGCGTCAGGCTGCGGCCTTTCGCCCTTCGACTCCTGGTTGCTCCTCCGCGGTGTTAAGACGCTGGGCGTCCGCATGGAGAAGCAGCAAGCAAACGCCATGCGCATTGCTCAGTTCCTCGAAACCCATGGTTTCAAGGTGCGGTACCCGGGCCTGAAGTCGCACCCCCAGTACGATCTCCACTGGAGCATGGCACGCGGCGCCGGCGCCGTCCTGTCATTCGAGACTGGCGACGTGAACGTCAGCGAAAGGATAGTTGAGAGCGCGCGCCTATGGGCTATTAGTGTTAGCTTTGGATGCGTCAACAGCCTGATCAGCATGCCATGCCGTATGAGCCATGCCAGCATTGATGAGAAGACCAGGAAGGAGCGCAACATGCCTGAGGATATCATTAGGTTGTGCGTGGGTATTGAGGATCCAGAGGATCTGGTGGATGATCTGAGCCGCGCTGTAAGTCGTTCCAAGAACTGCACTCTCACTCATGATATACTAATCAAAATGCAGCTCGTACAAGCTGGAGCCGTAAATATCACACCCGAAGGCTTCCGTGCTCTTGGCGCTGAGAAACAGACCATTGAAAGCTCAGATGCTGCTGCTGCCGCCCAGTAAACATATTTTCTTTGCGGCCAAAAGTCACCGCTGTCCTGCCCGGCCACAGCAGGTTAACGTGATACCCTCACACCTTTTGTGTCAGGGCTGAAGGTGCTTCGATTCGCGACTCTCTCTGACCCAGTCACCTCTGTCACCGCCCGGTGTTAACGTGATACTTGTTGTCTGGACTATTATTGCTAGCGGGTTTCCTTGCTCGGATGTCACGGTTAGTTCAAAAGCATGGTAGACACGATGTTTGTGTAGTTCGACAATGAAATCCTCAATCATACTTTGCAGCTTCCGTGTGTTGTTGGTGTTTCTGCCTCTCAGCTCACGTTGTTGAAATACTCAATGATACTAGATGATCGAGCACCGAAAGGCTTGCTACCAGGCTACGTTGTGTGTGCGAGATATTCTTGCGTTGCCAAGCATAATGCATACCTCGGTCCGGCTCCGTTCGTCATGCTTATCCTCACAATCCGATCGTTCGAAGACTTCACACACATCATCCATTTCCTCACTTACGAACATTTCCCCTATTACTGCCTCGAATACTAACCGTTGGACTAAACGCGCGGCGTGCCTGAGGTTGCGACTCTACCCAACTTGAGCTCGAGTTCCGAAACAGAGCTGCACGTCTGAAACGGCTTGACTTTTGACACGCTGGCAGGCGACTGATGTAACCCTAAGAGCTGGAGTATGATTGTACCTGCATAGGGTAGTAGTTGTTTGGTTGGTCTGCGGTTACGAGGTCTGCAGTGTTTCTGGGCACGAGTTGGTGGATGTTTGGGAGTTTCGCAAGGCGAACAGGCGACTCAGCGCCAGGCAGCATGCCTCAGTTCTTCGATCTCCCTCGCGAGCTGCGTGATATGATCTACATGGCTGTTGTTACCTGGCAACGCCCGTGTCCCTCACTGCAAGACTCGGACGCCGTTTACGGCTGGCTTTGGTCCACCTCTGAAAGGAGGATTTGCAGAGAGTTTGGCTGCATCTTCTCTCCAGAGAGGGTCCCTAGTACATGTGCCAACATGCTCGCTGTCTGTCATCAAATCAATAATGAGATGATGAAAACTATCGATCGTGCGAGGAGGAAGAACGTCTTGTTCGGGACGATAGACTGTATTGCGGATGACGGAGACAAGCACTTCTTCGAGTGGCTTTCGCTTCCCCTAGTTCATACCACGCAAACCATTACGGTCTTGGAAGAGAAACGATCATGTGGCTGGGCTCCCAAAGTTCCAGTCGTGGGGCGACTGCTCGCAGCACCAAAGCGGATACCAACGACCAATGAAATGACCACGACGATCATCGAGAAGCTTCGAATCGACCTTCGCTGCTTCAAACACGGCGAGAATGACCAGGAGAGACTCAGGACATCAACTGAACGCACCAGCTGGGCGGTCTGCGAAGCGTTGAAAAGATTGTTCGATTACAAACCTCACAAGAACGGCGTTTCGAGTCAGCTCACCATCGACACTCTGGTCCTCAATGTTATCTCGCCTTGTCATCCAACAAAAAATGTTGAGAGGCGAGATTCCAGACTACTAGATGGATCGAACGTCAACGAAGATTGTTGTCGCTTGCTCGTCCGAGATCTTGTTAATGTATGGAACATGCTATGGTCTAATGGCGAGGGGGATGCCGACCGGTATCGCCATCTGTTAGAGAGGATTCAAAGGGTGAGGGTTTGTGTAGACGGTGTGTTGGTGCGGGAGAGAGAATTGAGGCTTGAGTTGGAGAGGGGCCAGAAAGAGAGGAGAAGGATTGCGGCAAGGGTTGGGTGGTAGGTTAGCATGGTGTTGTACTTAGGTACCTACACGTATATAACAGGGAATGGCCGATGATCGATGAGATGATGTCGACTGTTCAAGCCCTGCAAGGTCACTTCTCTTAGATATTCGAGTCATGTGTTCTGTATATCATAACACGTAAGCTTCTATAGTGGTAGCGGTGTAAGTCTAGTTGCACAGAGACTACCTAGGTAGAGTAGTCCCATATGCCAGTTTGAGCCACGACAAGTGGGCTATTTTCGGCCAGGAGAACATTAGAATCGCATCCATAGACAAAATTTGTCTCCGACGCTCGTAAGCTGCAGAAAGTCGCCTAGACTGAAAAGTCAATCATCGGTAGTCGCACGCGCTGTTGCACTTCCTGGGCTGGCCTGCATACCTAGGTAGATGTATGTGTGCTCTCGTGAGACGACACAGCCTTTACCATGTTCCCAGCCCTCTTCCCCGACTGAGATCATCTCACCGATATGCATGCAAATCTCGCTGACGACTCTGCTGCCGACGATGGAATTGTTGAATTTCCACTGGGGAAGGTCCCATTGGTTGGCGCGACGCCAGGGGCACTCCGAAAGCGTCGGTCCCGGCTCGGCACGCACAAGGCGCCGGAACGCCTATCACGCTCGACCTGCCATGCCTCAACTTTGAACATTCCTGAGACCTCGGCGCTGCCGATCCTCCCTATGCACCCAGTTCACGCATGTGCAGGTCAATTGGTAAAAGCCGGCGGTTCCAATATTTGATTCCTCAACGTGCAGGTACGAGCAGATGGAAGCGGCAAATGGGCAGATCGGGGGCTAAAGTATCCTCGAAAAATGTAGTCAGCATCGGTACGAGACACGCACAACTCATTTCTGGCGTGCATCAACGGGCTTGGCATGGTCAAAATGCGTTTCATGAAACGGGCCTCCGCGTTAAGCCCTGGCTGCTTCAGGGCCACGCCCCTGCCGTCATTCGTTGCGATCTCTCACCGTCTCCACTTACAATTGGCCAGACCTCGCTGCCGGCTTCAGGGGCAGGAGGGAATGCTAGAAGGCTAACCTCCCAAACGGCGTCAAGCGGCCCCTGCATGCGGTTTTTGTGTCCGACACGCGATGGCGGGAGAGACGTGCGGGAGGGGTGCCCCGTGGGCGATGGCTTGTTGGGGGCTTGTACGAGCAATGACAGGCAGTTTTTCCTTTGCAGGCGAGGACCGCGCGTTTTATATAAGGCGAGGTCCTTGCTCCTCGTCAGGGCTTTGTTTGATCAACGTCGGTTTGTCGCGTGCTCACTCTCTCTCTTGTGTCCTTTGCTCTCTTTTACAAAAGTTCTGATCATCTTTCATCATTCCTTTGACACGCGAGTCATCCTTCTGAATACCGTTGTACTATCTCTACTGCTGGGCAGTACTCCCTTCCACCTTTTATGACACGCTCAGAATCTATCGAGATGGCATCATCCATTGCAACCAGCACCAAAACGCTCAAGCCGCACGAGCTTGAAATTCCCGACACCATCAGCAGCAACAATGACATGCAACCAGAGCTACTATCACCACGCTCATGGCGACACCGAGCTGTAACATATCAACCGCCCTCACGCAGACAGACCAATGGCACCTTGGATGCAGAGGATTACTTCGTACGGTTTGCTCAGAAGTTCACACCTGGGCACTCGCTAACAGCAGCAGGTCGGCCCTCGCGACATGTCCAAGCACTCCAAATGGCCCTTTTTCATGCGGATGCACGGCTCCGTTTTCCCCAAGATGATGATTCCCTTGACTATCGTTACTCTGTGGTCGACACTCATCACGTGTATCTCTGAATTCGTGTACCCATTGGCGGTCAGCACCCTCCTGCTCACTGTCCTGGGTTTCGTTGTCGGTCTAGCCATCTCATTCCGCACATCGACAGCTTACGAGCGATACACGGAAGGCCGAAAGTACTGGAGTCAGATGATCTTTGTGAGCCAGAACATGGCACGTACGATCTGGATTCATACCAGTGAGCGCGAGGGCGACTTAGGCAAGGAGGATCTGCTGAACAAGCTGTATGCGCTTCTTTATCGAAGTACGACGTGCAACTGCTGACCTGCATTACAGGACTGCTCTGAACCTGCTCAATGCCTTCGCGTGCTCCGTGAAGCACAGGCTCCGATTTGAGCCCGGCATCGACTACCCTGACCTCCGCGAACGTGTTGAGTTCCTCGACACCTTTGCCAAAGCCGCCGATTGCGACATTCCGAGGCCAGGACCGAAGAAGAAGACCAAGGCAGTCGGAGAGTATCTTGGTGTTACATTTGCAGAGTCGAATCCCCGCAAGAGGATCAAGCGCTCCAAGAAGCCACTTGGCAACCTGTCTCTCGAGATCCTGAATCATCTTTCCTGCTACGTCCACAGTATCATTGACAATGAGACGCTCAAAATCGGTCTCTACCAGAATCAAGCCAGTACGTCCAGATCTATCAATCTTCACACCGAAACCATCTAACAGCTATAGTCACTGGTATTGTCCAGCTCAACGAAGCTCTGACAGGCATGGACCGTGTTCTGCAAACTCCCCTTCCCATCGCCTACTCCATCGCCATATCTCAAATCACCTGGGTCTATGTAATGATGCTGCCCTTTCAACTCTGGGACGATCTCCGCTGGATCACTATCCCCGGTTGCATTTTCGCCGCATATATCATCATCGGTCTTGCCGCAATCGGCAGCGAAATCGAAAACCCCTTTGGCCACGACGTCAACGATCTGCCCCTAGAAGCATACTGCGAGGAGCTCGAAATGGACATCGACACCATCACTTCCATGCCCGCACCAACGACTCGCGAGTTCATGCGCAGAGACGGCAACATGCCCATCTGGCCGCTCAGCCAGAAGAACTACGAGAGCTGGGCCGGACGGAGCAAGCAGGATATTCGCGACGCGCTGATGACAAAGACAAAAGCGGATATGGCGGTGCGCAAGAGCTTTGCGGTACCTAGGCAGAGCGAGGCGGAAGAGAAGCACACGCAAGCGCTGCAGCAGGATGCGTAGATGCTGGGTGAGCAAAATTAGATTGTTGGGTTGAACTTTAGCGCCGGTTTGGAGTTTGGGTCTATCTGCTTTGGAAAGAAGCATTGCATAGCAAGACTTATGGCGTCTGTTTCTATTCTCCTCCGACTATTTCTACCTTAGATCTTATTGCGATTATTTGCTACCGGTTCACGTTGTGCGCGTAGGTCTAGGTACCACACAAAATATTACCAGAATTTATATTTGAAATCTCGAGTTCAATGCTTACTCGTCTCGCTGAGTGTTGTCGGACGTTTTAACCTAGCTGTTCCTGTAAAGGGTGCTTGAGCGAAGCAAGGTGAACTAGCAGCCATCTCAAATCACTCTTAGCTTATTGCTGACGTTGCCATGATCAAAGGAAGAACTACGGGTTACCCAGATCCAAATGCAACTAGATTCTAGAAGACCAATAACAACTACAAAATATATGAAGACCCTAGACTCCTCCTGACCTTGCCACCATACCATTTTCAAAGCCAGCCATGAGTCGTGCTTGGAGTACGTCAAGCCTCACACCGTCCTTCACTACCGTGAGGCGCTGCATATGCATCAAAGTCTCATTGTACGTATCGAAAGCATTTTTGACTAGCATAGTCGGCCGCGGGCTTGTAAGCAATAGTTTGAAGTTTGCTGCACTCCCGTACTGGACGAGATCTTTGAGCGAGACAACCACCTTATCCATAGTATGCACATACTCCTCTCTTTCGTACTCGTTAATGCCGTCAATGAAACAAAATACGGGTGTGCCTTGTTGAAGCTGTCTCACAACATGGTTGAACAACTTGCAGAGCTTGACAATGTCTCCAGCCTCGATGTCATGTGTCGAGATGTCCGGAAGCGGCGTGATGCTCGAGTATGGGAACTGACGCAGTAGTTGCGCCAGAAGACTGCGTATCATTGCGAGCCCTCCCTTGTTGTCATCATTTACGAGGTGGTATCCGCAGAAAAATGTCAGGCTTACGATTATCGGTGGCCGTCGAAATCCGCGCGCCATCGTTGCGCATACGACCGTCATCGGAGAGGTTCGATTTGTGGTCCCGTCGAAGTCCCCCATGTACCAACAGTTTCGTGGAGCTATGAGTGAAAAGCCAATTGCGGAACTGATGAGTTTGAAGCATCTGCTGGGCTCGACCGTGGTCGGAATTGATGATGTCCGAGGCGCGATTTAAAGCGTTTTGTATGTCCACTTCCTCAATGTCCCGTATGTGGAGGTATGACCACAGTCCTATCGGGATCCAGGGCTGTGTCTTCATCAACATAGGAGTAGTGACTGTGTAAGACATTCGAAATGGAGGTGAGGCAACGGTTTTCGTGCACCTTAATCTTGTAGCGTCGCTCTGAGAGATATACGACCCACAGAGACGCGCGGTTCACCGTTTAGCACCTAGTGCGGCGATTGTACGTGTGTCTACCACAGAAAACGGCTGTCAGTGTGATGCTTGCAAGAGAAGTATGACTTTGAGGCACGAAAGAGAAGTTCTTAGAGTACCAGAACAGGCTTCAAGATGCTCGCAGACGTTTACGCTAATTCTAACCACAGAAATAACTGGTCAACGCAATGAGGGAATTTCTGTGAAAGGAACCACGGCTGCAGGATGCTTTCTGACCCATGTACAAGTGTGCTTTGACGCATTTTGTGGATGACTTACCTGCTTGACTCATTGGTGCTTCGGATCATGACTCAGGTCTACTCATGGAACACCTGATATGCTGGTCTGCTCCCATCGTTCAGTAGGTATATCATCTTTCTGCATCGTCTCTGGCAGAATGTTTGTTCTTAGAGTATCGAGTATGGTGATGGTGACTAGCGCGAAACACGCGTCGTGATGGTCGCTTCCAAATTAAGGTTTGAGCTCAGACCCAATGACGTCCGATTTCAGCAGGGCCTCAGGTCTGTCAGCCATGGAACCTTCTGCTGTTCACATGAGAGCCCAGAGCGATCATCCGTCTCCCAAACGGCCGGCACGCGAGCACTAATGCACCCCTCACGCACCCCAGACTTCATGTCTGCAAATCTCAGCTTGCCCAGGCTGCACCTTTTCACCCTCAACAGCTGAATTGAAGCACGAACTCGAGGCCGTCAACCTCACCACGATCAAATGCCTGCGACGGTACTCTCCGAACTGCCGGCTGTGGCTGTGGCTGCAGCTCCCCCAACCGACGCATACGATAGCCTGCCTATCATCGTGGAACCCGAAGCCGAAGAACGTGGGCGGCTTAAGCGCCGCCGGCAGTCTTCAGTCTCTCCACGCCGTGCATCGTCACCGTCCCGCGGCCATGCGCGCACGAGCGGTTCGCGATATCGGCAACACCACCGCAAGCACCACCGGGCCTCGTCCCCAGCGTCCAGCGTCTCGCCCCCAACCATGGCACAGAAGAAGACCAGGCGGAGGAGCGATGCAGAGCCCGATCACACCTTCCGCGGGCGACCGAGGAACAGGAGCGGCAGCAGGGGACGGACTAGGAGCCCTATCTTGGAGGACAGCAACGAAGAGAGGCCGACACGGTTCAGAAGGCGGAGCCAGCCACCGAGTCGGCACAAGATTGACGAGGAAGACGAGGGCGTCGAGCTCAGGCGGCAGAGGAGCTACCACAACTTCAACAAGGAGGACAGGAGAGACTCCAAGGGCGAGGTCGGAGAGAGCATCACGGGGATCGGGCAGCCTGTATGACTGGGAAGCTTCTACCATTATGTATTTTAATTCGGCTGTATGCGTACATAATGCTACTGTGTTTATGGCGTTGGCCTTCAATCACGTGTTGGCTGTTCGTCTCGCCCATGTACACCTGGACAGAAGCTGAAGATGAAAGAAGAGCGTGGCTGTGCAGCGCCGACACGCACAACGCATGGCACTGCAAAACACGCCCTCAGCTCTGCCGACGCATCCGACTGTCCGACTGCTCAGCTCATCAGCGCCCGCCATCTCGAAGCTTCCAGGACAGCGGTTCGTTAAAACCACGCCCCACCCCGCCGCCGCCCTCCGTGCCAATCACCACGTCTTAACTCCGGCGTCTCCTCCGCACCCCGTCTTCTTACCCACCACCACCACCACCCCGTAACCCCAGCGTGACGGTGGTTGGCATGCCACCCCCGGGCAACGAGCATGCCGCCGAGCAGCTCAAGAATGCGGGCAACAAGTGCTTCAAGACGGGCGACTACCAGGAGGCCGAGTCGCTCTACTCGCAGGCCATCCAGAAAAACTCCAACAACCCGCTGCTGTTCACCAACCGTGCCAATGCGCGCTTGAAGCTGGACAAATGGGAGGGCGTCATCGACGACTGCATCCGGAGTATTGAGTTGCTCAAGGAGAACATGAAGGCGTTTTTCTATTTGGGTATGCTGTACTCAACTTGTAGAGCATGATAGACCTGACCCGCCCAGCCCAAGCCCAGCTCAGCATAAACCACCCCAACGAAGCCCTCTCCAGCGCCCTCATGGCCTACGAGCTCTGCACTACCTCGGCCCAGCAGACCTCCAACGCCGCCACAATCTCCGCCCTCGTCCTCAAATGCAAGAAGGCGAAGTGGGACATTCGCGAGCGCGAACGCATACGGCGGCGCGGCGACCTGCTCTCCGACCTCGAGGCCATGCTCGAAACCGACTTCAAGCGGGACACGGACGACATAGAGGCGCGCATCGAATCAAACGAGATCACCAGGACAGACGGCCACGAGGAGAAGGAAGAGCGCAAACAGGAGTTCGAGAAGAAGCGGAACGACCTTAGAACGGCGTTTGCCATCAGCGATCCTGAGAACCAGCAGAAGCGCGAAGTCCCAGATTACCTCATCGACGGTATTACCTTTGAGATTATGCACGACCCGGTCGTCACGAAGAACGGCCGGTCCTACGAGCGCGCCACGCTCATCGAGCATCTCAAGCGCAGTCCCACGGACCCGCTGACGAGGGAGACTCTGACCATCAGCGAGCTGAGGCCGAACATTGCGCTCAAGGAGGCCTGTGAGGAGTTTATGACGCAGAACAGTGGATGGGTGTATGAATGGTGAGCCAGCTCGTTTGCTTGCGCCCAAGTGTCTTAGTCTCGGCACGAGTGAGGTAGGTTATTGGCGGGGAACTTGCTGTTGGCTGTGACATGACGCCGAGTGTTTGCTGACGAGGTACAGCGCGGATGGCGAGGTCGACAGAGACGCTCGTTGGGCGCACATGTCGAGTTGGTGATGGCTGTCACGCTGTTCAAGAGTTGGTAGCGGGTTGCATTTGCATAATTGGCGTTGTTCAACATGCAGCAAGCATGCTTTTGAGCTTTGAATATACCCATTCCGTATTCTTACTACTTTGGCTTCAATCGTACGCCGTCAGCCGGAGATTCCCCTGCCCATACCGATCAAAGTCTAGGGCTTATGTCAGCTGCAGACCATTGACCTCTGGTCAGTTTGACTAAGCTTCATTAGGTACTATCACCGCACATTAAGCAGCGCAAATGCCTTATTATTTGGAACGAACCTTTGTAGTGGACGCGTGCAATTTATTACTGTCTCCACGTCAGCTAGTGGTCGACTCCTTCTCCGCCAGTCCGTAACCTTGGAGAGCATGAAGCTGTGCCGCATCGTCAGGCATGCCAGTCTTGTATAAGTTCTTGTACTCCCTTGAGGTGATGCTTCACCTTTCTTTTTACATAACCTGATCCGAGCTAACCATGTCGGTCCGACCCAGCCCATGGCCTGAAGCCACCTCAGAGCTTCTCCCCAACTCACTCTTCAAATTTGCGCATGAATACCCAGACGTGATATATGCGGAGTATTTTAGTGATCCGAATGACCTCGCAGCGGGCTATCGTCAAATCACGTACCGCGAGTTAGCCAATGCCGTACATGCGACAGCTTGGTGGATTGAAAAGACTGTCGGGAGACCCAAATCGCCAGATGGAAGTAAAACAATGGTATATCTAGGAGAAAACGACTTCAGATATGGGATTGTGGCGTTGGCAAGTGTGATGGTGGGATACAAGGTATATCACAAACTCGAGTCGGGATTCTAGTACACTAACGCATGGCCAAGATGCTCTTTCCATCTCCTCGCTACGGCGCTGCAGCAATCGCCAGACTCATCGACCAGGTATCCAGCAAAATTATGCTTACATCTGATATACCTTTACCAGTCGTTGAACCGGTTCTCCAACAATACCCCATGCGCACTTATGCACTACCGTCTCAGGCGGTTCTCTTCGAAAAGGACACACAGCCCTACCCTTTTACCAAAACCTTCGCCCAACACAGACATGAACCTCTCGTAGTGCTTCACACATCCGGGACAACCGGGTTCCCCAAGCCTATTATCTGGAGTCACGACTGGGCGGACAGTTACGTCCGCTCCTTCAATCTGTCCTCGCCTCCCGTGACAGAGATGTTTCGCCGCTCAGATCGACGTGTCATGTTTCTCTTTCCGCCGTTCCACGCAAGCGGCATAGTCCGGCAACTCCTCCTCGGTATTACAAATGGCTTACTTACTATCACACCACCAGGTGCCGCGACGCCTGGCGAAATCATGGAGAGGATGGCCGATGCGCTAGAGTTCCTCATGGAGCGCGAGGAGCAGGGGAGAAGAGTAGATGTTCTCGCCTTGCCACCACCCCACGCAGAATACCTGGGTACTCACCCAGCGCTACTAGACCGCATTGTCAAGACCGCCAAAGTAGTCCTGTTCTCGGGCGGCGACATCTCTCTCGCCGCCGGAACGGCGATCGCAAGCAAGATGCAACTCACCAACGACATTGGATCCACGGAACTTGGTCTCTGGCCCTCACTCGTGCGATCTGAGGACGGGACCTGGAACGGCGAAAAAGTTGAGGACCTTTGGCGCTATGTGCCTTTGCACCCGGCGCTGAACATCCGCTTGGATCCTGTGGCTGACTCTCCCGAGGGCGCATTATGCGAGGCCATCATGGTACACAACCCAGAGCACGAATGGGTCCAGCCGATATTCAAGATCTTCCCAGATTCAAAGGAGAAGAGTTTAGGCGATGTGTTTATCCGTCATCCGCACCATCCTGGGCTATGGAAGCATGCCGGCCGCATCGACGACTTGCTCAACTTCAGCACGTCGGAAAAGTTCCACCCTGTTGCGGCAGAGACCAAGATCGCTGGGCACCCGCATGTGGAAGAATGCATGATGGTTGGAACGAGGAGGCCGAGGGCGAGTTTGATCGTGCGGTTGAAAGAGAGGGCGGGTGTAGAGGGTGTAAAGGGTGTGTGGGAGTTGGTTCAGAAGGTCAATGTGGAAATGCCGGTTTATGCGAGGATAGAGAGGGATATGATTCTTGTTGTGGAAGAGGCTTTTCCGAAGACGGCAAAGGGGAGTGTGCGGAAGAAGGGTGTTGTGGAGAGGTATGAGAACGAGGTGGAGGAGATGTATAAGGTAGCTGCTGGTGGAGCTTGAGTTCATAAACCATGACTTCTTTTTAACGGTCCTTGACGAGTCTTCTAGTGCGGACGAAAGTGCACAACTGTGTAAGTGTTGAAGTTTCCCATGTACGTAGCTCATGCTGACCCAACCTTTGGGTTTCTTCTCACTCTTCACCTTTTATTTGATGCACGTTATATGACGTACTTCTCTCACATCTTGTCCATTGTACACCTCCTTTTCCCGATCATCAAGGCTAGTTCTCATTTCTAGCCTGCAGCATGCCCTTTCCATATCACAGCTTGAAAAGTCTAGTTACGGATCGTGCCGCAGGCTGCCCCACTCGGTCGGTACCTAGGTAGTGTTGCCTGACGCACATACCCGAAACGGAAGTCGCTTAGTGAGTAGCTCTGTTGCAAGCAAATGGGCACCCACTCTCCGTTAATTCTTTTTCCAAAGCTTCTATCGTCACAGCCCTCCACAACGACAGAGAGCACCCCGACTCCATCCGCCTGTTCGTCATGTCTGACATCCAAGTCTACCGCCACACGTCTAAGCTGGAGCTTTGCCCGTACCCTAGCGACGCTCCCATCTTCGAGGACTGGGATCGCTCCACTGGGCTGATCTCCAAGGTTGCAACACTAGTATCTACCCCGCCAAACGATGCGCCGATTGATACAGTTGAGGTGGTAAAGATGTTGAAAGGAGGTCATTCCAAGGGAACGCAATATTGCACATCACGAGCATTGGTGTCGGACAGTATCATAAGATCAAACGCGTTGCCAAGATTTACGACCCTGCCTTTTCCCTACTGGCGTCGATTCGACAACATGTGATTTGAACTCTGGCGAGGGTAGGGCCCTGGAAGCTATCACGAGGGCATACACCACATACCAGCATGTCATGAGATACGAAATGCTCGAGGAGGTACAAAAGAAAGGCTTACAGACTGGAGTGATGGACGTCATCCCCCGCTTACACGCCCGAGTGTTAGTAAAAGTGGCCATGAGCAACAGCACGGAGAGTCGATACGTCCCAGCCCTCATCATGGACTATGTGGAAGGTACAAGCATGGAAGGCATGCTGGTTGTAGCGTTCAGTGACGAACAGCGCGACCGGATCCTCAAGGCCGTACTCAAGGTATGGGCTAGGATGTTCACGACCGGCGTGATTCTCGTCGACCCTTGCCCGCGCGACTTCATCTTACGCAACGAGTTCTCTGAACATCCAGAAGTTGCCACCGTTGAGCTATGGTGTATGGACCTTTGGGAGGAACCTAAATCACCCGTGGCTGAGCTTAGGGACGCCTCGCCTGTTAAGCTCCTTAGCTCCACCGTTATGAATGTTGGTGCGGACTTCTTCATGCATGACGGATGGTTTACGGGGGTATCGACGACTTGGAAGCTTGGATGGAAAAGAACTTCAAGAACAACACGGAAGAATATGTTCACACAGACCTGTTGAGTCTAGAAGAGTAGAAACAAACGAGCAACACAATGCACCAACGAAGCCTGAAACAGGTACGACGCAGGGGATGGCAAGGGCTGAGGAGTAAGCTCAGTCCAACCGAGAAGAGAAGCTATTGAACATGATGGGATTGGACACGAGATAGAACAGCACAGGATGCCTAGAGCAGTAGTAACAATGAACCGAATACTCCACTCACAAATCGCCAATACCGTCGATTGCTAGAATGATAGGCCAGGACTGCACACAATTGAGTGTGACATGATCCGTTTCAAACCCGTGTCTCCTTCATTCCTTATCCTACGAGAGTTTTCTTAGTACGCAAGAAGCAAAGACGTGCACCACACCCTGCCATACAAATCCCTAAGCATTCCCGCTCAACTGCTGCTTCCACCCCACTGGACACGTTCCCGTGCAAGCCAACCCACTGTCACTATTCATATTACTGCACAAGATCTTCGCCTTCCCTCCATCTTTCGGCCTGATATCAATATCCTTGAACTTGAACCCCGTACACGGCGTCTGCTTACTACAATAAACCCCCACCGCGACATTATACCTGCTCGTACCCGTAACATTTTCCCAGCTCACGTCGCTGATCTTCAGTCTACTCGCATCGCAGTTGCTGTAGCTGTATATACACGGGCTGACGTAGATGGGCTGGTTGACGTCGACGATGTGTATGTTGCGAAATGTGATGTTGCGCACGTGGCCGATGCCGGGGTAGGTTTTTATCCAGGCGGCGTTGGAGGAGTGCACGGCGGTGATGTCTTCGAAGAGGACGTTGTCGACGAAGTCGGGGATGTTGGTAGGATTACCGAGGGAGCCGATGCACATTGCGCCCGACTCGTAGCAGGTTACGTTGCGGACGTGGATGTTGGAGCTGTTGCCTTTGATGGAGATGCAATCCTGTGTGTGGTGTTAGGAGGTGGCTAGGAGTGGGGAGATGATGTGGATGTAGCTCACGTCGCCGCATGTTACGATCCAGTTCTTGATGACGATATCTTTGGAGTTCCAGGAGTCGAAGCCGTCGGTGTTGACGGTGGACCATTGGGTCGAGGACGTGGCGTTCATGTCGAGGTTGGTCATGGTGATGTTTTCAGAGTGGGCGACAAAGGTGTGCCTGGAGAGGTGTCAGGATGCTACGTCACTTTTACATTGGTTGATTCACGTCTTACCAAAATTGTGGCTGCCTCCAGGTGATCCCATCAATCCATACATTTTTTGCCTTCCATAACGTGAGACTGATCGGTCGTCCGTTCTGGTTGCTGTTCCCTCGATTCTGATCATACCACTTCTGGCCGTTGCCGAAAAATAACGCCTGGCCGTGTCCAAGGAGCGTGAAGTTTTCACCACCCAGCCTGAATGCGGTAGATCTGGAAGCATAAGTCACACCAACACTGTTCTTCAGCCAGTACTGGATGTCGTCATTCCAAGTGAGCTTGCCGCGGATGGAAATGTCGCAGTTCTTGAGATTTAAGACGTCCATGACCTTGGCGATAGTGTAGTCGCCTTGGGTAACTTCGATCTGTCCGTTCTGGCCGCACTGCTTGAAGGCGTCCATAAGGGCGGGCGAATCGTCTTTGGACCCGGAGGGTGTTACGGTGCAGAGCGAGCCAGTCTTTGTCATGCCCGCCAGAGCAGGCGATGCCAGAAGGCATAGCTGGAGTAAGCAACAGGAAAACATGATCATTCAAGCTCCTGGAGAGAGAGTAGCCCATGCAAGCTTCGACAAGTTGTACCAAGCCACTGCTTCAAGTCTTATGCATGCTTGTGTTGTGGGACTGTGACGCCCCGCAATGAAGTCGAGCGGGTCTCGCAGACTGGAACCGCATGACAACGGCCTGCTTTACTTGTGCCTAACGGAAGAACACACCATTGGTGCATATGTTTCATTGAACCCGTTCTCGTTATGCGCTCTTTACACACCAGGCCCTTGTGCGTGATTGGCAGTCGAGGTAATAACTCGAAATGAAGTGACCGGGGGCAGCAACGTGGGGAACGCATGACACTCGGCAATGTGCTACAGCCTAATATATAAAGACAGGAAACAATACTGAGATGTAGGGAGCAGACGAGAACAGGTATCGCTGTCCTTGAGGGACTGGAGCGTGTTCAGACGACATGGTGGTGGCCATTGACGTTGGTTGTTTAGCTGTTGGCTAACTCTTACACGAAGGAACTGGTTGTTTGTATTACCCTCTATGCTTTACGATGGCTTTCGGGGGTTGAAAGGTGGGTGGTGGATGGCAGTGCCAAGCATCGACGTCAGTCAAACTTCTCGCGGAACAGCTTCCGATGCATGGCCAGCTCCTTCCAACTCCCAATACTCATTGCGCAGCCATTGAACGCCGCGGGGGCTGTACACGACGCTCGCTACCATGCCCACGGTCGCCCACTTGCGCGCTCTGAGGCCGCGGCCCTCAATTGCGCGGTGCCGCCCCTCTCCAGGCCCATTCCGACACTCGACGCGACACGCCTCTACAGAGACGGTGGTGGCTACCCAGAATGCGACCAACATACGGTCGGCGGGCACGCGCACCAAGAACCTCGTGTACGGCACCGTGCTGGCGTTTACGCTCTCCTTCGGCTACCTCTACGTCACCGACACCCGCGCAAGCATCCACGAATGGCTGATCGTGCCTGCGCTGCGCCAGATGTACCCGGACGGCGAAGACGCGCACCACGCCGGCAACCGCATACTCAAGGTGCTGCACAGCCTCGGCTTAAACCCCAGGGAGCGTGGAGATGACGATGCTGCGGGGGATCTTGCCGTCGAGGTCTTTGGACACACCCTCGCAAACCCCATTGGCACGTCCGCCGGCATCGACAAGGGCGCCGAGATACCGACGCCCCTCCTGGAGCTGGGTGCGGCCGTGGTGGAAGTAGGGGCAGTCACGTTGCTGCCGCAGGAGGGCAACCCAAAGCCAAGGGTGTTCAGACTACCCAGTCAGAACGCCCTCATCAACCGCTATGGGTTCAACTCGGAAGGCGCCGAGCTTGTCGCGTCGAGACTGCGGCAGCGCGTGAGGGAGTTCGCCTATCACGCTGGCCTGGGCCTGGACGAAGAGGCGGAGAAGAAGGTGCTCAATGGCGAGGCCGGCGTCCCCCCTGGTTCGTTGAAGGCCGGCCGGCTCATGGCTGTCCAGGTCGCCAAGAACAAGACCACATCCGAGAACGACATCGATGCTGTCGTACGCGACTACGCGACTTCGGTCGCCCATGTCGCCAAGTACGCCGACATCCTCGTGGTCAACGTCTCCTCGCCCAACACCCCCGGTCTGCGTACGCTCCAGAACGTCGAACCTCTGACACGGCTCCTGTCGGGAGTCGTACAGGCGGTGAAGAAGATCGACCGCAAGACCAAGCCTGCCATCATGGTCAAGGTCAGCCCGGATGAAGACTCGGAAGAGCAAGTCGCCGGCATCTGTGAAGCAGTCTGGGACTCGGGCGTGGACGGTGTTATTGTTGGTAACACAACAAAGAAGCGGCCTGACCCACTTCCCAAAGGCTACCTGCTCCCTGCCTCCGAGGCCCAGCTTTTGCTTGAGCAAGGCGGGTACTCTGGGCCACAGATGTTTGAGCGCACTCTTGCCCTAGTGAGCAAGTACAGGAAGACGTTAGACGAAGGTCCAAAGAGTGTTCTTTCTTCGGAAGGAAGCGACCAGAAACAGCGCGTGGGTCGCAGTACGGGCGGCGAGCCTAGTACGAGCATCTTAGACAAGATTCAGCCTTCATCGTCCTCGTCAACAGGATCATCCAAGACCAAGGCGACCCTGGACATCGACTCAAAGCCTGCACTTTCCACCAACGTTGACGATCTCGAGGAGTCGGCGCCAAAGGTCACACTCCACTCTACACTAGTCACTATGCCAGCACCTAAGAACCCGCGCAAGGTCATCTTTGCCACGGGTGGTATCACGAATGGCCGACAGGCGCGAGAGATTCTGGACGCCGGTGCCAGTGTCGCACAAATATATACGGCGCTGATATATGGCGGTGCGGGTACAATCAGTCGGATCAAGCAGGAAATGAGGGACGATGCGAAGGAACAGAGTACGATTACGAAATGATAGCTGTCTGAGCCTACAAAGCATTTGAATTGTACATGTACGGCACCACCAATAAACATTTTCCATACCCAACCCAGGCCTTGTACTGCTGATGCCGCCTATGGCTGCCTGTCATGTCATCCGACGCATTAGCGATATTGCTTGGCAGGTCGAACCTTAAACTCTTTGTTGGGAGATTCTGGGATGCTTCGGTACGACAGATCCGCCGTTCTCTTGCCCTGGCGACTTATTTGTATATTCTCCTCCACCAACTCCAGGCCTTCTGCTACCGGTGTTGGGGTACGGGTATTACAGTGAGTCCCAGACGACATAATATCTGCCTCTTCGCTGAACCAGGGAGCAGATCGCCCAGGACTGGCTTTTGTTTCCTGGCTATGCCCTGTGCGTGTAGTATGTACATTTGAGGCTGGAGTGACTTCTGTGTATGCGGTACTGGTCGTTGGAGATGGTCTTCCAATGGAGTGGCCTGGAACTGGCACGGACACCTGGTCTGAGTACCGAACGCGTGGTAGGCGGAGAGGCTCTGGAGATGGTGTCCGTGATGGGACAATGATAGGATGGTCGTGGGTCGCACCATCAATAACGGGTATCTGTCTGTCGGAAGAGTCGCGCCCAGGGTCGTCGTCTGTATCGCCCAGAGCGCTGCTTGTGCATTCGAAGGGTATGCCAGCCTGTATCAACTTGAGACAAGGATCATACCAACACGCGATCCAGGACTCACAGGTGTTGCTTCATTAAGCAGGGCAAGCAGATCCATCCACTGAGGGACAGCCCACATGCGGACGTTCTGGAATCGCTTGTCCCGTTTGGCCTTGGCCACTTCGATGTCTTGGAGGCGTTGCACGTTGCGGTCTTTAAGCCGGCTAGCTATCAGACTACCATTCTGCCGTGCTGCCTTGATTTCTACTAACATGGCCTCATAGTCCCTTTCGCCATGGGTAGTGCTCGCATTCCAACGCAAACCTCATGTTCGTGCTGTGCAGCACCGTGCCTGGTATTGAGGATCCTCTCAATAGCTCCATCTGCGTTTGCGTCGCTATCTCGAATGGCTTCTTTGCAATCTTCGTTGCGGCGTTGCAGCCTAAATTTCTGGTTGTCGCACAGGTTAATGAGCCTCTGCAGGATGTCGCGACTATCCATTTCGCGAGGCGCATGGCCGCGTCGAGAAAGGGACGAAAGGAGTCTACTATTCTCCATAGCTTGAAGCGGAGCCAGGCCAACAGTGGAAAAGGTCTGGAGTTGGTGTCGTGCTCGAGGTCAGCAGCCATGCAACCTTTGGTGTGACTTGGGCAGATATGGCACCAAACACGTCAACAAATTTTCGTTACATTGCCAACCGTATTCAATGGGAAACCATAGAGATGCACAGGTGGGAGAGCTCTAGCCTATAAACTATGCGTTTTCGATACACGGCACGTAGGCTTTGCAAGATATGCCAGGTCGTCTCTTGCTACCACGACCGTGCATTTTTTGCATGCAGCCACACTAGGCTGATAGATAACTAACCCGTACCTCCTTCGTCGACCCAGCTTTTTGTCCCCTCTCGTCCACGTCTTTTCCAGCCTTTGCACCTCCGCCCCCTGGCGCTGTCACCACAGCAATCAGCCACTCCGTCCACTATGGACGCAATGCGACCAATCCTGGACCTATGTCGTAGCCAAGAGCTCATTATCGACACGGCTCGGTCCCGTATTGAAGCCTCGCAGCACGAAATCGAGGATCTCGAACGTCAGATTGCAATGAAGAAGGACGAGATCAAAGCAGCGGAAGCACAAATCGAGGAAACAGACGGATTCTACACTACGTTGAAGGGCAAGGTAGCCTCGGAACTCCGTGTAGGCAGATCATTTTACGCAGCGAGGACGAAATGAAACTGACCGTGCGTAGCAAACGTCGATTGTTCCTGAGCCAAGACCCAAGACTATGCGCCAGGAGCACATACTGCCATCCTCCCCTGAGCCGTCTTCCTCCCCGGACGAAGGTATAATCCTGCTGCATCCAAAAGACATCGAAGGTGGTGCAGGATGGGTCGACCTCGTCGAGGATGGCCTCTTGCTTAGGTGCCCATGGTGCGACGTGAACGCGTGCATCTGGAAAGACAAGGGGGTGGCAGGCCCAGTACTTTAAAGGCTCTGGAGGGTTCATTAGTCACATGAATTACCACCACAAGGAGGAGTTCGCGCTTGTCACTGGAGCAGGTGAAAAGAAGAAGTTCGTCCATTACCATTGCAGGCAATTGACTAGCGAGGAGCGTAGGGCATATAGTAACGACGGATATGGCGTGCATAGTAAGTCTTTATCCCCGGTTTCATTCACCGTTACTGATGTCAAGTCAGTTAAAGCCAGGGTACCAATAAATGAGATCTACCGGAGCTGGTTGAAAGCACGCAGAGAGAAACGATCGGAGGAATCCACGAAAGATGTGATCCGATGCGTAGCAAGGCCCGAGAAGCGCCGAAGGGTGGAACGCCCACCTGACGCTGGACCATCGCGTCCCTTGGCGCATCGGTTGCCAGTCGCCCCGTCCGTAGAGACACAGACACAAAGGTACGCCAGTCATCCTCTGTTTTGACCCAAACGTTGACGTGTGATGAAGGATCTATCGTCGCCCCGAAGTAAAGTCCCTTAGACCATTTTCAGCACGATTCTCCCTCTCCAGGACTCAAAGCTACAATAGCATGGCTGCTCGCCTAGGCCGAGAGCGCAAGCCTAAAGAATAGGCTGAGCTGTTCTTGCCATCGCCGTTGCCTGCCGCTACCATACGCATCCCTGACATCGACGGCTCGTACGGGCCTTCGCAAGACTCTGTGATAAGCCACACTGACATCAAGTCTAGCTCTTGGACCCGTTAAGCCTTGATGGGTGTCACTCTTATTTTCCTTTCCAACCAAGTCAAGGATAGTCTTACGATCGATGTTGGCCTATGCAATGCCCACCTAAAAAATTACATCTCAATAATATACTTACAGAAAGTGTAAACAACCTCGGAGATGCAGATTGCATCGTGAAGTGATGATGCTAGAGACGATCTCAAGACATAGAAATCCGCGGGTGTCCCATGCTAATGAAACAAGAAACCCAGGGCATTTACGCCTAGAATAGCCAGTCCTATGACATCGATCTCGCATGCCAATCTTAATCTATGATCTATGATTTGGAGTAAGTGTATGCGAAACATGTGTCTCATGTGTTGCTAGGGCCGATTCAATGCAACCCATAAATTTAACACCAGGTCTCTTGACATTTACAGGGATGGACCAATCATGTTCAAGATCACGTTCGCCCCTCTGTCCCCATTTGGACAGCAGTCGACAACGTTGGTCCAGAATAGGCTGTGGTATGGGTGCCGCAAATATTCGACGCATACTCTCATGACTTGACCATATATACTGCCGCCCGAAGCGTCTCTTCGCCACACTCGTGACACTACTTGTCCCAATCGTCATTCGCAGACTCTTGTTACTCATAGCAGAACATCTTGAGTCATGCAATCAGAGCGGCAAATTTACTCCACTATGACACGAATTATCTTCTCCTTTATCATCGTGCTCGTTGCACTTTCATCTTCAGCACTGTCGTTACCATTCTCCTCCTACTCTCCGCGCATTCAAGTCCTCCGTCACAAACCTCGGCAGGTAGGGGATGGGGTTTCGGGTAATCAAACGGGCATTAGTGGCACCAACGGTGGCACTGGTGTAGGCGATGGTAACGGCGTTGGCTTCGCAGGCACAGGAAACGATATCGATACAGGTGCGTATTGTTTGCCACGTTTGCATTCACTGACTTGCTCCAGGCGACGACTTTGATATTGGCGATGGTAGTACGACTATGGGCGACGGAAATCGAATTGAGATTGGCGATCGCATTATGAATATCAATCTGCCGCCTATTTTGATGGATAAGATTCCAACGGCTACTATGCAGGGCACTAAGGGCAGTGCTAGTGTACGGAATACAAGTGGCGAGATACAGGTTGATGTTACGATACGTGTAAGGTTTCTGGAAGGAAGGGTTAGCGGATAGAAAGAGTAATGATACCAACAATGTGGGCCTATCTTGTATTTGGGCAGGCGCACTCAAAGATGGAACGAAGTACCTAGGCCTGACATCGAGAAAGGTGTATCAACCCAAATATCTCATTCAGACGCCAACACAGACGGCAAACAGGACCAATTGCGTGTAGAGGTCGTCTTTTCTTCTTCGTCGAAGGTCTGATATGGCAAGTTCAAGTGCTAGTAGGGTACATCTTAGGCTCTGGTGCTCAAGCGATTCATACACAGCTCTTGATGCTGTGTGGTCGTTCCCCGTGCACTGAACTTGAATATCGAACAACCATTAGGAATTGAAAGCTGGTCAGGCCTGGGGGCCGAAGTCGGGCTGCTGCTCCATCAAATTGGTCACAAGAAGTGACCACAATATCGCGCCATCCGTTTGCTACTTTGTGTGCCGAACCCTCAATAACCTCGACCTCCGCACTTGTTCCAACCTACTATTACCACCGGAAACAAGCTCAAATCACGACTACAAAACTGAACCGCAATATGAATCGCTCGGAAATTTATGCGCGATGCTCCAACACCACGGTCTTGAATCTAGCCTGTCCCGCACTCGCGCCACCACCGGGGAAAAAGCACTCGGCCCTTACGCGCATTCCATAGCACACGCAAAAGCAGGTGTTGCGATCGCTTGCGTCATTCTGGCTGTCATCGCGATCGCAATGCGTCTATATAGTCGCATACAGCTACTCAAAGTCCTTGCGATTGAAGACACATTGTTGGTCCTTGCAACCATCGAATATCTGGCTTTTGTTGCCTTGAATGTTGACAGCTTCCGCTATGGCTTGTGTAAGCATCAATGGGACATTACGCGCGCCGAGTTATTCCAGATTGCACCACTGACGTTTGCCGGAGGGATTCTCTTCGGCTCGGCTATGTACACGGCGAAACTCAGCATGCTGTTACAAATCAAGCACATCTTTACGGCTAAGAACAAGAACTCGATGTTCTGGATGTCGTGGTTTTTGATCGGCATAGTCACCTGTGTGTATACATTGAGCCTCGTCATCAGCCTTATCCAGTGTCAGCCCTTGGTAAAGATATGGAACCCCTCGGTTGCTGGTGTCTGCCACTTCAGGAAAAAGGGAGGACTTGTGATAGGGATAGTCAGCCTTGTTACCGTTGGGGCTGTCAACCGCGTTACCGATCTTGCCCTCCTGGCGCTCCCAATCATGGCTGTTTCCAGACTTCAGTTGAACATGACAAAAGCTCGGGGTATGCGCGATCTTTGCTACGGGAATATTGTGAGTCTTAGATCTGAATTATCAATCAATTGATGGACTCTGAACTAATCTTCAATCCAGGGCGTGCACAGCAAGCGCATGCCGTCTCGGCTATTCCGTTCGCCATCTTCATGAGTCGGACTACTCATTCTCGGCTTGTGTGGCCGGAACATTCACTACAGTCGAGATTGCTGCTGTGATCCTTTGTGGTTGCTTTCCAACGTTTCCACCCATCTTCAGGAACCTTTGGAGAGAACGCAAATAAAGATGGGGGTACGAACTCTCCGAGTCAGTGTCGACCATTCCAAACCTGAAGAAAAAAAAGAATTCACAAGCGGTGAAAGCCGAGGCGAGGCCAGGCCACGAGACTGGGGAGCTTGCCTAAAATTGCGAACATAAAAAGGATTACAGATCAGCTCAAAGAGCAGTTTTCTCATCACCTTTGTTCTACCTGTGCAGGCATTGGATGGATATCGAAACCGAGAATTAGGTGTGGTAGTGTAATTATTGAGGGGAGCATGGACACACCTCTGTGTCTTTTTGCTACTCCTTGCTGCCGAATAAAATAAAACTTCTTGTGCACTCGACTTTGAGTCAGCCTGATCTGAGATTTCATACTTTCTTCTACCTGGAAACACACTTATGTATGCCCTTGTCCGAATGTAATGCGATACTAGCCACCTGCAACTGGCGCATCGGATGAAGCCTCGAAGCGGCGCTGGTTTTTCAATACCCAAAGCCTGCCGTAACGATTTGCACCCTGCCGATTTCGCGAGGTACTCTCTTTCTATTGACCTGGTTGCTCGTAGGACCTCAGTCGTAGCATACATCTGCTGCTGTGGGCCGTGGTTACGCCCAACATACATGACGCAATAGCAATGCGGCTAGCTGGGAGGAGCCTCCCAGTGTCGGCCAAAATTCACCGTTCAACGCACAACGCATCCTAGTCGACCACACTACCAAATCTTGATCGCATGTTCAACATGTACTGAGAGCCACGAATAGAATAGTGTACTCTGGATGGCTTCACGACACTGGAAAACGAGGCTTGTACACCGGAGGAGCGTCTCAAGATGACTAGGCAGACTCAAATTTTAATTAGTTTTGGTGTCTGCTGATATGAGATTTGCGTGGGCTTGCAATCTTGCGCTAAGAACACTGGTGGCGAGGCTAGATCACATTATGGTTAACGCAATTGGTTGTGTAAAGCGAGATATTCAACAAGGTTGCCTGTAAAGTGAAACATAGCAAATGGACTCGTTGCCTTGCGCTACAAACTGAAAGACATGATTTGAATGCGTCGATACGATTCGCTGGATATGTAAAATGACGCTAAGTTGCTAGGGAAATAGACGCTGGACATGATGCAGAAGGGAGCCAAACACTGCCTCAGCATGCTTTCTGCAAGTCCCCACTCACGCTAATACCTGGTAGTAACGTGCGTTGCGAGTCAGCGTCGCTCCACCTCTGACCCCTCTCAAAGCTGTCCACGTCTCCTCCGTCTAAATCTTCGACGACAACGGTAACGCCGTGCATCTCCACAGCCGTGCTCCGCCATGTCGCCATAACAGCGCTCCAGTACCGCTCCGGCTCCTTCCGGGCGTGTCCTACATGCCCACTACCTCCAAAGAGTACTTTGTTGACAGACATACCCATTTGCATCGACTCCTCTGCATGTTCATTGACATCTTGCCAAGCGATGAGTGCATCTTCCTTCGAGTAAAGATAGCACCGTGGGGCTGTGAGGTCGAAGTGGGTTAGATCGAGGAGCCGTTTTCGAGTCCTCGTGATGACATTATTATTCTTCCCCTTGACGAAGCGGTACGTGATCCAAATTGCACCCAGCACCGCACTGCCGAAAAATAGCCCAGTGTGTCTGAGTACCGGAATCTGGGGAAGAGACTTGTTGAGTGCATTGCATAGACGCAAATAGCGTGGATGGCCTGGTGTGCTATCGAGACACAGAGCAGAGACGGGTAATCTCTTGCCCGTGATGATGTAGTAGGCTTCGGCGAGCTCGCAAGCCTTGTTGCTCCCGCCCTCTGAGAAGACGTGTAGTAAGATCCCTGCATTACTAGCAAGGAGATACTCAAGGCTAGACATGCGTTCTACTGCGGGTCTTAAGCGTTCCTGTTTGCGGCGGGAGTTGCGGAAGCAGAGGTCTTTAGTTGTTGTCGCGATGACCATGATGCGTGTGGACGGGAAGAGAGACTGGTATTTCGAAGTGTACTTGGCAATGTGGCGATTTTGGGCTCCAGTCCAGGTACATAGAAGGACCAGTGATGGTGCTTCTATTTCCTTGGGGGCCGAGTAATCGGGACTGTAAATGGTGGAAGGCGTATATTCGTAGGTAGATGGAGCAAGGAGAGTGAAGCCTGTTAAACTCGGCATTGCTGCATCGCGTTTCATCATGTTGTCAAGTGTATGATCCGTTATTGACTCGAGATTGGCTGGGATGTCCTGCGTTACAAGTGGTATGAGATACTGTTGTTCTGTTTTTGTGCTTGAGTCAAGTCTTATAAGTTATGAGGAAACGTGAGCGATACCCATCCTACCCCTCCAGTCAACTCAAGCGCTGTGCATTGAACGTGCGGCTGAGCCTCGAAATGCATGTCCATTGAGGTATACGGCCTTGCCAACAGCCTGGTAATCCCACTACATTGCTATGCATTTCCTTTCTCGTGGAGTTCTCGAAGCCGTGGCGCTTTCACATGCGCTGATACTGTTAGATGTGCATCCATTCCCATTCGGTGAACCCACTTTCGTGTTGAACAGCGTCGCCTCGGATTGTTGTTCGTGCATTGGCGCATCTTCCAAGCCATCTGCAAGGAAGCCACTCTGCTGCAAAGAAGCCAGTACTGCCAACGAACAAGGCTCGTAGCGCCCATCCCGGGTACAGGACGGGTAAGGTGTGGAGCCATGGTCCTTCTTCCAGACGTATCGAGTGGCATGGCGTACGCAAAATGGCTTGTGATCGTAGTGGCCGGCTAGAGATACACCGTAAAGTCGAAGCGTGGCTTGCGCAGCCGCCTTCAAGCTCAAGCTCCACACCGCAATACACACACGTGCACTTGATTGTTGGGGGGTAGTGTGTTATATTATTGGAGCTGGATGCTGCATGGCGGGGACTAACAGAACAGGCGTTACCCAGGTTGGCAAGGCTGCAATTCTTATTCGCAGAGCTGAGCGTAGGGCTGATGGCGTGGAGCTGAGTTTCTTGAGGCGCGAACACCAAATTGTACCACGTCAGCTCTGCCCACCAACGTCCAGACGTCAAATATCGATAGGAAGTGATGTGTGGCACTGTGGCCTACTGGTTGCGTGCTTGAAATGGCGGACGGCCTGGATTCTGTGCGCTATCTTCGGTTTCGGAAATCCGTTGCAGCTCACCGCATTCCAGGCCATTCAGTGTGCGGAGGCTGTCTGGACCGAGATGAGCTTGAGAGGCTGTGGTGTCGCTACTCGTAACATTCTTTTCAATGCCAGAATAATAGCCTCTGTGTATGTCTCGTGGTGTGACTGATCCCGGACGCTTTTTCCTTTGACCTTCGATTGTCATATTTGGGCGTTTCCTCCCGTGGTTTCGTCAATAGCTAGACATACTTCACTGCAAACCGTCATCTTTGGTGGCCTAACATTCATATCTTTCGCCCCCTCCCCCAGCCCCTGTTTCAACGATCTGCCTTTTCGTTCAGGCTTACTTTGTTGGCACCATAGTCGTCATGGCGGCTCGCGGTGCATGTTACATGAATCCTTCACAGCTTCAAGCCTCAGATACCTGGTCATGCTCAGCAAATCGCAACTTCGATCCTTGCAACGTACAAAGCTACACATCCATGTTAGGAGATGGATCCTACATCCAACCAAAAGGTATGAGTGATTTCCCGACGATATCTTGTGCGGCCGCGCAACTCAGTTAAATAATCCTACATGTGCTGATATGTGTGTAGTAGACGAAGACAACTCAAGTTTCTTAGCATTGCCCTCCGCAGCTCATTCCTCGCAATCGCTTATCGAGGCCGAGCAACCCACAAGCATGAAGACAGACATCGAGGCACAAGGCGAGAAGATGGGATCGGAAGTGGATCAAGAATGGACACCAACGAAGAGAGAGTGGTTGATCATGATCAGTCTTGCTTTCATATCACTCATGGTGGCGCTCGATGCAACGATCCTGGTCACTGTGCTTCCAGTCAGTAAAGTGCTGAAGACATTTAGTACAGAGTACTAACATAGAACCGACAGGACATAGCTCACAAGCTAAATGGCACGTCAGCTGAAGCCTTTTGGACTGGTACCAGTTACCTTCTTACCTCCGCCATCTTTCAGCCCGTCATCGCGTCGATCAGCTCCGTCTTCGGCCGCCAACAACTGCTTGTGGTGTCTCTTGTCTTTTTCACGGTTGGCACAATCCTATGCTCAGCTGCAACGAACTTTGCCATGATGTTGACCGGTCGTTCTATTCAAGGTATTGGCGGAGGCGGTATTGTTACGCTCACCCAAGTCATCTATTGCGACATTGTACCACTTCGGCAGCGATTCAAGTACTTTCCGATGGTACTTGGTGCGTGGTCTATCGGGTCCATCATTGGTCCGGTCCTAGGAGGAGGTACGTGTTCTAGTGCGCCTGTTAGCATCCTCACGATCACCTTGAATCTACTTCCCAAACGGTCACCCGAACCCAATGATTGTTCAGAGTACACCAGGAACCTCCGAGGTGTTGTCTTGCAATAGCCATGTGCTGACCATTGCTACTTGTAGTCCTCACCGCGAACACAACATGGCGTTGGTGCTTCCACATCAACTATCCATTCTGCGGCATCGGTTTTATCGTTGCGTTCCTCTTCGTCCGCCTCAATCGAGTTGCAGAGCTGACTCTCATCCAAAAACTGAAGCATACTGACTGGATTGGAGCATTTTTGTTTATTGGTGGTATGACAAGTTTCCTCGTCGGCCTATCCTGGGGAGGTATCCAACATCCATGGACGTCCGCCGCCACTCTTGCGCCGATCATCGCGGGACTCGCTACGTTAGCTGTCTTCACCTGGTGGCAACACTTTACGAAGCCGCATAGCTTGCTTCCCATGTCGATCTTTTACAATTGGAGTGCTGTTGCTGCTTTCTATTGCGCACTTGTCAATGGATTGATTGTAAGTATTCTTGACGACATAGCCGCGAGAAGCTCCACTGACCTCTAGTCAGCTCTTTACTGCTCTTTACTACACGCCTTTCTATCTGATGTCAGTGAGAGGCAGATCCTCTACAGTCGCAGGCAGAGACATACTTCCGTCGCTGTGTCTCTTGATCCCCGGTTCCATAATCGTTTCCATTCTCACATCACGCCTCGGACGGTTTCGCTGGGCAATATGGAGCGGTTGGGTGGTCACGACTCTGGCTTGCGGTCTCCAACTCCTCTTCGGCCTCTACACGAACTGGACTGTGTTCTACGGTATTCTTGCAGTCTTTGGTGTCGGCACGGGCATGGTCCTCACGTCAATCAATGTTGCCACCCAAGCTATTTCGAAACCTGAAGACTGCGCGATGGCGGCAAGTATGTATGGTTTCTTTCGCAGTCTCGGCATGCCTTTGGGAGTTGCAGTCGCTGGAACGATCTTCCAGAACGCCATGTCCGACCACCTTTCCAAGCTTGGCCTACCGACGGAAATCGCCCACGACTCAGAACGATGGGTAATCATTCTCCGGACGATAGAAGACAGTCCAAGGAGGACAGCCATTCTCGAGTCATATATGAAGGGGTTTGACTCGGTCTTCATTCTGATGACTGGTGTAGCTGCGAGCGCATTATTAGCCAGCATTGTCATCAGGAAGTTTAGTATGGACAAGTTGTTGATGGCGCAGTTTACGGCGCGACGATGAGCCGCTGTGTTGGGTTATGCGTTTCTTTCTGCTCTCATCTTCTACCCATTACTACCTAGGTAGGCATTTGTAGCTGGCTGAAGAATCATACTACAACAGCTAGTTAGTGTAGATTGCAAAAGTCGCGTGATTTCGTCCACGAGTTTGCAAATTTTCGCAGACACGGCTATCGGAACTGCCGAGAGTTTCCGCAGCCAGCGTCCGTGCCGCACGTGACACCATGTCTTCATGCCGGCCGTCCCCACAACATGGGTGACACCCATCCCTGCATTGTCAGCTCACATCGGGATTCATCTCAACAACTTCGCTTCACATATGCAGTCGCGCGGCGCTCCGTTCCCACATGTGCACCTTCACGGCACAGCAGCACGGCGCTTATCAAATGCAAGCTCCCCAGTGCTTGCAATAACACGACATGCAACATGATGTGATTGTTGAATCTGTTTTCGGTCTCCGTGAGAACCAGCTCTATCTGATTTGTCGTACTAACATAATCGTACATATCTATAAAGTATGCTAAGCAGGGGTATCAAAGAAATCGCAGGAAAATGCTCCATATGCTCGCTGCGAGTGGACATAGTAAAAGGGAAGTACTGGTAGAACTCGGTCATAAATTGTGACCGATGCATCAACTCTGAGTCGCGTACATGTGTAGCTGGTCATTCATGGACGTTGGGGTGCGGAAGTGTTGAGATTGCGCATGTGACATTGCGTGGTATTGTGGGTGTTGATGTTGTGGATGTTGGATATGCGCTGCTTGTTGTTGGGAAGAATGGGGATGTTGTTGTTGAGGGACATGTCGCATGCTCATTGCGGCAACAGGGTTCTGAAGCGCAAAGTCCCCGCTCATATCAGGCTGTCCTTGGCTCATTTGCGAGGATGACCGCATATGAGACGAATGAGGCGAATGTTGCCTGGGAGTGTTCAGACGATTGCCGATTTTGTGCAATGGCTTCGAGATGATTTGACCAAACGACGGACGCTCGTAGTATTGAGATTCTTCGAATTGTGGAGCAGCGTCAAAGTAGCTTGGGTACCATGATCCCAGTGGATTTGCTGGAGGCTTTGGGAGTTCGTTGAAGTCGTCAGTTGGTGTGTTGGGTTGCTGGTGGTGATCCATGACGGGCGTGTGAGAATTTGGTGGATTCATGGTAGGTGGATGCATTGGGTGCGGTATGTCGGGAATAGCGGGCTGCGCAACGTCAAGAAAATCTCCTGGGTCGAGATCCATGTAGCTAATGCGACGTCCTGTCGTGTCAACTGCTGGTGACTCGGGTTCGATGAACGGAGACGACCCGCAGTCGTAGTTCGCCATATGTGACGCGGTGTTGCTGACCCGGAGTAGGGCGGCGTTGATCGAAGCAAGCCGTGATTGAAGCAGGTCATGGTGGTTGGTGTTGCCATTGAGTATCTGCATTCGCTGCTCTCGGGATATCCGGTCACTATGGGGAACCGAGTCCCTACTTGGTGTGACGAATCCTAGTGGCAGTTGCTGGTGAACAGACTCGAGCGTTATATCCGCACGAAGACTCATAGCGGTGATGAGAACCTCTTCCCGGCTTGGCCGAAGGTCGCAGCATTGAAGCTTTTGCCGAAGGATTCTAGTATTATCCGGACTCCAACAAATGTGCGATCTTGTTTCCCTTAGTCGTTCGTCTAAGCAGGCGACCAACTCTTTCCAAGTATCATGCAAGGCCTCCTGTCGTATCAGGTTTCGGATGACGTTGGAGTATTTCCATTGTTCAAAACTTGCTCCGTTCTTCATGTGCTTGGCGACATGGTCGCAGCGTTCATCCCATCCAATGCTAACCTCTTTACACTTATCAAACCCACAGCCAAACACTTTCCTGGGTAGAAGAGTGATGCCAATATCAGTCAGAGATGGCAGGGGTCGTCCAGAGTGATACCGCTGATGGTGCTTCACAAAATCCTTCTGCCGGTCGAAGATGCGATTACATCCAAGAACAATACACGGCCAATCTTCTCCAGTCTCGTGCATTCGCATTTCGTGTTTCTTCCAGTCCGACTTCGCTTTGAAGGTTTTCAACGACTTCTGTTCGGCACAGTATGTACAAAACATGTACGGCTCTCCAGACTGGCCCTTCTCATCCGGGAATACACTAGGTGAGGCAACGCTAATGTCATCTGTTGGTGTAAAGCTTGGCTCATGCTTCACTTCGAGTGGACTGCTGACATCTGATGCTGGTGTTAGGAGAGCGGGAACAGGCCGAGTAGGATCAAGGCCAGCTGGGTAGGAACGCGGTTCTGTCTTCCGCATTCGTGAGCGCGAAGAGTTTGATGAAGCAATTGAAGAAGCCATGCCGCTACTCCCCGATGAGCTTGAGAATGTAGACGCAATGGAGAGTCGAGATCGCCATGATGAACCAGAAGACGACGAAGAATTCGTGCTACTGGTTGCCGTGGACATGAAAGATGAGGCGACAGAGCTACGACCTAGATCATGTCAGCGTAAAAGTCCAACACAGAAGGATCATTAAACATACGCGATTCCATCGTCTGCGCAAACATGCGTTGGATCTCATGTGGCTGGTGTCTTGCCAACAATGCCTCAATGTGTCGCATGGACTCCTCCGGGATGTTGAGATTGTCGTCCATCTTGGCAAGGTACCGGGGTGATTAGCTGAGCACACGTATCCGACAGACTGTGCTTGACATGCCGACAAAATCGTCGATAGTTAGACAGCGACTCCAAACGATGGCAAGGACCAGGAAATACACTAGAAACAGTGTGAATAAAGGTGAGAAGGGATATCCAGGTGTCGCAAGAAACTTAGGGGCGAAGGAGTGGATGAACGTGTGTCCGACCAGGCGTCAGCTGCAGTTGGTGCGACGGTAGGGTTATATCACATCATCAGCAGATTGCATGCGTCGCGGGGGGCGCGGAATGAGGAAACGTTCTGGAAAAGAGATGGAAGCTTGGAAGCCGTGTGGAAGGAGCTAAATCTGAGGACGGGTTCGCAAAAGCGCTCGAGCACGCTGTCGACATGACCGGCACCCTTGTTCCACCTCAAAGTTGGGGCAAGGCTGAGGTTTGCGACAGTTGCCAAGTTCGTCGCCGTTTGATACACACAGGGTCTGCAGAAAGCGCAGAACAGAGGCTCAAGGATGTGGTCAATCGTGGACAAGGCCAGCGAACGCTGCGTCCTTTTTGCGCGCGAAAGACGTCTTAAAAGAAGACACTGTTGCGCGGAACGGCCGTCTGAGAACCTGTTGGCAGGCCGTGTCCGAGCTTGCGGAGCGACACATGCACAGGCCTCGGAGAGCTCTATCCTATCGCGGCCGCGCAAACCCCCATTTGCAGAAGACTTACCCTGCAAGGGGTTTGGTACCTGGATGACGCATTGCTGGATTACCGCTCAAAGCGTGCTGGTGCATCTCGAGTGACATGCACTCGCAATTTGAAGGGAGCCGTCTTCCTCGTACGTCTAGCCGAGTATCGGCGTGGTACGTACGACGAACGGTCTACGAACGCTGGCTTCTGTCGCGAACTGTTGGAGGGCGCTCCAACGAGGCCCTCGCTGAGCAATCGGCGCTCGAGTCCTGAGCACTCCACGAGTAAGGTAGCGCTGTGGCGTGGTTGCTGACGGGTGAACAGTCCCTCGACATCCGTAGGGCGTCGTAACAGCGCGCAAATGACTGCCTGCAACACCCTGCTCCCAAACTCTCGTCATCACAGGAACACGCGACGCTGCGGCGATACTAATCGCAATAACGACTCGCGCTTGGTTCGCGGCGACTAAACACTGTAGGAGGGCTGCAAGGAGGTGGCAGAAATTCCAGGAGAGGAAGGAGTCGACCGGGTAAACTCGCTGCTACACTTATTCGTGCAGTAGTGCGCGATAAGCCTCCCAGGCACCGGCATCGCTTGGTCGAAGATACTGCTAGATCAGAGGCGTGTTTCAAGGCTTGGGACGCTTGCTGAACATTAATGGTCGGCTTGCCTATGCAAGGTGCTACTCGGGAAGCTGACATGCAGTAGTACCGCGAGAGACACGGATCGGAAACAGTGATGGCGTTCGTGTCGGAGCAAAGACCGAAGAAAAATGATGGAATGGTGGGTCGAGATCGGTTGCCAATGAGCGTGAGTGCGCGCTGTGTGAAGCGTCCATTTGGCTCGGGGGTCGTTAGCCCTGTTGCGCATCACGTGCGGCGCTAGCATCACGGGTGTGGAAGTCACCCTGCATGCAATGCCTTCCACATGCTTCCCATTGTGCCTCGGCCTGTCTCCATCGTCGAAGAAGGCTAGCAGTTCATCGACTGCCCACAATCTTACCGTCTGCCAAATGGAGCAGTACTGTATACGACATGACTTGCGCCGAGGTCCACGGCATTGAGGTCCTTCCATCCTCATCGTCCAATATAGACGACCCCAGCATGATATGCACCACTCTTCCGTCACAGTAAGGTTCATGCCACTTCGTCAGGTACCCGTGGATGCATGATATCGTCATTAGCGTTACTTGCCTACGCGTCAAGCAGTATTTCAGTTCAGCGCTCCTCTTGCAACACTTCTCTTTACACGACCTTAGAGACATTTCGATCAGTAGCGGAGAACTATTTTCAGACGGTAATGACATTGTATCACTACAAAGCAGACCCACAGCCAAGGGGTCGGAGCAGTCCAATCATTTAACTTTGATTGACATGGCCTATATATAGGTCCAATATGAAGGGTATCGGTACAATACGCCAAGCAAACTGCCGGCCACAAAAGACGGCATGAGAGTAAACTAATGGCAAATGAGGGCTAGTGAGGCGTACCAAACTCTTCCTTATCGTCCAACTTCTAGATCACTTCCTTGGCGACCGACAACGGATGCTTTGTTGCCGACGGCGACAGATCCTTTGGTATGATATCAACCCGCCAGTACTGTGCGGTGCAGCCGGTATATGCTGCTTTGGAACATGATAGCAATGGCGGTCTGATCCCGGTGTAAGGATGGAAAGGGTAGCTGACCCTGTTTTGTGCGTTCAATAGTTCCGGGTTGTCCACCGAAGTCGGAACGCTGGAGATAGCCAAACCAAATCATGAGGAACGACACAAACGCCATCAGAACGGATCCCGTGATGATTCCAACATGTCGAACGCGATCATCCTGTATACTCACGTAACTGCGCAAAGGACGGAGAAGAACCTCGCATCTTGGTGGCACGCACCCCGACGTGCATTCCCCTCGATAAGTCGTGAAAGCCTATAACAGATACACTATTCTATCTATATACAGAGAGTTTTAAGAATGTAGAACAGCTTCTCTACACGTGGATGTAGTCGTCAAGCTTGGCCTTTTTCCGGCTTTCACGATTTACCAAGAACATTTGTCCAACCTACTGAGCTCAGCCTGCTGGATACATAGACGTCGTAATCCAGAACAAGCGAGCGCGAATGTGCTTGCGAAGATCGAACACCTGATCAGTCAGTAGTAGCTGTAGTTACAGCTCGAAGGTTGAGTGAAATCCTGCCTAATCTCATGTTATTATTGGAGCTTGAAGTCGTAGTCTCACACTATCGTGGAGGCTTTCACTACAGTACAATTGCACCATCATCTGGTGCTTCAGGGATAAGTACTGAGACAATGGTGTGCCAAGTTGAGAACTTCACCAATGCAAATAAGACGAGAATTCGAACGTGAAGAACACTTCTCATGAAGTGGCTATCGTCTCATCATTGCGTAATGCAGCACTTCTTCACTTTTCTTCCTCGCGACATTCTCGTAACTACCCCACAACAGTCACAGACTGCTGGACAACCAGATTCCTGCTGCTCCACCCCACATAGATAGTAAACGCTCCCTCGGGAATGAGCCATTGCTGGCTGATGATATCCCAATAGCTCAGATCGCGGCGCATCAGCTCGAAATTGACGGTCTGCGTCTCGCCCGGCTTCAGGTGAACCTTTTCGAAGCCACGGAGTTGGCGGGGAGGCGTACCAGCTGGTGCGCTCGAGGGCAGACCAACGTACAACTGCGGGACAGCAGCGCCAGCGACGGGGCCAGAGTTGGTCACGGATACGGTGGCGTTGTAGAGGTGCGTCCAAAGTGCGGGGTTACCGCCAGGCTGGATGGGCAAGTCTTCAGGTTCCGAGGCGATGTTGCTGTCATGAGGTGACAGCCTCAGGTTGGACATGTTGAAAGTGGTGTATGAGAGTCCAAATCCGAACTCGTAGCGGACACTGATGTTCTTAGCGTCAAAGTAGCGGTAGTCGATTTCAAGCTTCTCATCAAACCATGACTGCCAGTCGTCGAAACCAGTTGTGTTGATGGCAGTGGTAGGAGGAGCGTTGTAATCGGTGCCGTTCATTGCGATCGTGTATGGCAAGTGTCCAGATGGGTTCACATCTCCGTATAGCAAGTCAGTAAGCGAATTACCACTCTCCTGGCCTGGGAAGTGAGCAGCAAGGATCGCTGTCACGTTGGGATGGTCGGACCATGGGAGTGTGTTGATGCCGCTCGAGTGCGTGACCACCACTGTATTTTGGCAGAACGATGCGACACTCCTTACAACTTCGTCGCCATCCCAGTCTAAGCTAAGACTAGGACGATCCCCACCCTCCGCAGCCCAGGTCTTGAGCATGACGATACACACATCTGGCTGACCACGGGGGATCAACAGGGTGCTAATATTAGAAGCAGCGATCAGAGTGTTGTTCAACCAGTACTGGACGATGCCACCATCTTTCTTCGCACGGGCTTGCAAGGCCTGGAGGGGGGTGACAAGGTAGGTGAATTGGCCGGTACCACTGCCACCACCAGCAGTAAGCGTGCCAAACTCGTAGTCCTGCTGGTTGAGAACGCTACTCTCAGTTGGATCGCCAGCATCGTTGCCAAAAACAGCAATGTTCTTAGGAGCCTTAAGCGGTAGAGTACCGTTCCTATTCTTCAGAAGGACACCCGAAGCGGCGCCATGCTTGCGGATAAGTTCCCCATGGTTGCCACGCACATCACGGGACCGTTCTCCAGTGAGCGTGAAATTGCGTACCCAGGTCGCGCGGGGCGAGAAGGTGTTCAAGTCTGCGCTCGATGGATCCACAGACGGATAGTTTTGGTCCTGGTTGAGCCAGAAGTATGGTGTCATAATACGGACAATCATATCGTCAACACGGGAGACACTAAGGGAGCCGTTGTTTACGGCGATCGTAATGTTGCCACCGAAGAAAGATGGTACACCAAAGTTCAAGCCGTACGGGCCAAGAGTACCGGGCATGTTCATGTCCTTTACATGTCAGTCCTAGTCCAATCTATGGCAGAATGCATACTATCACTCACCAATCCAGCCTCAATAGCTGCGACACCAGTGTGTGTCGCGCCCCAATCCGACATGATGTAACCCTGGAAACCGAGCTCAGTCTTAAGTAGACCGTTCTGCGTGGCGGAATTCTGGCAGCCGTACGAGCCGTTTATCCTTTGGTATGAGCACATAACGCTGGCCGCCTTTGCCTTGATAGCATTCGCGAATGGCCACATGTACAGCTCGTGCATTGTGCGGTCGTCGAGATTTGATGAGACGGCGTTTGAAGTTTTGACTGTGGTGACGTTCCTGTCGTAGATGGGATTTCTTTGGATCTCCTGCTCGTTAGCAACCCAATGCTTGGCGCATGCCTGAACACCTGCGTCTTGGTGACCCGTGATAGTCTTCTCCATGGCAACACCAGAAAGATATGGATCCGAGGAGAATCCTTCCCAATTGCGGCCAGCATAGGCAGAACGGCCAAGTGGCCCAGAAACCGGGCCAAGAGCAACGTGGGCGCCCTTGGCTTTGAACTCACGACCCATAGCTAGACCGCGCTCATACATGATAGCCTTATCCCAGGTAGCACCAATGCTGATGCCAGCTGAAAAGACGCTGGCGTAGTCTGCTACACGAATGGCAAGGGGTCCATCATGGAGACAGAGGCCAGAGAAACCCAAACGAGGAATTGCCACGATGTTTCCAACTAAAGATCCATGCACCAAGTCAGTGTATGTCTCAAATGCAATCCGTACATGGACATTACGCACCGCATGGCCCAGCCGTTCCGGTGGCCATATCGGCCTTCTCTTCTATGGTGAGCTGGGCAACCCAAGCTCTTGCTTTGACAAGGGCAGCTTCCCAGCCGCCAACACCGGTGATATTCGCTAAGTTGTGTCAGCACTCAATTAATGAGACATGGACGTCTGGTGCTGTTCGCGCAGCTTCAAAATACTAAACAGCATCGCAAGATTGGGTGACATGCTCTAGGCATGACTAAACTAGATACACATACGCGATGGGTAAAAAGCAGGCGATGAGCCATACTCGGTGAGAATGGTAGTATTGACTGTAGCAAGTCAGTGTCATCTTTTCACAAAAAGTGTACATAGACGTTACGCACGGGGCTGGACGTATTGAAACGCATCTTCAGATCGGACAGCACTGAATGGGTCTTGGGCCCTGACTGCACCCAGCAGTGCAGAGCCTGCAAGCAATGAGGATAAAATGGCAGCCATTGTTGATGAAGGCTGACTGGAGATCGGCTTGGGGTTCACTCAGTACTCCATACAGAGCCTTATATAATGCTCACTACATGATTCGATCCAGGCAGCGATTGCAACTAGCAAGCCATTGTACAATTTTATCCGGAGTTCGACCGATGCTATGGGGCCCATTAACGTCACCAGAGGGCATGCCGACTAATGCCAAGAGAACAGTTGCAAGTCTTGCATATGCTTCGGTAGATGATGGCGGAATGATCTTCAATCGTTCATGGGTCGTGGAGATTGGCGGATAGTTTGGATCATCCTCGTGAAGCGTGCTGTCCCACGAAGGGATTCTGTAGACACCATAGAAGTGTATATCTGACATGTGGTCTACCCAAGGACCTTCTGCTTGGTACACGATCGTATGCAATGCGCGAAGTCGTGAGGATCTATGTCGGTTCGCATGCAGGTGCTGATCGGGCAAACGATTCCGACTATAGCAGCGGGGAAGGCATGTTTACCGTGACGAAGCATAGCCCGATGTCGCCTCCAGAACGGCCTTTGAGCGGGGTGCATCAACACATCCAGTTTAGCGAACAGCGTCCTGGTGCTAACAAGGCAATTGAGAGTGTCGTGACGAGGCTCATGGCTGGTAAGATTTTTTTGGGCTTGAGCAAGGGTCGGCGGCATCGTTGAAATTTAGCAAGCCTTCGTCGCAACTAAGCCCAAACAAGCATAGTGGCCGCATATTCCCCGCCTCGTTGATGTGGATCGACTGGGGTGCTCCACACTGGAGGCTGTTTTCCGCAGGTCAACTACGTCAGAACGCCCGAGGATTTGCCTGGAACGTGGTAAGAATGTGGGGATCGTGAGATGCAGTGGGTGTTGAGCAAGGTCCGGAAGGCTGCGGTTGGCTGACGGAAGTCGCAATGGCGTAGCCGGAGTTTTGCCAGATGCACGGCAACAACGAGACAACCCTGTGTGCTGTTGAAGAAAAAATTGAGAGCAAGCCACGTGTACCTACTTAACTTTGACTAGAAGTTTCGTCCTTCACGGCATCAAGTTCGGCTCATCGGTTATATCACGCCAACGCCCCCAATAGCATAGGACAGGGTCCTCAAACTCAACATTCCGTTCAAAATGTGCTGATCGAAGATCTCATTGCAATATTCTTGAATACAACTCACAAACATGCATCAAGCAAAACGACGCTGGAAGTGCATAGAGATGTGGTGGTAACGTAGGTAAGCGAGTCTAACTAAGATGAGCTAGAAGAAGACGAGGTGTTCGTGATGTTAGCGCCGTCAGCAGATCGCAGGAAGCCGTTCATGTTCGGAGGACCGTTGTTGGCGCGTAGAACGGGTCGGATCAGTCTCCGCATCGCCCAACCAAGCGACCTTTCGTGCTGGAGAGACGCTGGCGAGGATCGTCACATCAACTGATCGTTGCAAATGTGACATGTTGCGATGGCGCTTTAGACAGAAGACAGGGTAAAGCGAATTGTTGGGATATGCAGAGAGCGAGAGTCGGGGTAACCGTGACGTACAATACAAGATGTGGAAGAGATAGATTAGCTAAGAGAAAAGAAATCGTGAAGCGAGAAGAACGAGAACTAACTGTTGAATCAGTAGAGTATTAAGTATTGACCTTCCCAAGAGAACGCTAAGAAATCTAGAAGCAAATAACCCCCCCCCTACCCATCTATCCAGTTCCCTTCCCTCTGGCACCATTACAACTCTATGCAGTCCCAGCATCCTTCTCCCCACTTCTCCCGCCCGGGTGCGCACCTTGCGCGGCAACGTCTGCCGCACCCTCACCTGCCTTCTCCGCCGTACCTTTAGCCTTCGCGCCCTTCTTCGTCTTGTGAAACTTGGCCGTGATAGATTTGAGATTTGCAACGCGGAAGAGCCAGTAGGTGAGCACCGCGATGAAGACGTTGAATGCAATGAAGGCGAAAATGATACCAAAGTTCCTCCACCGTTGATCGAACGAGATCATAGAGCCGGCAAGAAACTGGTCGCTGTTTGATAGCGAGCAGTACTCGCAGCTGGAAAGAGAACCGGGGTTCTGGATCACGCCGCCCGCAGCGGATGCGTAGTCTTCCAGGTACTGACCGCAGGTTTGGCCGCTTGGCGGGTCGAAAACAGAGATTTCGCTAGCGGAACACACGACTTCGCGGCCTGAAAGCATGGTGGCTACGAGACCGCCAATCCAATATGTAAAGGGCCTAGTTTAGGATTAGCTTTATCAAGAGAGGCTGGTATGGTGGGGTTGACTTACGATACGCGATACATGAAGAGCCAGAACCCGGGCAATTGGCTTGGGGGTTGCAGGACACCGTTGAACAAGATGCTCATGAGTGTCAGGAGAGAGACAATTCCAGATGCAGTTTCGGCGTTCGGTAGCGCAGCGATTGTCATGCTTGCGAATGTCGAGGTGTAGATCAACAACTGAATAGCGTACAGCAGGACAAGACCCTGGCGTTCTCCGGATTGGTTGGCGCCGACGACAGGGTAGTAGAAGCAGGCGAAGGTAAGGATACCAGCGAAAATACCGTACGGGATCTCCACGACGATATTGGCGATCATAAAGGCAACCCAAGAGTATGCTTTGCTCGGACGCTCGCGAGATTCGTAGAGAGAGCGTTGCGTGATGAACAACGGCTGGATCTGCTGGACCAGGGAAGAGAAGATGGTGGTCAACATGAAGGCCGAGAAGATGATCGTCTGCATACCCGCCTGTGTTGAGTCGGCCGAGAAGAATGAAAATCCAATGAACAAAGACGCGACAGCACACAGAGCGAACTTGGCGATCACGTAGCTCGGCATCCTCCAGTACTGCTGGAACACTCGGTATGTGCACTCCCAGATCTGCGTGCCAATGGGCATAGCATACGCGCCACCACCGGTCTCCTTAGCAATGTCGAGGCTCTCGTGTTGTTTCTCTTGGTGCAGTTGATCGATTTGTCGTTGAACCTCCTGCAAATAATCGCTTGACTTCCAGACATCGAACCACTCTTTGCCTTCGTCATTCCTACCGGCGTTGACGATTTCGAGCATGTACTCGGCGGGGTTCTCTTCTTTACCGCACTTGCGGCCTCCGTGGTTCTCAAAGTAGTTCAGGAGCTTCTGTGAGTTTTCGCCGACTTCGCCGAAGTAGACAGTCTTACCACCTTTGGCGAGGAAGAGGAGGCGGTCGAACTCTTGGAAGAGGATCGCACTTGGCTGATGGATGGTGCACAGGATGGCTTGGCCTGCGGAGGATAGCTTCTTCAGGAAAGAAATGATAGACCACGAACTCTGCACTGGTGTTAGTAGGTGTGGTTACTGGGGCAGCCAGGACGTCTTCAACGATTTCACGGTTCTCTTATGAAAACATCGCAAAGTGTTGAAAACTTTCCAGCTGCATAAGAAGGCACTTACCTGACTGTCAAGACCCGATGTAGGCTCGTCAAGGAAAAGAAGAAGCTTCGGCTTCGCAGCAAGTTCGACACCAATGGTAAGCAGCTTGCGTTGCTCAACGTTCAAGCCTTCACCAGGGACACCAACAACAGCGTTCGCAAAGTCGCTCATGTTGAGCATCTTGATGACCTCTTCGACATAGTCGTATTTCTCCTTCTTGCTGACCGTCTTTGGTTGACGTAGCATAGCCGAGAACTGGAGGGACTCGCGGACGGTAGCAGTCTCAAGATGGAGATCCCTATAAAGGTTAGTGATGCACATGTGAAAGGTTTGGATTGGCTTACTGTTGTTGAACGTAACCTGTAGATCGCTGGAAGGCAGGGTCGAGAGGCTTTCCGTTGACGAACATGTCTCCTGTGATGACTCCCATTGTCGTTCGCTGCGCGAGAACATCAAGCAAGGTCGTCTTACCAGCACCAGACACACCCATCAGGGCAGTCATAGTGCCGGGCTTCACAAAACCTGAGACGTGATCAAGCAGTCGGCGTGGTTCTCCCTTGATCTCAATGTCGTAAACCACATCTCTCCAAGTGAAGATACCCTTTTGCTCCTCAATAGCACTGACATCGCCAGCACCACCGGTTTCGCCAGCAGTAGCGGCTCCATTCGACTCCTCATCGGCAGCCTTCTTACCGTCCTGTTGTAGGTAAGCTGGAACATGTCCGCGCTGGAAAACAAGTTGCTCAGCGGTGTTGGTAGTGGTCGAGTTGATCTCGACGGCGATGAAGTAGGTAACCATGAAGAAGATTAAGAATGCCCAAAGAATGCCAAAATTCTCCAAGTTGAGACACCAAGTTAGCAAATGCCTCTAATATAATCGAAAAGGGGGAATTCTTACCCTCCAGACATGTGACCATTGATACTGGTACGACACTTGAATGAATGTGTCGCCCGAGACAAAAGTCTGACCAGCAACGGCACCTGGGCTGTTACAGATGAACGAGTTGCCAGAGGTGCTATAACCAGGACCCGTCGGTATGAACTGGTCGCAGGGAAAGTTAACACCGTGGAATTCATTGGCCACTAGAATCTCGAATGCGTAAAAGATGGGATTGATCCATCGAATCCAGGCAAAGTACACGGGCATCTCCGGAATGCGAATGGCAAAACCAGTGTATATGACCAAGACCAGGACGAGTACACCAGCTCCAGCCATCGCCTGCGATGCGGTTTGCGTGACTGCGGCTGTTGTTCGAAAGATTGCAGCCATGATGAAGGTTGCCTGAGGTAGTCAGCGTTTGGTTCATATCAAGATAGCATTAGGGGATTCTCACCATGTATGTTACCACAAAGAACAAGAAAAATTGACCAGGTGTATACCGTAACTGCGCGAGAAAGTACAACACAATGTTAAACACCGTTGCTTGCACGAACTTGACCGGTATGTCGGCTACAATACCTGCTATAGCCTCAGTTGCAGGATGATAGAATGCGTAAGAGTTGTGCTTTTCGACGATTGGCCTTTGCGAATACAATCCGCTGATCTCTCCAATGGCCGTGAGTGCGTTGAACAAGATTGCCAGAAAAAGGACCGATCCACGACCTTGGAGGGACGAGGAACCTTGAGAGTGGCCGAAATAGATAGAACCAACGATAAGAGCGATGAACACATTAAGGCCTGCTTGTGTAGCCGTCGACGCGACGTCACCCCAAATACGTTGGTAAGCGCGCCTTGTGTTGAGCTTGACTTGCATGGGAACACTGAGTAGGTATGGAGACTTTGGACGGGCGTGCTTGGCCTGGATGAAGTTCTTCTGTTCTCTCAGCTGATTGAGAGTCGAATGCTCATCAATCGGATACTCCTGTTCGAAGTCGTTGATCTCTTCGAGCAAATTCTTGTACTCCTGCGAATCGCGCCAGTACTTCTCAAACTCTTCGGGAGTGCGGGGGACCCTGTTATCCATGCCTTCTTTGGCTTGACGCTCTGAGGGGTTGGTAACAGCAGTCAGGAAGTCGCCGGTCGTTTGCCTCGGTGGACAGTACCAGCCTTGACGTTCAAAGTAGGCTTTGGCCATGTCGGCGGGCCCGAAGTAGATTTGACGGCCTTCGTAGAGAACGGCGGCTTTGTCGAATTGATCGTATACACTCTGAGAGGCCTGGTAGATGGCCACGGCGGCGGCACCTTCAGTCAAGTCGGATCCAACTCGGAGTGCCTGGATACTACTTAGTATTGTCATAGTAATAATCAATGCTCAAACACACCTTGACAAACTTCAGGGCTGTCGCCGAATCAAGACCGCGCGTCGAGTTATCCCAAGCTGCGAGTGGAGAACCAGCCAGTAACATCTCTGCGACTGAGACACGCTTTCTCTCTCCACCAGACACACCTCGGACGAAGTCATTGCCAACCTTTGTATTATATGTATGGCTCAAGCCGAGGACTGCCATGACAACCTTAGTCAGAAAGCCTGAGAATTCGTTGCGAGAAACACCCATTGGTCGATTCGAAGGGGTTCTGAGCGCGGCGGCGTGCTCCAGCGTTTGGCCCACTGTCAGATGGGGGAAATGTTTGTCGACCCTGAAGATGAGCATATGAAGTCAGTATTGTCTCACGTACGGTTGATACATTCAGGTTGACTTACTCAGCGCTGTAAACTGCTTCTCCTTTGAACTCTTTCATCATCCTTTCTTGCGAAATACCGTTGTAGTGGATAACGGACTCGTCCGTATCCAGCCCATGCAACTCACCCGTAATAGCTTTCAACAGTGTGCTGCAACCACTACCCGGGCGACCCAGAACAACACAAAGCTCGCCAGCCTTGATGATGCCGTCGAAACTGTGAAGGATCTGCTTGCGGTCACCCTTACCGAAAAATTCTCCAAGACGGAACGGTGTCATGGGAATGTCGGCGACGGTCTTCTGCAGCTGGAGGGCCTTTCCAGATCCGAATATATTCAAGTTTCTGTAAACAACAGATAACCGCTTGACCTGGATGCCCTCGCCTTCCAACTGTTGTCGAAACATGTGCAAAAATTTCTGGAGGTCGAATGAGTCGCTGGCAGGGTCTACAGTGGCATCTCCTGGTTGGGCAACGCTCATGTGCCGGGTGATGTTCTGAGATTGGGTGGTGAAGATGCGTTGAAGCTCCCGTCGGCCCTCATCGTCGATCTCAGAGCGCGTAGCTCGACGTTGAAGTGCGGCGCCATGATGCTCATCGGTTGACGATCGATCAAGCAATGATGATTCTCGCCGCTTCTTTGACTTTTCACCATTGGAGCCATATCTTGTCGACGAGCCGCTGGAGCTTGACGACTCCGTCTTCTCAAGAGGAACCACTTCTTCAACTGCCTGTGTGCTGCTGGATTGTACCTGCTCTGGTTGTGCAGTGTTGCTTCCAAATAGCCCAGCACCACTGGATTGTAGCTGTTCTGACTGTGTGGCATTATTTCCCAACAGTCCAGCACCAGACACACTCCGACTCGTTGACGAAGACTGATGTGTACGGTTTTCGGTGGCAGGGAACACACCGTATGAAGCCCTTGTTACAGGCGACAAGGGCGTAGCTGTATGGTCATCGTGCTCACAAAAAAGCCCAAGTTGGTCGACGGCTCTAGTCTCATGACCGTCTGGGAAGTACGTCGTCCTGCCGGAAGAGGTGCGGTAGATGCCGTCAGAGTGGTCGTTGTTGGTGTTATTAGTTGTTGTGGACTGAGTTTGTTGGGTAGAGGTATATGCGGTTGTGCTCGTGGTGTGATGGCTTTCAGACGTTGTTCGGGTGAAGTCAGCCATGATCGCTGGTAAATCGCTGTACCCGAAAACAACAGTGTGTGCAACTACAACATGGAACCGCCATTGTTATCTATTATTCTCAGCCGAGCCTTTCAAAGATTGAGTTTGCGTCGTCATTACATTCGGATCGCGGAACGGTTGGGTGTCCGGGGTTAGCCTAGCTGCTGACTTCGGACGAATGTTAGGTGGAGAGTTCCTTTGTGACTGATAGGGCGATCTCAAGCGTCCTATGGCGCTATTGCGGACGATCAGAGATTAGGGGCACGATTCCGAGGCTTAACCTTGCATGGTCGATCCAGACCACCCTTGAACAGCACTAGAAAGCATAATTTCATAAGCCAAGACTGACAACAGTGTAGGCAAGCTATGACGTCGTAATCGTTGAGGGCGGATGGTCCGGAGTAACGAACGTGTGTTTATCCTGCAAGATAAGATCATTGGAACTACTGTGCCTTGGGTGAAGACAGTACAGTCAGGAATACTGCAATCGTCACCCCGAAAAGGCAAAATTGGAGGATCAACAGCTAGGCGACGCGATGCAGATCACAGGTTGCAAACATGGATGACGATCGGCTGCAATTGCCTGCAATGGGGAGTCTTGGCGCTTAGGTCAGCGGGAAGGACCGAAAAGCTAGGCTCAAATTTACGATCATCCTGACTCGTACGAAGTCACTTCTTGGACGAACAACGGTCGTTCCCGGTAGCATCCGAACCTTCCGGACGACTTAAGGAGAGGCGCAGTTCGGTCTGTTGAAGACATTCATGGAGCCTGCAACGTCATAATTCCGCTCCTCCGTGCTTGAGGACGGAGATTCGGAAAGTATGCGAGTGCGAAAACCCCTATTCCGTCTCCACTCACACACGATATACGGCGGGCCGAATCAACGGTGGATGCTTATGTATGCGCCGATGGTACGTTATGAAAGAGTCCTGAGTCGACTCAATCAGCTCAAAATCAACGCTGAGCCACTCTGGGTCGAATCAGTCAGCTCAAGATCGACTCTGAGCCACTATGAGTCGAATCAGATAATTGAGTGAGCGAGTCGACTCTCTCTAGTACCGAACATGAGAGACTTATGAGTTAAACGTGAGTTGACTCTTTTGAATCCTGAGTCGGCTCATTTTCGAATCTTACCCCAACATATATGGAAGAGACAAACTTCGGCATCACGGAACTGTTGCACCAACAAGAACATGGCAATGCGTGCCTGATATTGGTATTGCAGCCTAATTGACTACGCATGCACTCGTACCAGCAGCCAAATGGGTCGAAAGTGAATCCGCCTCGTGCCTGTGCTTCAATGTTGTCGCGTAGGGTCCAACTTCGGTTCTACCTTGTCTCATTAACAATGTCTTCATCAGCTTGCAAAGGGAGCGAGCATTCGATGTTTCAAAGTCTGAGATGGACTGACCTCGACGTTACATATTCCAACGCATGCGACATCTTTACGCTGAGCTCCCGGCGCTGCTTGGTAGCCGTGTGAGGATCCTGTTCGTGGACATGGTTCAGTCCACGCCTCATCGCAGCCTCAGTCCCTCCAGACTCTTCTCCACTACTGGTATATGCTCCGCCAGACGGTTTGGGTCGCGCATGATAGCGAGTACATCCTCTTTCCGGCCCGCAAGCTTCTTGCGCACTTCCTCGTATGGCGCTTCTCGTGCAGTGTACTCCCTTATGACTTCATCTGTCCCGAACTCGACGTAGACTCGCGTGTCGCGTATTCGGAACACCACATCGTCCAGTCGCATGAAGAAGCGTACAAGCAGCAGCAGTCGCGCAGGCATGACTCGTATCTTGCAAGACAGCATTGCAATGCCATTGTCAGCCAGCTCGTCCTCGTAGAGCATGACCTCATCGAAGAAGTGTATCGGGTCTGGGCGCTTGAGCAGCTCGAGTGGTATGGACGTTTCGCTCGGTTGGAAAGCGGGTGTCTCTGGCGTCGAGCCCTTGTAGTCTGTGCTGTATGACCAATCGAAGGGCTTCACCACTTCTTTGATGTCCTCGAACTGCTTTTGTCGGTTCTGCTGCCACTCCTTCGAGTAGGACACTTTGAACATCTTCTCGCCCGTCTTGTCCACGCGGTCGAGCGCGTCGAAGGCGTTAAACTCGATGTACCATCCGCTCTGCGCATGTTCGATGCGCGTGAAATTGTCTCCGAATATCATCTCCGGCGGTGTAATCCCGAGCTTCTTGGTCATTTCTTCTATAGGCGCAGCCTTGAGGATAGGCAGCTTGCGCGTGGTGATCTTGAAGCTGCCTTTTGTGATGGAGGTGTCAGCGCGCCCGGGGGCGACCGTGTCGGCGGGTGCTCCATCGAGCGACATCCTGTTCGAATCGCGATAGGGACGGTTGTAAGTAGTGGCAGTGATTATTTTTGAGACAGGCGCAGGGTAGCGCGGGGTTGGCGTTCCGTGTGGGGTGGATCGGAGCATCGAGGTGGAGGCGCCGATGGCTGTTCCCTTAGCAACGCCGCTTGTTTGCATCAACCCTGGCTGAGGCGAGCCATGTCCAACATCCCCTCACTTCAGTCAGACGCAGGACATCGGCCATCACCAACAACAGCTTGTCGCTGTCGCTTCTTGAGCTTCTACTTTCCAGCCTTCGTTAATCGTTTCATTCTCAGCATCATGGACGTTGCCAACCTCGAAGCCGCCTTTGAGCGCGTGACTGTCACCGACGAGAATGATGAGCAGGTTTCTTCCGCAACTACCTATCACAAGAACAAGGTGTGTATAGCAACCATTGATATACAATAGTGTCTAACATTGTCAAGCCCTCGCTCTCGTCGTCTGTATCATTAGCTGGCCTGTCGTCCTCAGCATCAGCCGCCAACCGCATGAAACTGCCCCATCAAATACCTCTCCAGAAGCTCGCGACTCAAAACGCCAGCAAGAACGCCTCGAACGTCGCGAAGGTCATCATATCGTCGACCACTTCCCGCACATCAGAATTGAACCCCTCGCACCGCCGCACACTCACCGAATCAGCCTTGTATGTTAACCCGTCAACACCAAAGGCATGGCACCTCGGCATGTTTGAGATCGGCAAGCCACTCGGGAAGGGAAAGTTTGGACGAGTATACCTCGCCAAGGAGAAGTCGTCAGGCTTCGTGTGCGCTCTCAAGGTCCTGCATAAGTCCGAGCTCCAACAAGGCAAAGTCGAGAAGCAAGTGCGACGAGAGATCGAAATCCAGTCGCACTTGGCACATCCTAACATCCTCCGTCTCTTCGGCCACTTCCACGACGCCAAGCGCGTCTTTCTGATCCTCGAGTTCGCCGGCCAAGGAGAACTCTACAAGCATCTTCGCAAAGAACAACGCTTCCCAGAGTGGAAGGCTGCACAATACATTGCTCAAATGGCCGCAGCCCTTAAGTACCTGCACAAGAAACACGTCATGCACAGAGACATCAAGCCCGAGAACATTCTCGTTGGCGTGCACGGCGAGATCAAGATCAGCGACTTTGGCTGGTCGGTCCACGCGCCCAACAACCGCCGCAACACCATGTGCGGAACCCTCGACTACCTGCCACCGGAGATGCTCAAGGGCAACGGCAAGGAGAACTTCTACAGCGAAAAGGTTGATCTGTGGAGTTTGGGTGTGTTGACTTATGAGTTTCTGGTGGGCGAGGCGCCATTTGAAGACACACAGGTTATGACGCAGAGAAAGATTGTAAGGGGCGAGTACACAGTGCCGAGCTTTGTCAGCTCGGAGGCCAAAGATCTAATTAAGAAGGTAAGTCAAGACATTCGAACACGACTCGGATGTTGTGCTAACGACTTGTAGTTGCTTGTCCTAGACCCAGAAAAACGGATTGCTCTTGAGGATGTTGAGCGACACCCCTGGATTGTTAAACACTGCAAAGGCAGCCGCATGCAGATGGGCAACCGTTCGAGTTCCGACTGCGAGACCTACTAAATTATGGACTTGACGAGAGCGTTTGGAGCAATCTATTGTACCATGTACGAAGGCGACGAGGCGTTATATTGACCACGGCTACCAACACATCGCCGCGGTCTGCATTATTTGGAGTTCTGGATCAGTCGTACACTTGCGGCGTTTGCATAGGTCATGCGGTTCTTTCGATAATGAAGCAATGCAATGAAATCCGTATCATCATTTGACGTCGCTGCGTGGAGTGAAGAGTCCCAGCACTCGCAGACCATGTCTTCCAAACGCCGTCGCTATGCACGCTCCCAGTCCATCTCATATACACTGCGTTATCATACATCGCTCCTAGTTCCCGCTCATCGATATATCTCATCAAACGGCCTCGTATCGCGAAAACAGCCCTCCCAGACCTGATTGACAATCTCGCTCGCCATCTTCTCGTCTTTGACGCCCGGGCGCGCCATCATACTCAGCGTAGCTCTCCTCCTCACACAGTGCTGCAACTGCTCTGTGATTCGCCACTGATTCTTGGTAAAAAACTCCCTGCTAAACCGACACTCGCCACTGAGCGTGCTCGCCCTTATCTCCAAACACGCCTGGTGTCTCAAATTCTCGTTCTCGACTTTAAACTTCAAATGGTCCCACGCATGCACCATCTCGTGCGCCATGGTGTCTTCCTGGTGCCCTCTGTTGCGGAACTGGTTCGCGCAGAGCAGAATACCGTGGTCGAGGCTGAATCCGCCGCTCTGTTCGCTCGTGCACATTCTGCAGATGATGTTGGAGTCGTTGAGGTCGCCGCCGAGTTTGGCGACTTCTTCTTTGAGGAAGCGCACTATCGGGCTGTACTGGAGGAGGTAGGATCGCGTGTCTTCACAGCGCTTGCATATTGTGTCTGCTTTGAGCGCGTCCATTTCGGAGAAGTAGTTGCGCTCGAGTTCGACGTCGCGGGAGCCTGTCATGCGGCCGAGCATTATGCTGAAGGCCGAGGACCAGGTGTAGTAGGCTGGATCGAGGGGCTTGGGCGATGGGGGCTGCGACATGGCGGATATCGAGGCCCCGTCGGGCGCGGTTTCGGAGTTGGACATGGCGATGGGGATGCGGGGTAGGGCGTGAAGAGGATGTAGCGTCGTGGTTTGGCGTAGGGCGCGCAGAAGTTCACCGTCGCAAAACATGTGGGAGATGGTCTATTGCGGGAGCCAATCGGAGTGGCGGCACTAGCGGTGTACCTTTATTGAGGAACAGGAGACCTGAAAGAGTCATGAGATGCTGCCACAGCCATAAAGCGCGCATTTATTGAGGCTATTAGAGGGCTACCCCCTCCTTCCTTCATCGTTCAATTTGTTCCTGCAGTTACCCCCCAGTTCCAGTGACAATGGCAGTCCACATGCGCAAGCTGCCGGGCCAGCTCACCGTTGTTATAAAACTTGGTAACTACATCCTCGTACACATGTCCGCCTGAACGAACGAGAACAACTTACCAACACCCGCAGGAACGAGCTCCATAGTCGACGAGAAGACACACCAACCGCTCCTATCCATCCTCTCCCTCATCGTCGAGACAGCATGTAAACTCCACGCAGACGGCCACCGCGTCGTCATTGTCTCCTCTGGCGCCATTGGCGTTGGTCTACGACGCATGAACCTCCCTCAGCGGCCTAAACACCTCCCACAAGTACAGGCACTAGCCGCAATCGGACAATGTCGATTGATTTCCCTGTGGGATCAGTTGTTCGGCAACTTGTCGCAACCAATTGCGCAGGTGCTGCTCACGAGGAACGACATTGCGGATCGAACACAGTATCAGAATGCGCAAAATACCTTCATCGAGTTACTCAGCATGGGCGTCATTCCCATTGTGAACGAGAACGACACACTGGCAGTCACGGAGATCAAGTTTGGCGACAACGACACGTTGAGTGCCATCACAGCCGGGATGGTGCATGCCGACTATCTGTTTCTAATGACAGATGTGGATTGTCTGTATGACAAGAATCCGCGCTCACATCCGGATGCGAAGGCTATACAGGTTGTGGAGGATATCACAGAGTTGACAGCAGACACAAGTTCTGCAGGAAGTGCACTAGGAACAGGTGGTATGAGCACCAAGATCGTGGCTGCAAGGCTTGCGACAAGTGCGGGCGTTACGACAGTCATCACGAAGAGCGACAAGCCTGGAAACATCAACGGCATCATCAGACATGCAGAGAAAGAGAGGAAGCAGAGGGGTATATCAAGTCGGAATTCCATCTCCAATCTCCACGACCACGAGGAGGTACCATTAGCACAAACAGCAGCGCTAAACCTGCACAACGCGATACACGACCTCTCAGCCTCCACAGGCTCCCTCCTCGACAGCCAACAAGTATCGCGAATCCCATCGCCACAAATCGAAGAGCCAGTCCCACTACACACACGCTTCCTCCCCATCTCCCACCCCATTCGCGACCGCTACTTCTGGATTCTGCACGGCCTCGCTCCTCACGGCACAATCTACATCGACCAAGGGGCATGGAACGCACTTAACGACAAAGCCGGGCTTCTGCCCGTGGGCATCGTAGATGTAGACGGCCACTTCGCCCAACAGGAAGCCGTCCGCATAGTCGTCGTAAAGCGCCTGTCCCGCTCATCCCCAAAATCCACACCCACAACCCTCCCCAACACACCCGCCGCATCCTCACATTCCGTCCACGCCCCCATCCCCCTCCGGCACCCGCTCCCACACTCGCACTCCCACCAGCGCCCCGCTCTCGAACACACATCCTCCTCGCAAACACTATCGCCCCCGCCATACGAGCTGCACAACCCCGCGCCGTTTGAGATCGGGCGCGCGGTCGTGAACTACTCGGCTACGGAGATTAGGCGCATCATGGGCTTGCACTCGACGCAGATAAGGGAGGCGCTGGGGTATGCGGATAGCGAGTATGTGGCGCTGAGGGAGAATATTGCGTTTGAGGGAAGGGAGAGGAGTAGGCCGGGGACGCCGGATCATCGGGTTGGGGAATTGCATTGATGCGGTATGTTGAGCTTGGAGGAAGTGGGCTGGTGTGGTGTGATATAGGAGTTGAGGCGTTTGGTGGAGTGATTTGCATAGAGGTATAGACTTTAAGATTATGTGGTTTTCGCGTTCTCTTCTTGACATACTGCTAAGCTTTTGGGGGTTTGCTTTCATGGCTTTCTCGAAGGACTTTTACGTCATTGGGTGGCTTGCAAGTCTCTCGTCGATCACCTGGTGTCTGTCTTTATACACGCCTCCAAGCACACATTATACGATTTCCAGCACGCAGCGAGGCAGACAACCATGATCCAGAATTCGTACAGTTTTGATCGTGCCTGAGCAAAGCATGTACGACCATTGTCGCAGTTACACGTTCTGCCAACGCGAAGAAGAGAAAGAGACACGAATCGGCTGCTATAGTACGTTTGCAATTTTGTATCACTGCATTTGATGGATACATGCGAAGCTTGCGGTTCCTTTTTTTTAAATGGGTGGGACAGACAGGGGAACATCAGCCCAGTGCTTCGACCTTTTGTCACGTCTTGATATTCATGTTCATTACTGTTTCTGGATGCACATTTTATTTTTGAGTTAGGTTTCTGGTCGTCAGGAAAAGCAGGAGAACATGTTACTATCAAGACGCTCTTTTAGTTTCACAGATCATGTGAACGTGTGTCTGGTTTTGTGGACGCAGCGAAATCCTCCAAGAACACATATGATCTCCGCCGGTGATTCTTTATTTCATGTTATCTGTCCACGACGACGCAGAACCATGCGTTGATCCTCGGGGTATTTGTAGTTGATGAAGGTACTGTAGCAGAAGGGTCCAGGAACACATTGAGCAACTTGTTGATACTTTATTCTGCTGGTCTCAGGGATACAGAAACATGCTGCGGATATCATTAGGATTTAGTTGATGCTACCAGCGTGTAAATGGTGCAAGAGGCGTCGAGCAGCACATAGAATGGTTTTGCCTGGTGTTTTCAGTTCGGAAGGAACATCGGAACGTACCCACGTCGTTTACGGCTTTTAGTCAGGCAGATAATGCGTGCGTTTTAAAGAATGTAGAGTCGAAGGCGCTGGTTTTATACGCGGCTGGAAGAACAACTTCCCTCTATAGAGCGGATCCCGTGCTTCTTCTCAACATTCCACGACCATCCACCGGTTTTATTTTCACAAAAGGACCGATGCTGAAAGCACATGGACAGCTTCTCGGACAATTTCGTCGTGGCGCACAAACGCGCAGACGCGCAGATCCACATAGAACGGCACTGTCAGGATTTTTGTGATGCACACGAGGTGTATTGATGAGAAAGATCGAGTGACAGAGTGCTTGCTTTATACACGAAGCTCAAGCTGGTCTCTCCATGCTGTCCAAAGATTTTTCTTTTCTTGAGTCATCTCTATGATTGCTGAGAATGATGCTTTTGCTCGGACAAAGCGCCTGGAACACATACATGATGGACTGCGGATATTTGGTCCGCTGACGCGCGGAAAAACATGCAATAATTGCGTTTGTGTTTTGGCGATATGTTGATCATGTGTATGTGTGTAAAGACAGGATATGAAAAAGATCTTTCATTTGTGTAGTAGCTCTATCTCGTGAACTTCGCCATCATTTCGCGCCTTGTTGATTTCTCGCCAACAGAGGAAGGTCATACGTCGACCAATAGTTTCGTTTGGAGACACGCAGATTCGCATGTGGTTGATGCTGATGGGTACTATATACTGATAATGGTGCTTGATAAATTGAAGCAACGCGATGGATCATATGGTCATCGATGCGCGAATTCGAGGACGGAGAGCCGATCTCACGGGATACTTTGCCTTCTATTTCCAGAATAAGGTGACCGGGGCGGAGCAGGTAGAAGAAGAGCTCTGCCTTGCTGTTTTAAATGTTTAGACTTTCTTGAGTACGGAAAGTAATACACATTAACTCATACGGTAAGGGCTTCTACCTGATCATAGGCAGTATAGAAGAGCATTTGAGGCGGCGTAATGAGTTCTGGGAATGATTCAAGGTACCGAGCGAAGCCCATGAGAGTTTCCCATTGTTGTTTTGGTTTGACGAACTAGGTCCGCGAGAAAGAAGAGCTCCTGAGCTGAAGATCTTAGGCAACTCACCCAGGTACATGAACGGGTTGTTTAGTAGCTTCGAACCACCGCCGACGACTTTTATGTCAAAGGCAGTCGCCGCGTTCAGAGTGTGATCGGAGGGGAGAGCAACACGCCAAATCATGCAGGTTGCCATAGACAAGTTTCAGTAGCGGAGGCCACATATATTCTAGTCGTCGCTGATTTGATATCAGAAGTTTGGAATAGGAAGATAAACTTTGTATGATGTGTGGACAATTTTGACTTCCTCAGACATGCATCATCCAGATACGTACTTGCTCAAGTGAGTCAAGCCTTCGACATATAGCTGAGAGGCTTGGTTTTTCGGTGGAGAAGACCAGCCATAAAAGAAGTCTGGAGTGTGTTGCGAGTCCAGAGGAGCAGGAAATTGCTCTTGGGTATTTGCTACTGCAGTCTGATATTCGTGAGCAACGGCCGGACATGATCGGATTCTTGATGCTGGACTCAAGCCACACAGCATGGATCTGTGAATGCTTTCATTTTGGTTCCGGAGGCGGGAGACACACCGTGTGTTCCTCTCCAGGTGCTTTTGGACCCGAGGGGTCGGAGTACGTTGAACGGAAGAGAAGACAAAGGCGGAGGGAGGGTATTTATACACCTCCCGCAAAACACCGCAGGACCCATGGCAGAGCATTGAGTCTGCTTCTAGTCCTGATACTACCACCGAGGTCTTCTTTTAGTCGGTTTTCGATACACCAAAAGTCCTCCCGAACATGCTTTCATCGTAGAATTCTTTTCCCAGCATCTATACACACCATATCTGATCAATTCGACTCGTCGTCCTCGTTTCTCCAGCACACAATCGTCAAGCTTGTGGTTTTCGACTTCCACCCACTTCACAACCCCATCCAGCAGTCCATGCGATATTTCCCGTCGTCTCGGGCGCTCCAAACCATGTCAACTGAACATTTCGGTTTCGATCCTCCAGCGCAGCACTCAATCTCCATACAATATTCGTGGAGAAAATTTCGGACCACAACAAAACCCACTCCATAGAAGAGTTCAAAGAGATTTTGTATAGAACCAAGATTGGGAAGACGTGTTGAAGAGAACAGAAGACGAGTGATGGAGAAGACTTATATACCTGGTGCTGAGTCAGCTCATCACGAGACCGATTGCGTGCTATTCGTCAATGTGAATGCCGGGGAGTCGCGCCCCAGTTGCAATTAGAAAATATGTAAGCGTGGCATGAATTAGCTTTGTGCTGGGTGCAGGTGCTAATAGGAAAAAGCAAGCGCAATGAAAGTGTCCTGCACATGGGTCTTGACGGCTGAGTGATGATGAGGTGACGACTGGGTGACAAGCGAACGACATGGGTCTCAAGAACGCATAACAGCACAATCTGCACATTCAGATACTTGAACGTATCATCACTCATGTCTCATTTCGTTATACAAGACACTGAACCCGGTCCAGTGTCATGAAGAAGGCTACAAGACGCAACCAACGCTCGAGCCACTTCTGATCTTCCACAGGTATCTTGTCACCTCCAATTCCGCCAAGCCATCAACTTAGAGCTTTCCGGCGGATATTCAGCTGGAACCCTGGACCTTCTTGACGATCGGGACGATCTTCGAGTACAGGGGGTGGTCCTTCTCCAGACCGTTGACCTTGGTGACGACATCCTCAGCGGAGTTCTCCTTGAGGATCTTGGCCAGCTCGGCCGACTCCTCGTCGCCCTCGACGTTCTGGAAGAGGTATGCCTGCTCGATGCAGCCAAGGAGGTTGTCGACCGAGTCGCCGCGCTCAGCCAGCTGGGCAGCAGGGCCGACGAAACGCTCCTTGCGGGAGAGCTTGCGGAGAGGGGCACGGCCGACACGCTCGACATTGTCCTTGAGGACGGGGTTGGAGATACGCTTGAGGATCGACTCGACGTAGTCGTCCTGCTCTTTGGCGCTGACGCCGTGCTTGTTGACGATGAGGTGGGCAGTTTCCTTTACGGCGCCGCGGACAATGTCGTGAAGCTTCTTGTCTTGGAGGACCTCGTGGATGAACTCCTTCTTGGCCTGGTAGCCGTAGTAGGCAGCGGTGGCGTGCGAGGTGTTGACGGTGAACAGTTTGCGCTCAATGTACGGCTCGAGGTCGTCGACGTAGTGGATGCCCTTGACGTCGGGCTTCTTGCCACCGTTGTCGAATGGCGTCTGCTCGACGCACCACTCGTGGAACTTCTCGATCTTGACGTTCAGGCCGGCATCCTTGTCCTGGACAGGCACAATTCTGTCGATAGCCGAGTTGGCGAAACGAGCCTTCTTGTCGAGGTTCTTCTTCGAGTCCTCGCTCAGCTTGCTCTCGATGAAGCCCCTCCATGTGGTTGTGGCGTTGATGGCGTTCTCGCAGGCGATGACGGCGAGTGGAAAGTCGAGTGTGCGGGCATCGATGGCCTTGGCGACGGGCTCGGCGACGAACTTGAGGATGTTGGGGCCGACGGCGCAGGTGACGACATCGGCGGACGCAATCTCGTCGATGACCTTCTGCATCTCGTTCTTGGAGTTCAGCGCACGGTAGTGGTCAATGGTGAATGTGCGCTCGCCATCGTCACCGATCTCGGTGACAGTGTACGACGATTGTTTTTGGAGAGCCTCGATAATGCTGTCCATGACATCGACGAACACGACCTCGTAGCCAGAGTTGTGCAGGAACTCGGCAACGAAGCCACGGCCAATATTGCCGCCGCCAAAGTGAACTGCCTGGTGTTGAGTTAGAAAAATGCTCGAGCGGGTGGTGAGATATCGAGATAGCTTACCTTCTTATCGTAGGACATGGTTATGTGTAGTTGTAGGTGAGGTTTGGGTGTAAAACTAGGAATTGAGTGTCAATTGTTACCACCAGTTGTGGAGGTAAGGTTTGAAGGTGGTTGTGTGGGGTGGAGAAGATTTGTTGTTGATCAGGAGAGGCAGGAAGCTATGGCGGGGTATTTGTAGGAGGCAAGAGCAAGGGCCACTGCAGGCAGCTGCGGCGCTGCAGAGTTTTGTGGGATGAGGCTTACCTGGCCAGACGCGTCGGAGATTCGGGCGGTGTGCGGCGAGTCTCGATGATGCAGTAGTATCGTGGGTGCACGTTGAGCCCGAGTAAAGGCAGCGTTGGGGGCAGATGGTGAGCTGGCAAAAGAGAGCCCCGCTATGGCGGTGACGTTGTGCTAAGGCGCCTGATTGGACACTAAAACAGCTGGAGGCACAAACGGTCGCACTTGACATGGCGCGCAAAAGCAATGGCATTGTGGAGGTGTGGGCGTGGGTGCGTGGCATTGTTTTCTGTACCTGGTGACATACCCCACTACCATGAGCCTCAGAAGCAATATCGATGCACAATATTAATGCCGCAGTCGTGATGCCCAACACCTCATCCTGTGTATCCTCAATGCTCATCTCGGCCGTGGACTCCCGAACATGCCTACTGCCATCTCAACAACACATTTCCCAGCAATTTTGAACGAGCTAGACGTCATAGCTCGGACCGTGGATCTCTCCCGTTCCCGCTGTTAGTTGGTGCCAAGACCGCCGGATCATGCTACTAGCATGGACATCCTCGTATGTTAAAATCGTGATCTGGGCAAGCGAATGTTTTGTGTCGAATTGATTGTCTTGATTATTATAATATTGCGGAATGGAGTGCTGCTGCAAGTCAAGAACCAGTCGCCCGCTCAAAGTACTCCACCTCTTTTGGATTGAAACTTTTAGGCGTGAATCGCTTGCTGTACGTGTGGATACACCACGATCATGCGCTGGTAAAGATCTGGATGTTCTCTCATCAACACCTCGGGATCCCACGCCATGGCGACGAATATCGTGTCTATGCCGCTGGACAGCGGTGTGGTGAAGATATTGCAGATCTGAAGGCCAATCAGGAACGCGAATGCGACGACCACAGGTGTATATGCGCCGTCCGAGTTGTATGCTGGGGAAGTGAAGATGAGGTAGAGATATGCTAGGAGCGCACAGGCATAGCCGATGAAGGTCGAGCCCATGGACAACACAGGTCCAATAAGACATTCGTTGACGAGCGCATCAACACCGCGGTTTTTGATCATCCTACAAAAGATCAGTCCAGTCGTCTTCAGTCCGGGCTGCATGCCCTCGCAACATCATAAACGACTTACTTCCAAGTATCCTTCGCGGCTGCGACATAGCTCTTGCCATATAGTGCAATGTAGCTGAACGCATATCGGTTGATAAACTGGACAGCCCATTCTAGGAGCCCGATCAAGCACCCAAGGATGCAGAACAGGATGGAGCCGATGAGGTTACCGTCGCCTGCGGCGTTGCGCTGCGCAGCCGAGCAAAGTTGGCGCAAGAATTGGATGATGGCCACAAGCAAGCTGCCCAGACTGATGCTGCCAAAGCTATATGTCACCGAGCGCTTGAAGGCACCGCGCGTTGCACCTTTGGGCATGGCGTTGGGGTTGAAGAACCAGGAGCCGAAGACGCCAGATATTGTGGTATGGATGGTGTTCTTGAGCCACTCGGATATCCAGTACATGGCAAAGGTAACGAAAACGATGAGACCGATGACTTTGCCGCTGCCGCAATTGCCTACCCCATTTCTGCATTGAGTGTTGCCCTGGTTCGGCGTGTACTGGACATAGATCGCAACTAGAGTGACGGAGTACCATGCGCCGAGTGCGGCTGCCAGGAGGCCACCGACGAGGGAGACGACGTACGTGTGTCCGTACTTCTTCGAAACATCGATCGCAGTCTGTAGCATGAGAACGCTGAATGGAATGCGGGGGACTGGTAATCTTAGCATGTGTCTCGCCCCATGCAGGTAGGAAATACTTACTCCAGGAGATGAAGCACACCACATAGAAGATGCTGAAGATCAAGAAGACAATGCCTCCGGACCAGTATCTGCGACTCAGCATGTACAAGGCCGTCGCGAATCCAAACAGGATGTTCAGAATTCCCGTGATCCAGATGAATTGCTTCGTAAACGCCCGAGCAGCCCACATGTAGGCATAGGACATCAGGGTCGCCATGCCAATGACAAAGGCAAACAGGATCACCGTATTCGAATTCAGCGCAAACTGGTTCGCATTGCCGTAGATGCCGCCGGAATTTTGGTTCGAGTACCCGCGAATCGTGATGGCGCTAACAGCTACGTAGCCCAAGAATACGGCAATGAACAACAGACCAGCCCACAGATCGTTGTACTTGGGCTTGTCGAGCTTGAACTGCTGCTCAAACGTCTTGGAGTCGGCGCTGTAGCCGTCCTGCTGGTAGCCATTTTGTTGCTGCTGGGGCGGTGGGCCTTGGGGAGGGCCGTAGTTTTGGCCATACTGCGGAGGCTGCTGTTTGGACTGGCCCTGGTAGTAGGCCTTTTGATTCTGTTGTAGTGTGCCGCCATTGTTGTAGTAACTCGATGCCTCGCCTTGCTGCGCCATTGTGGCGTCGATTCGGACGCTTTGTTGCGCGCGAAGTTTGAAGATAGAACGGGATGCGAGTGAGAGACGGAGAAGCAGAGACACGGCGAAGGAAATGATATTTCCACGGCGTCACTAGCTCACCCTTTGGGATGTGACGAAGAGAGGAACGTGCAGGGATTCGAGCACAAGTGTGGCTTCATTGATGGATCATCGACGTCATTTGCACAACCACAAGCCGGAAGGTGCACTGTGTCGTGGCTGCTCCTCGAAATCGGTCCAGATTGTTGCTGCGATAAGCTTAGTGCCGTGGCGATCGGCAAGCTTGTTTTGCTGGCCTCCGACGATCCAATGAATTCTTCAAGTCTGTGTTGTCGCGCAATGTCTCAGCTGCCGTGCGCTCTGGGTTTTCAAATTGTCGCTACGGATGCAAAGAGTTTTGTCGTCGGGTTGCAATTGCCGTCATCTCCAGTTTCCTGCGCCACGATTCGTGGCTTGTGCCGACTGTCCGTACGCGCCTACCACAGCCAAGGGGCTTTGACTCCGCGATCCGTCTTGGTGTCTGTCTGGAATATGATGCCTGTGTATTAGTTGAAGGACACCACAAAAGAAAAGAGTCGGAATGGATAAAAATCAAAAGTAAATCTGACGCAAGTCCTGAGAACGAACGACAAACTTTGGCATACAATGCTTGTTCCAGCTATATTCGGTCCGTTGATGTCAGGCATCGAGGCATCTTCAGTTTTTCATCGACTTCAGTTCCTTTTCCGATAGCCTCAACTGCTCCCTCTCTTTCCGATGCGCCCAGATATAAAAGAAGGGATACACGGTCTCCGGCAGTAGCGTAATAATCATTCCACCAACACTCCATGGATTCGCAACATACGACCAGTTTTCGGGGATATTGAGGTATCTCCAGATGAAGACCAGAAACGCAGTAATGCATCCCAGATATCTCGTAATCCTACAACCTTCAGTTAGCATTCCTTCTCATTCCCGCCAGCAGCTTCACAAACGCGCAAAAATAACTCACCAAATCTCCAAACTCTGCCCCTTTGTATTCCCATTCCTCACCAAATAATAAACCTGCCCCCACCCAATCGGCAACTCCAAGTACAACCCGGTCCAAAACGCAGTCTTCTGCTCCCTCTCATCCGGCCACGCCCTTCCACACGCCCACAAAAACACCCCCCAAGCAGGAACCTGCCACATCAACTTCCCCATCGTGCGCCTCCTCTCTCCCTCGGGATACGCAAACCTCAGCGCCGTCCCCACAAACGTGATATCGAACAAAAACCACACGAAGAAACACGCCCGCTGCAAAGTCGTCGTCGTGCACACGTATGCGTAGTACATTTCGTATGCCATTGTCGCGCTGAGGAACTGCACCGTGCCCGCCAGGAAGCGGTCGCTGTAGGTGCGAATGGTGTAGAACATGTAGCATAGGGTATAGAGGATGCCGCAGGATATAATTAGGAAGTCGGTTATAAAGAAATAGGATTCTAGGGGTGAGAGGGCGAGGTCGGAGGATTGAGGGATTAGGTGGTAGGATTCAAATTGCTTGGAGAGTGCGAAGGGCATGTTTGCGTCTAGAATTGTACAGGAATGCCAGGTGGGTTTGTGCGATATTGGTGACGGTGGTTGTAAAAGAAAAAAAATGGTAGAAGGAAAGTACACCACGTTTAGAAATGGAAAGTACGAGACAATATTCTAAGAAGGAGCACTCCGGCATTTTGGTTCAGTCGATCTGACGTGGATACCTCACCGCGCCGCTGACATGCCAAGCTTCCGCACAATCCCGAACGGGGCGGAGAATGCACTCGGAGGGTTCGGATGCGATGGAGACACTGAATCCGAGCTACATTTAGCCCTACAACGATTTTTGGACTTGTCGTGGTCGTAATACGTGACGTAATAGTTGATGTTGCATATCCTGGCAGTTGTGGTTGTCATGAGAGGGTTATGGGATGTCACTATGCGCATTTCGGTCTGACGCGTCTAAGATAATGGATATGTTGCTCTGATGACTGGCCATTGAGGATACTTGAAATTCACACAATATGCTCACGAAATGTTGCTGATTGGTAGGATGGTTGTTTATGAGAAGACTGATGTGAAAGGCGTGGATTTGCTAAGCGAAAGTATGCTTTGCACCTAACTGCGACTTCGGCAGTACCATTTAGTATAGTTCTATTCTCCAATTGCTCTCTAAACAAGACCGTGCCGAACCCAATACAATCGTACGCCCATCCAAATATTAGCGTTGATGCCATGTTACTGCGCTTGAGACCACACTCGCACATCCAGATTAGAACAATGTTGGACAAGCCGCTTAAGGACCTGCTCGACAGGCTTCAGTGTTCTCGCAGGAATGGCTCCCTGGGGCTGCCAGTACCTATCTGAGAGCTCAAAGTGCAACGATTGCAACATAGAACAATGCTTCGTAACGAAGGCGATGGAGCGGGCTAGCCTAACTAAATATCGGCATCTTTGTCTCCACGATATTCGCCATGGATGTGGCCGTTGGACGCTGTATTTTCCTTCCTGCATCCTCGCGAGGCGGATACGACGCATGAAGGTGAAAGATAAACAAGCCGGTCGCGTACGTTCAAATTTTGCTCTGTGGTCTGTTAGTGTGATGGAGACCAACGGACTGTGGATGTGAAATACTCACGGACCATTTGCGAACGGTGGTATTGAGTACATGTTATGCAAGTTGTTATAGAATATCTTGTTGTTGCCCAGAGGATGCTCAAAAACTATTGAAGCCTTGTCAAAGAGGATATCCAACACTTCGTTCCGAATCCTGTGATTAATTTCAAGCAAAACTAGCTCGGGGTTGCCGCCATTTGCGAAGGAAATGGATCCATGTAGATAGCGTTGAGAAAGGGCTCAAAAGGCAACCGCTCGAAGCCTGACAGCTGTCGCTGCTTCGACAGTTGGTATGGGGTGGAATTCTCGGCCGTAAGCTCAGTAACTTGCGCAAGATTTTTACGAAAAGGTAGGGGCTGATCGTATCGCGGATCCGGGGTAAAGAAGGGTCGATGCATTGGAACAGGTAGGTTGCAGTCGGTGTCCATGGTGTTCGCCATTATGATTGCGGATAGGTTGAGAAAGGTTGACAGGCTAGTAGAGCGATAATGCAGGTGTGGTATAGTATAATGAGGAGGAGGTGGCGACGAGAGTAAAAGATTTGTGCTCATGCTTGTGTTTCTGGAGGTTGATGGGGGTATGGGTGCCTCGTAATCACCCCAACGGTACATCGGTGATCATCACCATTCCCAGCTTGCATTTGTGGATTATTGAAATTTCGTATCTGATGAGCAGCTCAACTTCCTGCGACCTTATCAAGCTTATGTTGAAACGTGCTGACGCAGCGACCAAGACGTCGTTGGGATGGGGACAAGCCTGCGGCTAGTTACCACGTTCAATTGGCGGCTTCGAAGGGTTCGGGTCCCATATCACAGTCAATGCAACGTAAGACTGCCGCAATCGCTATGAGGGTAGACGCTGTAGGCCTTGAAGTGGAGGTCTTGGATATCATTCTGGGTATCATGTCAAGCATCTCTTTGGGGATTTTGTCGGGATGAAGATCCCAGCTCGGTGCAAAGGCATAGTGTTCCACCAATCCGTAATACCACTGTCTTACCACACCTATGTTGGCATAGAACGATGAGTTGGCAGACGCAGCTTTGCGTACATCCAGCAGTCGCTGTCGCCCGTCGTGGGCACCGTCGATTCTGAAACAAGACGAAAGAGTAGCCATCATCTCCATGAACACACAACCTAATGAGAAGATATCTGCACTAAAGCCTCTCGTGTCCTGATGCACTACTTCAGGAGCAGCGTAAGTTCGAGTGAACGAGGTTGGCGAATCGGTTTCGGCATCCGCCGCTGATGTGTATGCTCTCGCAATACCGAAATCAGCCACGTATATCCGGTAACTGTTGCCATATCTCAGCCGGACAAGCAAATTCTTCGGCTTGATATCCATATGCTTCACCTTCTGCGAATGAATGAAGTAAATGGCATTGGATAGACAGCCCAGGAAGATGATCAGGCTTTTTGCACGCAATTTCAGTTCCGATCCTCTTTGTGCATCGTCACACAGGTCATCCATATATTTGTCAAGGTCCCATTCAGTCGCAGGATAGACGAGGATAGCCAGCTCTTTCTTGAACGTGTATGTGCCAACTACTCGCACGACATGCAAATGTTGCAGTCGTTGCAAATGTTCAACCTCGACAATAGCATCCTCTTTTTTCAGTCGTCGGTTGCAAGTAATCTTCTTCCGTGCAAGCAGAATTCTGCGGCATCGAACGCTGTCTACAACAGCTGTCTGACTGTGACCTAACGTTCTTTCGTATTTCAATGGAATGTCCTCCTCCTCATCGGGGCTGTACTCGATATGCTGCCCCCTCCCTGACCAGTCAAATTCTTCCAAGGGAGATAGCAGAATTCCCCTCCCATGCAGGTGTTTCAACCACTCAGTACTAAAAACCGGATCCGGTATTGCAACGTTCGAGGTATTGTATCGGTCAAAGAAATCAGTGATAGATGTACTGATGTCTTTGCGCAACATTGATCTCAGGGACTCTTCGCCCAAGTCGAGTATCATGCTTGTGGATACTTCGATCAGCTGGTCGATGATGTCATCAACTAGCACTTTGACCTCCTTTGACCGGCGTGACATGGGAACCGACTCTTCTGTCATGCGTTTGAGTGGCAAGAGCCCTTTTCGAATGATGTCCTTACGCTTTGACTGTGTCTGCTCTTGTTCTGTCATCGAAGTAGCAAGTTGTGTCAGACTCCCCGCCAGAATGGTGTTGATAAGCTCGTCATAGGCTTGAGTAATTGTCTTGAATTGCTCGTCGTGGGCTCGACTGACTGTCTTGATTTGCCGCTCTGCACGCATTGCGTCCATTTGCCATGTTGAATGCGAGACACTTGATGCAGTTGTGTAACTAGCGAGGCTCGATTGAGCCGTCCGGAAGCTCCTTGGACTGGCGAGACCAAGTGAACCCTTCTTCAGGGAGGTCAACGGAGATCTAGGACTGCCCCGGTTGCTCATCGACTCGAAGAAGCTTGACTTCGGCATGCTAGTACCGTATAGACTAGCCATTACATCGGGGTCCTGTGAAGTGACGAGGTCTCCCAGCTCGTCGTTCTCGGAGTCCCACTCATTGTCTATTTTTTCGCGCCCCTCCTCCACTAAATCCGACCAATCTTCGAGATCGCGGTCAAAACTCATACTAGGGTAAGAATCGGAGGTAGGTGAGCCAGCATTCGAAGTTGTCTTATCGGTACTCATTGATCCCTTGTGCCCGAAATGGAATGTTCGTACAGCCTCGTGTAGGCTATGACTGTCTTCACTTTCGGCTGCGATTTTGGCGCGAAGATACTATCCCGCAATTTGCTGGCTGTCGTGGTATGTTGTTTTGGCCGACTGCGGTGTATTCAATGGTAATTTGATCCTTGTCTCGATGAGTGATGTGTAGTTTAGCAAGTAGTTCTCTCCTGAACTCCATCCGAATCCGCGAGAAAAGCGTCAATCGTCAAGTTTAGCGCTCGCACGCAAGTGAATTCGAGACGTCCGGGTCCTACGTGCTAAGTTGTGTAGTTGCGGTCGAAGGTTCAGAGTCATGACCTCCTGGAAGGCTTGTTGTTAACTAGGCTGTCTTTGTAAAGGTGGTGGAGTGTCCTGGCCCGTGCTTACGCACGCCGTTAGCTGCAGGTGTGGCTGCAACAGCTTGCACGTGACGATTGACATGAGGTTGTACGGCATTGATGCTGCGACAAAGTTCGTTGTAGGAGATTTGTGGAAGGAGCGGCGATGTCATCGACGATGGACTAGCTGGGTAGTGTACCACCGTACCTACCTTGCACGACCCTAAGAGCCGATCTCATTCCGAAATTTTCACCAGTACCTTCGACATCCACATGCTTCCTCGGCAGAGGCACATCGACGCAGAGATCTGTGCATCTCGCGACTCTCGTGCTGATGCAGGACCCTTGCATAGATCTGTTGATTCGCGAGGCACGCAGCAAACGCGTCCACACCTGATCATCTACGTGGCGATAAAGGAGTCGACACCACCCACATTGATATACAACATGAGCGTCGACAACGATGTTGCGATGACTGAGACAGTTACGAAACAGAATCCTGAGGCGACAGGAAAGATGTGGAATCATGAAAGCTTACTGACTGCGATACATTAACTCCGTAACATTCGCCAATCCCGGTGGCACAACATACGACCACGGCGACACGCGTCTAGACGTTGCTTGCTGCCTGTGCGGCGAAGCTAGGTGGATGTATATGTATCCACAACTTCCTGCACGCCGAAAACTCCATCGCTAAACAGGACAACCCAAACTGAACACCATCAAACATTCAACTCAACGCCGCCCGAAAATCAACATCCTCGGAGAAGAAGAAGTTCTCGACACTCTTGACAGTGCGAATGAATCCCCTGTAGGCAGGGTCTGCTTTAGGCAGAAGCTCTTGTGGCTCGTCTACTAGCGTCCTCGCATCTTCCAAATCGAGAGATGCCTACTGGAATCAGCCGTTGTTCAAAACTCGTACAAGTAATGTCAACACTTACTGGTGGATACGAGGAACGTTCTCGTCCTGGGAAGGTCCAGGATCGATCCGGCGTCTGAACCGGCTCCTTCATGTCTTTAAACATTATCTCGACCAGAGCCCTGCTTGAAGGGAGGCCACCGACGATAATATCACCCGACCGCGATTGCTCCGGACTGTCTGCCACCTGTGTCTTCCCATCCCATTCATCGGTCTGTGTCGTGGGCGCGCAGTTGCTGCTCCCGGGATCCGGCATCAGCAACTGCAGCGGCTCGATTGCCAGCCCAAGCTCTGCATCGATATGATCATCCCTCACGCTGGGAATCATTGGTGTAGGCGGTCCCATGCCTAGGACATTATGGCCTATCTCTGCAGCGTCTGGCACTGGCCTCGCAGATTGCCCGCACGCATCGCTTGGTGTGACTACCACCAGTGGCAACGAAGCACACGGCGGCCCCACTCCATCCCCGACGTGTGTAGCAGAACTTTGGCTTCCTGCCTGTTGGCGATCGGTGGCCGTGGGGTTCAGAGAACCGAACTCACTGAGAGTGCCGAAGCAGGCTGAGTCACGGAGGTTGTGTAGGAAAGCGTGCGAGGAGCTGCGAGGCATGGGTACGGGAAGTTGTAGCCGTGAGGCTGTCATCCCATACCCAGTGTAGCGATCTCGGCCTGGGCCGAAATGATGAGGCAGCAAATCGTGTCTTGGCCGCTGTGGGGTTCGATGAGTTATCGAGAAGCTGGGTCCGTGCCGACCGTTGGCACGATCGTTCGCGTGCCCGCCGCCGTTACGCCCGTGATGGGAAGTGCGGCAGTCGGTCGACTTAACGCGTCCATCTCGCAGGACACAGCCTTGCGTATGAGACTGTGAGGGACCGTTTGCGCCGCATACTCTTATCTGTGCCTGAGTATGTTCTCGTTTCTCACGCTGACCGACCATCTTCTGATGAATCGGGTGCCAAAATATCCGTCGTCGTTCGTTGCGCGGTGGCCTCTCTGCGGCGGAGCTGGCGAACACGGGCTCCTGGTCCGGCAGCGGCGCAGGCGGCGTGGTTGTGACGTCTGTCTGGGTCGTTGCATCCTTCATGATCGAACTGGTGCTTGCCATTTCGGTTGCAGCTCGATAGCGCTGGGATGGAAGCTTGAAGAGTTGGCGTCTGTGACAAGCTCGTATTAGCTTCCAGCGTGCCTCGACGACTCGAAGTAAGTGGAGGTCACCTTCAAGATGAAGAGAGAACGGCGGTAGTGGTCGTGGTTGTTTCAGGAGAGATCAAAAACGAGTCTCTTGTCGAGGTTGCCTGCAGTGTCTAGAGTTGTGATGGGCTTCGTTGCTGACTCCCGTTACAGTCGAGTGACCACCGACGATCTTTGTATAAACCCCCGGCTGCCTGCGCCTCAACGCTCCACGCCAATCGTGCAGGAACACGGCTGATACTCCGTAGCGCACCACAACTTCTAAGTGACCACGACAACTACGCAGTGAACACGAGCGCACATGAATCTTTCGGCCCGCTTCCAACAATTGCACACTTGCGAATCATTGCGCTAGCAATTGCAGCTCAAGAGTGCAGCGCTGGCATCATCCAAATCGGACGCATTGCTGCTGACTACAAGCAGCACCATGTGCGAAGTGTAGTGGCTAAGCCAGCCCCCATTGCTCTACAAAAGTACACAATGAGCTCATTACAATGTTACCTAGAGTCATCGACCAGTGCAACACTTAAACTGCGCCAGAGATATTACCATCCAGGACGAATGTAGCTTCGCATCGCACCGGTTGCTGCATCCGCTTTCCCCATCTCAAGCTACCACACACTGCGACATGCTTGGTCGCGCGGCGCGTTACTCTGCTGGAGCTTCCCTGCGCCGCTGATGACACAAGTTGTGGGACAGCAAACCGTAGCTCAAGGCAGCTTCTTCCGGCCGCGGCGACACCACTAGCAGTCAGGGAATCTCACTACGTGCAACGCGCTAGAATCTGTATTCTCCAGGATATCTTCCAGATGGAGCAAACTTTGATCTCGCTCGCCACAATCCGCTTCCCCGACGCAGCTGTTCCTGAGCGCACGAGTCATGAGTCCGCCGTGCATTGTGTATGACTATGGTCATGACAGCTGCGTGCGTAAACAGAGAACACAAGAGCACACAGCTCGTAACGAAGTAAATCTTCCGCCCTTTCCCCGGGACGACACCCTCATTCGGCTCAATCCGGGGAGTAACTCAACGATCATCACACAAGCTGCGACGCTGTCGTCGCTTTTAACACGATACCGCGACACCATTTATAAAAGTTGCTGCCTGAATTTGTGTATGGGACCCGCAGGATCAACATTGCTCAGTCGTCAAATATTGGTGCAAGAGTACAATGAGGCTTATCGTGAGGACCCCAATCTTTCATTGACCCGGATCTTGAACCACAGGAGTATTCAAACTATAATTGTGTTACCTAGCAAGCGTAAAACTGGGCGCTAAAGTGTCGGTCTTCATCATGCCCGGTGATCGCTGCATGCTCGATAGTGCGCACGGAACATCGATCCAAGCCAAGCAACGGCTTCTCCCACAGCCTTGGAAGCGAGCAGTTCGGCAGATGTGATCCCCATATGATCGTCCCGGCACATTTTGACACAAGCCTGACAATTGATCATTTTCAAGCTCCACAGCCATTCGCACGCATTGACCAATCATCTCGTATGGCCTCAGGCGGGGATCTCAAAGCAGCCCTGCGAACTTGGTCCGGCATCCTGGTAGGTATCAACATACCCTGTCGATTGCGCTGTTAGCCACGATACCCTTGAAATAAAGCAATTGCCCTTGACATAATCTTGATTCATTATTTTGAAGAGCGAAACCATTTCCGAGACCTTAGAACACTAGAAGTACACATGCTCGTAGATATGGGTATAAAACGCGCGAGTCCACAATGAAAACACCTTGATGCATGCCTCCCCATGGGAAATTCCATCGACACTCGTGACATGTCCATTACCTCATAAGATCGTAAGCATCAACATAAACACCATAAGCGTTGCGAGACCGCAACTATTGTTGCCCCACTTCTCTGTCACCATCCACACATCAAGTCTTCTTCCTCCTTGGGCTCTCGCTAGGCCTCGGGCTCCTAGGCACCAGGCCCTCGCCCTGCGCCTTCATCTTGTTCATCGCATCTTCGACCTGATTTTGTTTCTTGTTGACATGCTCGTGTCGCTTCTCAATCTCGTCCTCGAAGCCCTGAGCGAGCTTGCGCTTCTTCTGTCGCGCTTCCTTGGTGCGGGTGATAATGCTGCTGAACTGATCGAGGAACCAGTCACCGGCGTCTTCCCACTCAGTGGTAGGTAAAGAATGAAAGAATTCGACTTGCTTTGCTGGCTCGAGGTTCTTTTGGACATGCTCGAGGCGTTCGACAAGCGGCGTCTGGAGCATGTCATCGGAGAGTGGCTGGTCAGGTGCACGCGGGTCGGTGTCGAAACTCTCGTTCTTCAATTGATCATAGTGCATTTTGTGAAGAATCTCGAGATCGTAGTCGCCATATGGGTGAGCTGGTATCTGCTCATCTCGCGGCTGTGCTACTTGCTGCGGCTGAATGATTGGTACTTCTTTGGTGCGAGCGGTCTGCGGATGCTCAACCGAGATGCGAACTTGAGGATGTATCATGCCCTGAGATCGTTTTGGTGGTGGTTGCGGGATGTTTACCTGAGGTTGATGAGGTTGCTGGAAGGCTACGTGATGGTTCGGGTGTGCTTGTGGGTTGGGTGATTTGGGCTGAAAGACCTCGCGATTTGCTTGTGAATATGAAGGTAGTTGGCTCGACGGCAAGGGTGCAGCATTGCCCTGGTGACTGTTTGCGGGTAATTGGCCAAGGTTGTTCGCACGTTGCTGATTCCGGAGGGCTGCTGACTGATTGAAAATTGCGTAGTCTCTGTTCATAGTCCGATTGACGGCGGGTGCCATAGGTCCACGATGCATAGAGGGTGGAGTCAGTGGTCGATGTCCGTTAATGGCATGACGTTGTGGAGATGGAGACACCTGTCCTTCATCGTCGTAATACTCAGATGGCGGCTCCTGGTCTCTATGCACTTCACTGGGATCGCCTTCGGTGGTGGTGGGATACGAATCACCATCGATAGTGCGGAATCTGCCTGGCTGGTTTTGTTGCAGGTAGGCAAAGGCTTCGGACCGACTCAAATGCAACTGATTTTGCTGTGTGAGATAATCAACGTCTTGCTGCGTAAACACCGGCTCGTTGTTGTACTCGTTGTCGTACTCATCCTCGCCTTCCTCGACATCCGACTCTTCTTCGTCGCTTTTGGCTTCACTCCCAAGGTCCACAATTTGGTCAGGTTGAGGGTAGGGTTGCTGATGGCCTTGCTGGCTGTCTTCAACCTTGACGACAGGTTGATTTACTGTAGTGTCAATGCTATCCCCGTCAGTGTCGTATAGGTCACGTTTCTGGCGTGGGCCCGAAATGCCGCGGTGGGGCGCGTGTTGAATAGCAGCGGAAGTGTTTTGGACATTGCCAAGACCTCGAGAAGGTATGCCCGAGGGTACCTGAGCTGAATGGGATTGTCGACTGGAAGGCCTGTGCTTCGTTGATACCTTCGCGTTCGCAGCAATGGCTTGCCGATTAGAAGTCTTTTGGGCATCCTGGGCGTTTGGTGGGCCATCTACGCCGCCGTGATTCTTAACGAAGCGCTGCATCGTCGGGCGGTGCAGGTTGCATATGAAGGGGAGACTCAAGTGACGCGTTCTCCGTCACTTGTCAAGAGAGTTTGGTGTCGTGAGGTGAGAGACGAAAGGTGAGTGTTGAAGCTCGAAAGGGAAAGCGCGGTCGTGTTTGACGTTAGCCACTTTGAGAATGGCCTCGGCTCAAGTCCCTGTCAAACCAGCAGCGCGATGACGATATCTTATCTCCGTGCGCGGTGGCTTCCTTTACCCATCGTGAAACGACTTGCTCTTCCTTGACTTCAAATCTGAGTCTACGTCAGGAACAATGGTCGACTGTTATCTTTACACGCTCCCAAATGAGGTTTGCTACTGGTGTAACCATCCCATCCCAGATAGGCTAAATATTGTAGTTGCTCATACATCTCTTCGTGCCCATGACTACGCTCGAACTTCTCCCTCTGACCTCGATATCGCGCCGGTTGTCCACTATCATCCTTCGCATCCTACATACACGTCTCGTTGCAGCTGCTGAGCTTAATTCGCATTCGTTGTTGCTCGAATGTTACCATCCATCTGCAAAGCTCGTCGAACCGCCGTACTTCTGCGCATACCATGGCACTGATGGCTTGTCTTTGTATGATACCGAAGCCGAGGACGAGCCCAATCTTGGTTTTCGACTAGGGAAGATGCGCAATATGTACTCCCGCTTCCGACCGCACCAAAGGGAGCTTGAAAACGGTGGCAGGCGAGTGCGCCCCGGAGATATACCAGGCAGTCGCACCTTTCCAGGAACCGTGCAGGACAGATATCAAGGAGAGACCGTGAAGCAAATGCTGAGCTTAGAATCACACGAGCTGTTCACGCAATTGGTGTCGCAGACAAACCTGGTCAGGATTGGGCCACGGCATGGACTGTTTACATGCTTCGTTGAGGTAGAGGAAGGCGTGTTGAGGGTCTGGAAGGACTGGTTGGAGAGTATGGCAATAAGGGGTCGAAAGGCGGATATTGATGCACCGCAAGAGGTGGTTGGCAGGGGCAAGGAAGTTGCAAAAGAAGTTGAAGACAAAGAGGTGGACTTAGATGACGCAAGAATTCTTTGGGTCAGCGCGTCAAAGAATACTGGCATTCGGTTCAATGTGAAGGAGAGGAAGTTTAGAAGGGATGTCCCTATACTCATCCGAGCAGACGAGGGCATGCCCGCGAGTTACGAGATTGAGTATGACGGTATGTACGCCTCAACTCACGCATTCACCTGCCATAAGACTTACTGCTGCGCAGAGCTTCTGATTAGGACGTCGCATCTTCTCCTTATGCTTGAGAAGTCCCTAGTGCAGGAAGATAACTCATCCGGCAAAGCCGTCGTGTTTGGTTCGTTCGGGTAAAGGTAGTGGGGTCATCAAAAATGAATCACCGTGCACAAAACAGTCCATACCGCAAGGGAACAAGTCGATGACACGATCCACAGGCAAAAGAGCCTGAAAACGCAAAAAGAAACAGGTGTACCTGACCCGAGAGTGATTTGAACACCCAACCTTCAGGTATTTCCAAGATTCGACTGGAATCTGACGCGCTACCATTGCGCCATCGGGCCTGTTGATTTATGAATATTTAGAAAATTTATCACTTATATACATTTGTGTAGTAAGTGAGAAGCAAAGAGGAGAGGTGCCTAGGGTCACATCCACGGTTCCAACCCACTCTTCCCTTGCATGTCCTTGAGCCCCGCTTCTAGCGCACAACATACCCCACTCCCACAAAGATGCTAGCTAGCCCGAACCAGCCCAAGCTGCGAAGCCGGCAAAAAGCATCCACCCGCTCCAAAAAAAAGAGGCCACCAAGCACAACACTCCCCTCTCGAAGGCACTGCACTGGCAAAAAGATATCTCCGCTCCCAGAATCGAACTAGGGACCTTTCGATTACAAAGTATATTACAGTCGAACGTGATACTAAGCGGTGTTAGTGACTGAGATAACTTTGAAATTGAGATATGAGTTTGAACTTACAACCAACTACACCAAGCGGAGTTATGCGACGGTTGAGCCGTGCTTGGGATCCTGTTGGATTTGATGGAAGAACGGTCGACTGTTAGCAAAATATAGTTGAGAAATCCGACAGAACGAGCGGTTCGATTCAGTCAAACGGTCAGGACTGTATGTGGCGCGGCTGAGAGATGCGTTGGTCATGGCGTGGGGCTGATTGAGGGGTTTGGGCGCGAAAGACATGGGTTTTGGGCGGGCGGACTGACGGCTAGCTCGAGAGAGCATGGTTGGATCTCGAGGGTACTAGTGCAGAAAGGTTTAAAGACCTCGATCATTTGAATTTACAGAGGGTCTTAGTATTGGAAAACTGCACCGCATGTCGTGGTTCACTGTCGAACTGTTTTGCTGTGCACTTAGATATCTCCTGAACGCCACTGGCTGACACCGAGATTTCCGAATGATCACCGAATGATCACCAAATGATCACCAAATGAAACTTTGCAACCGCATTCTGCATCTCCTCTCGTTGTTCTCGAGCATGCCCTCACATGCGCAAAGTTTGTTTCACTGTTCGACGCCTTTCCAAGTCAGATTTGTTATAAGAAGGAGTTCTAACATACAAGGCATCAACTTATAGAATTTCCCACAGTCACGCGCAACACCAGTGCTCCCGAGATCCTCAGGATATCAAATTGCATCTACGACGGCTCTCCTCATCGCTATTCCACCAAGAATGATTCTTGCGTTCAACGCGCTCGGATTTCATAAAAGCCCATAAACTGTTGAGCGCGAAGCTCATGAGTCTGTCCGATACCCCTTTCCGAAAGGCGCTCGGCTTGATCGGGCGATGCTACGGGGAACAGTCACGACGAGAGTCAAGCGTAGGTATCGCATAAGAGGACGTAGCTAGTCAGTACAGTATTGAAAGATATCATCAGCCCGGAAGACGTTGATCAACATTGTAACTGCTCTATCTCCCTCTGCTAGGTCTTGAGGATTTTAGTGTATGCCTGATATTGCTACCTTAACTCTTCCTACAACACAATAATCTCTGCATTTCTCGAGGTAGCGGGTGTCTACATTGCGAACACGAAGGAACAAAAGCGAAATTGCTGTTTTGTTGTTTGTAGCTAAAGTGCCAACAAATTCATCATGCTAATCGACTCGTGGGTCACAGGTATCCTCAAAAGACTTGTGTAAAAGTTATGGGTTCCCTCTCGCGTACCCTTGCGCATCGCTGCATTTGCTGGTAATCTATTGGTGTTGAATGTCTTTAATATCAAGATTGCGTTCTGGGGTAACCGAAAGGGCCGGAAGTATCCAGCCGCAATCACCACACTAAGCAGTGACGGGCACTAGAGAGGTTAGCTTATACCAAATCACACGAGCGCAACATTGCGATACGTTTTGGGCGCGAAATAGTGGAGTTCCTGGGCTAAGCATTGTCGGGGGCGCATGTCAAAACGTAGGACTGAGCTTGGTGGGAAGTATAAGGCTGCTTCCAAGCCTGACATGAAGGTTGTATCGAACCAACTACACTCGTTCATACTGCCTTGACAATCATGAGGTCGTTTATTATTGCCCTTACACTCGTTATAGCGCCTTTTGTGGCTGCACAGAAAGTCTCCACGTCTGCACGATGCGGGCCTGACTTTGGTGGCCTCACATGCAAAGGAAGCACCTTTGGCAACTGTTGTTCTCAGTATTCTTACTGGTACGTACTCGAAAATTTGGGTTCGTGAGTATCGACGCTGACGCTACATAGTGGGAGCACCACCCCCCGTTGCGGTATAGGCTGTTAAACTGGTTTCGGTGATTGCAGGGCATCTTCACCTTCATCGTCCAGCATCAAGCCCAGCTCGACTCTGATACGCGTCGTCTCGTCATCGACACGTTCAATCTCCCTTGCAGCTTCGTCAACCCTCAAAGTTACCACCAACGCACGATGCGGAAAAGAAGGAAGCAGCCAGACATGTAAGGGCTCGAAGTGGGGAGACTGTTGCAGCCCGTACAGCTACGTAAGTTACATTTCTAGAGCAACGAATTGAGATGCTGATAGTGGCAGTGTGGAAGTACAGCCGATCACTGCAGCACGGGCTGCCAATCAGGCTTCGGCAATTGCAATGCCATACCAGTGAGCTCGGCAAAGCTTTAACGACTTCGTCGCGATTGTCATCAATCAGCTCTTCCTCGATATCAAGGTCCTCTTCAGTCGCCAGCTCCTCTTCAGTCACCAGCTCTTCTTCAGTTGCCAGCTCCTCTCCGGCTGATAGCTCGTCTTTGGTTACTAGCTCTGCTTCGGTTGCTAGCTCATCTACAGACGCCAGCTCGTCTTCAATTTCAAGTTCCGCGGACCCCAGCTCTTCCTCTATGATCTCGAGTTCTTCTTCAGACGTCGGACCTCCCGTCTCTAGCTCGGCAAGCAGCTCCCCGTCGCCAAGCTCGTCGTCATCCGCAAGCCCTTCACCAGAGCCATCTCCAAGCCCCTCTCCGTCGCCATCCCCAGCTCCAATCACGAATCCATGCCCAAGCGGCGATAGGACATGCTATACATACGGCGCCAAGAAGTTCCGGGTATTTTGCGGCAACATCATCAATGGTGGGTACAGGAACTCGGGAGCCACGTCGTACGAAGGATGCGCCATGCTATATGCCGAGCAGAACTGCAATGCCTTCATGCTATTCCAGCAAAACAACTGCTACATCTCATCAAGTGTGGCCGGAACCGCAATCGTCGTCATTGATGCTAAGTATCCAGACTAGGTTGCTGCAGGAGAAGATCCAACGTGCTGATTGACTTGGTGAGAACCGGTAGATGGGCAGTGTACTGAACGAGATGCGTTGTGCTTGACAGATAAGTTTAGTCGCTTTGTGGTGGATATTATAATGCCTTGATAGCTTTTTAATTAGTAATTCTCGACGAGTAATGTTACTTATTCACCGCGAGACTTTGCTCTGGCAATCTCATCTTCCTGAGCTCATCCTTGTCAAACATCTATTGAGCAACTCTTTCACCATGTAAGCCGTCCAAGTGTTATACAACAGAGTAGAGACACACGCGTACTTCAGCCAAAATTCATATCGAAACGCTCTACCTAGGTAGGTCCAGGACCATCAGTGAGCGGCAGGCTCTACCGGTACTTCCACATTTCGCATTCCGGTCCCCAGATGCCGAGGTCTGATCTTGAATCAATGGCAGTAGAGACACTGCAAACGGTCGCCGGGTTATGGCGAGTGGCGAATCGCGACGTGCATCAACTGTAGAGAGGAGAGTAGGTAGTGAGCGTTAATGTGTTGTAGGTGTCGAGGACACGGTGGAAGGAAAGTGACATCGATACTTTACCGGTATCGATAAGCGTTGGCCATGACGTGAAACACACCTCATCGCTACCATTGATCACACATCGAACTACGCATAACCCTTAAACTCATCCTGCTCCACCCATGTCAATCGACGACGATTTCGAGGTGCCAAATTCGGCGCAAGACTTGCCCCTTGCAACGGAGCCAGACGCCAAGTTCTTCATCCTCTACATCGCATCCACCGATCCAGCGACACAGCAGCCATGGTGTAGCGACGTCCGAGCCGCACTACCAATCCTCAACCAGATCTTTTCTGCTCCTTCGAGTCCAGAAGTCCATTATGCCTACGTCGGATCGAAGGTCGAGTGAGTTAGGCGTGCCTGCGCCGCGCCGACGTGTCTAATCGTTGTCATGGTAGGTTCAAGGAGAATCCAAGTAATCGCTTCCGAACGGATTGGAACATCAACAACATCCCGGCGCTAGTACGATACCAGTGGGTAGGTGGGAAGGTGGAGGAGGTGGGTCGACTCAAGGAAGATGAGCTTTTGGATGAGAAGCGAGTTCAGGATCTGATTGCTTCTTGAATGCCCAAATGCGTCTAGGCTCAGGGTTGCGCTCAGCTATGGATCCGGAGTATCGAGTTTGGCTTTTGACGAGGACTTCTGGTTCCTGGCAGGCTGTTCATGGATGGTAGGACAGTTCAGATACTTGTCCAGGCCATATCCTAGAAGACGTGCGATCGTGCAATTCGATCAAACATACCACAAGACACCACGATCCAATTCGAGGCTACTTGTGAGTACGAATCTCCATTTTCGAGTCAGAAACAACAAGTCGCGCGCATCAACGCAAATCGTTTGTGATGCATTTAACTTAAGTTTTCCACCTCAGAAGGTCGACGGTGTAGATGTGGTATTAATACAACAGCAAGCAAGATCTTCAAGATTGCTAACACGCTACTCTTTTGCTAGGTATATGTACTGAGACTAGGAAATTGATCCCTATCATTTGTGCTTGACTTCTCTCCATCTCGTTAATAATATACGCGCCTTGTACATGACCTCAGCTTCTTGTGTTTCTCGTAAGTACTCGCCGTATGCAATATTGCAGCTTCCTGCAACGCCACTACCAGGTAAGTGTCTGATTTAGAGCGAACCGAAGCCTAACACTCGATCACGCTGACCATATACGACTCCCTACTATACAAGGTAGCTATAGCTTTTCGTACACCTTATCACGGGACTATGCAGTTACGTTCGATGTACCCCTGCGACTGAAGTAGCACAAGAATTGTGTTCGAAGAGTATAAAACTCATGATCGGTGGAGTGATCAAGGCAGAGAAAGTATCAGACCTCCATATTACTCACAAGCATCATGCCTTCGTCCATTTCACCTCGTTGACGCCGGTAACGAACGGTCGCAATTACGAAGCGTCATCGTAGGCCGCACAACGCATCCATGTTTTCCCCACGAGCCTCCACATATGATCAAAGCCACGATGCCAGCTCTACATCAAAAACTATTTCAGCCAGACTCGCCGTTCCCAGAGCATATACTGCAAAAGGAGGATGCGGAGTTGGACCAGTTGGCTCGGGTGTTGCAGGAAGAGGGAGTAATAATGTACAGGCCAAACGTGGTCGATTGGCGCAAGATAGGAGGGTACACTGCAGCCATGATCCGGGACGAGTTGACGACAGTAGGCAATACCATTATCGAGGCACCGTATGCGTGGGGTTGCAGAAAGCATGAGATCGATCTGGCGTATGGTGAGTTTCTGAACCAAATGGCTGGAGCTGGTTTCACTGCTATCATCCGAGCACCTAGCATCTCTGATCTCGACACCATTTATGACGGTATTCGTGAGTCGGAACATGGTGCAGATCACATTTGGGCGATCAACAACTCGCGTCCGGCTTTCGACTGCGCCGACTTCATGCGCTTTGGAAAGGTCTTGATTGGACAGTACAGTAATGTGACCAACCAAAAGGGGATTGAGTACTTGAGAGCCAGCGTGCCAGATGGCTACACTGTTGAGATACTCGAAGGTATGAAAACGCAACTGAATACCGACCAAGAAGTTGATCTACAGTGCAGTCGACGACTCGCATGCCATGCATATCGATGCCACCATACTCCCGCTCAAACAAGGGCTACTGGTGTACAACCCATTACGTACATCTGAGGAGGCACTGAGAAAACATGCAGTACTTCGGGGCTGGGATCTGCATGCATATCCGTTCGTCCCGAAGAAGCGAGACGATCCTCCGTTGTTCATGACTTCCGGGTGGCTCTGCATGAATGTGCTGAGTTTAAGCGACAAGAAGGTCGTGCTTGAGGAGCATGATGTGGAGTTTGCGGATTGGGTGTGGCAGTTTGGCATTGAGCCTATCTTGTTGCCGTTTCAAAATGTGAAGTAAGTAATGATGTAAGATGTTGTGAGACAAGTGCTGACTTGTTAACTTGTAACTTTGTAGCAGCATTGGTGGATCTTTTCATTGCGCCACGGTTGACTTGTTGCGAGACAGCAAGTGGGGAACAGACGTTGCGCCGCAAGACGGTTGCCGTTAACGGAATGGACCTTGATACTGCTTACCGGCGGCGTTTGGAAATGCATCTCGCTTTCTGTCTCTTACTATCATGCTCAATGATGTCTTTCCGCAGTATCGTGACTTTGAAAATAATGTGTCATAACTCCTACACCGTGGAGCTTGGAAGTCTATCGAAAATTGACTCCAACTCCTTCAATATGCGGTTCGAGGCATGACTGTGTTGCTCTGAGACATCATAATCGTTCTATCAAGTATTGTCGTGCAAACAAGAGGAATGATGACTCTACGAAGGAGCTCAGATTTATTGAGTCACCACACTAAGGCCCAATTCGGTGTAGCGAGTTGACTGAACAACACGATTCGTGTGCTATACCAGAGAAAAGGTGTGGGTATCATAAGACGGTGGTTGAGGCGTGAGTCGAAGGGCAAACCACTAGCGCCGAACCCTTAGCGTGCGCACAAGCAGAAATGCCCCACTAGCCGCCACTTCCTCGCCCATATTATCAAGCCAACAACCACGAACTTCACCCACACCCACGCCTGGATACCTCTACACACACCCAACACCACACATACACGCACAAACCGCCAAAATGTCACGACCAGCAGGGTATGTTATGAATCTACTCAACCCTAACCATGGGCTCGTGAGACCAGTGCAGTTACTAACATATTGACACAGCCGCACCGACTGGGCGGAAGAAGACGACGACACCGAGGTCGCGCTTCCATCCCAAACCATCACCAAGAACAAAGACGGCAGCGAAACCATCACAACATACCACGTGCGCGAAGACGGCCGCCGCGTCAAAACCACGCGCCGCATCAAGAAAACCGTCATCAAAACGACGGTAAACCCACGCGTCGCCGAGCGCAAGCAATGGGCCAAATTCGGCCAGGAAAAGGGCAAAGCCGCAGGGCCCCAGACAGACACCGTCAGCGTAGCAGAGAACATCCTCTTCCGCCCCGTCGCGGCGTGGAAGGCCAGCAACGAGGACAAAGGCGACGAGGCAAAGAAGAAGGCGGAGCTCAAGAATGCGAAGATCAAGTGCCGTATCTGCCAGGGCGACCATTTCACTACAAAGTGTCCGTTCAAAGACACAATGGCGCCCGAGGGCGACGTCGCGCCCGCAGATATGCCAGACGATGCACCCGGCAGCGCGGCGGGCGGTCTCGGCACCGGTGGCGGAGGATACGTGCCCCCGCATCTGCGTGGGCGTGGTGGCGCGGGAGAGAAGATGGGCGGCAAGTTCGATCGCGATGATAGCGCTACGCTCAGAGTCACCAACGTTAGCGAGTTTGCGGAGGAGCAGGACCTTAGGGATATGTTCAGTCGCTACGGACATGTCACGAGGGTATTCCTGGCTAAGGATCGGGAGACAGGTAGAGCCAAGGGCTTTGCGTTCGTGAGCTATGCCGATCGGACGGATGCTGCCAAGGCGTGCGAGAAGATGGACGGATGTAAGTGTTGCGGACTATTCCGGGCTACACTATCAGGATTGCTGCTAACGTATTTGGCAGTCGGGTTCGGCCATCTTATCCTGCGCGTCGAGTTTGCGAAAAAGGCTTGAGCGGGCGGTTCAGGACCACATGATGAGATGATCAGGATGGGCATGCATATCGGCGTTCAAACAGGGCATACCTTGCACCCGTAGAGGGTGCAGGAGTATCCAGCGAGAGCTACTTGGCTTGATAGGCAGCACGAGGAATAGACGATCAACATCCCACATGCAAGCATAGGGTCCATTCATGAGAGGCTAACAATAACTAACACCAGCACCCAGTATACACGCCACCCCTCAATCCTCACTCCCCAGATTCCACGCCACCCTTCCGCCTATAGGTGGCCGGCCCGGCAACATGACCGCAGGCACCGGCTTCGGCTGCTGAATAACCTCACTCGTCGTACGCGGTATGACGGGCTGCATATGCGGCTGTGGCGTGGTCTGTTGGAAATTGAACGACGTATCGCTGTTATTGCGAATGAACTTCGGCTTCTGAATATGGTGGTGCGAATGCGGCGAGTGGTGATCGTTGATGAAACCCGCTGGAACGACGCCGAGACTGGGTGAATGACTGCACTACATCAGCAAACTGTCAGGATAGGAGAAAATCGTGAACTCACTCCGCCGGCGCAACACTGCTCCTGCGACTATCTAACATACTACCCGCCACACTCGCACTCGCAACGCTATACGTCGCCGCATGTTGCGCCTGCGCCGTGGCGGGCAGCCAGCCGCTGCTGGAGATGCCCTCTTGCTCGATCAAGCGGAATAAGATGTCCTCTGTGATGACGAGCAGATGCTCGATGGCCGCGAGGCGCGAATCTTCTTTCGCGGAGCAGCAGTGGATGAACGACCTACTCGTCGGATTGTGCTCGACGATGGCGGCCCCAATTTTTCGGGACGAGGTCGGCGCGAAAGTTAGTACGTCGAGAAGGCGAGTTGGACCGTAGATCGCTCGGGCGTTCGCTTGAGTTTGGTGTTAGGTAAATTTTGTACTGAGCAGGGTGTGATGGAGACTCACCCAGCACCCTTGCCCTTGTACTTTCCAAAGAGTCCTCGCTGTCCTTGTCCTCCATTCGATGCAGAATCTGATTGGCTGTCCGTTCCAGTGACAGATTCTCGTAGCTGCCGCTTTTGCCGTGCTTCATGTCTTTGAGCGTCTCGATCATCTTGGATGGATTGGGTAGAGTGGACTCGGTTGAGGAAGGATGAGAGTTTGCCTGAATTGGACGACTGTGCTGACTTGGTCGAGTTCAAGCTGCTTCCGGTATCGACACGCTTGACGGGGTTGAAGACAAGGGAATTGATTCGGCTGACGCTTGGTGATGGGGAGAGAGATCTGGAACCGTCGAGTTGCCGGCTGAGGCGTCGCTGTTCTTTGCGTCTGCGCTCTTCGTCCTTTTCGCGCTCTAGTTGACGATGGTATTGGTCGCACCTCGCTTGATAGGAGCTCGTCCGTTTGAGTTGCCTGATCTTTTCTTTCTCTGGGGCAAGGATATCTGGAAGATAGCAGGTGGCGCCTTCTGTCCAAGGACTCTTGATAGGACCAGCCGCAGCAAGTTCCGCAAAGCTGATTTCTCGACGAAGTGTACGGTCTTGCGTTCGTTTCTCAAAGACTGATGAAGCCCTCCCGAGGCTGGGTCGAGGACCCTCGGAGAAATCCAGTGTGGACACTTGTAGTTCGTCGACGGGCGGAAATTGAGCCTCGTGAAAGCTTCGTCTTGGGGCGCTTGGAGCACACGGTCCACAAGGTGGGAAGCAAAAGAAACTCGTTGTGGCGGCGAAAGAGTAGAATCGCTGGTGCTGTAAGCATAGACTTCAAGGTGGTGACGGACTGTTGCTCTATCGGCGTGATGAACATACGTTATACAGGGGTATGTTCGCGCTGCTGGCGAACGTTGTCTGAGAATGTTAGATACGGCAATGCGACGTTCGATGTGTACAAACATACCAGAGACAGCCGTCGACTTCTATCCGGTAAAGACTGACAATGGTGATAAAGTAGTAATGGGGTTGTGCAAGGAACAGGTATCAGCTAGACGGTAGGATGGGATGGGAATGCTCATGCGACGGCCGATCGGCGAGCGGTAAGAAGTAAAGGTGGGTGTGGTCGTGCATGACGAGTGAAGTTTGTTGTTGAGGCAGTCGAAGGTTGCAGTTGCCCATGTTGTGCCGCATCGGGCGCGTCTGTCGTTGATGAGGCAGTCGCGACTAGTGTTGTTAGGATTGAGTCGATCAGATGCCATATATCCCAGACGTGTTTGCGTGCTTTCTGCTACGGTGATATTGATCGGTTCAAACTACTCAGCTATTACACCAACTATGCGTTACAGTCGACGTCAACCATGAATTCTCGCACGAGCGGAGTGACTGAGATGCAATGTATGCTGATATGCTATGCTGTGTCTAGAATGCCCATCTAGTCTAGCCATGCAAATGCAGAAGAGTGCAAACCCGGGTGCAGTGATAGAGCATGTACACGTAAATGTACACACCATGAACATGGAAAGAGCGACTAGAGTGAGAAGAATGCCATCATACCTCCTCTTCCCTAAAGACAAGCACGTGTCAGACGATACCCCACAGCGGCCGTGGCATAGGCTTGCATATGTTCCCTCGAGCACCGCTTCTCATCTTCGCCTCTCTGAGCCCAATGTATGCCTCCCTGCGCGCTGGGTTGCCCACCGTCACTGACCAAGTGCTCAACCCGTAGTACACGCCAATGTGATGCACGAGCCAGCGCCCAAAGCTGCCGCCCACGTCACCCTCAGGCGTCTCGAAGAGCATGAGTTCGCGCTTGATGCGCTCCTCGTCCCGCATCTGGTCGTGCGTCTGACCGTTGCGCCCAACAAAGACAATCTCGTCGTCTTCGCTGTCCGGATCAGCGGGGAGGCCGTCCAGCTCAGCACGGCGCTCCTTCTCTTCCCAGTCCTCGACGAACTTGCGCACTTCGCCCTCGAGGTCCATGAGCAGACCCTTTGCGCCGCGCGAGCGCTTGAGCTTCTCGCGCAGCTCCTTGGGCACGACGCCGGGCGTGGTGGGGTTGTTGGCTACCGTCTTGGTCGCGGCTTTCTGGGCGTTGACGGCGACGTTGCGCTCGACTTGCTGGCGCCTCAGGCCGGCGTCCCACAGCGGGGCGAGGTAGTATGGGACATGCTTGACACGGTGGGTGGGGTGGACCTCCCAGTCGCGGGGCGTTGGGGGCTCGACGTGCGGGTTGTTCAGGAGGCGATCTATTCACTCAGCGTCAGTCCACCAACCTTTGAGATATGCCGTGTGAGGTGTGCGCAGTGAATATGGTCGGCCTAGGGAGAACGTAGACGGGACATACCATTCTCCCAACGCCTGCGCTGCCTGCTGCCCTCTTTGCCCTTGAGCAAGGCCTCACGCCTGTTCATGCTGTCCCGCCTCACAGGCGCCTTCCTCTTGTAAAGCCCGCCTTCGTTCGCAGCCGCAGCACCCACAGGCCGGACTGGATCGCCTGAAGCAAGCGCATCGTCGTCCAGGGGGATCGCGAGCGTGACAGTGGTCGCACCCACGACCTCACCGGGGGCAGAGATAGCTACAGAGCCCAGCGCCGCCGTCGCTTGCTCGGTCCAAGCTTCAATATCGATAGGCTGCGGCACGGCAGCCTGCTGAGGGATCTCGTCGATGACAGCCATGGTGGCGTTGAGCTCGGCACAGCGATTGTGAGGGTGGCGGTGGCGGGAAAGAGCGACCGAGGGGTTCAAAGACAGAAAGACCTGCGCGGCAGGTACTAGATGCTATCTTTATGGGGAGAGAGGGAGGGAGGAGAGAGATGCTGGGATGAGTGTCGCGATAAGTCCCGCGATGCGATACAGGGGAGGTCGGCGGGTCATCCAATCGGCTGGCAACGTGGGGTATCCCGCCGTCATCAAGTCAGCATTGGAGTCACGGCGACATGACTGTGCCTTAGCTTAGCCGGCAGACTAGAGTAGCAAGCGCATCAGCTCCAGGGAGTCTCAGTGTGTGTGTTTTGTTTGCGGTGCAGCGATGAACGGTTGCTGCTCGAAGGAGCTCGTGTTAGTGATGCACTGCGTGATGTTGATCAAGTGCTGCAGTTTCTTAGATATTATGACAAATTATGTACTAACAAGTGAAGACCTGTTTGACTTTAGACTATTATCAAAATTTCTTGGAGTCTTCAAATTGTTGCTGCCTACGAAGATCTGGAGCAGCTAGTGATGCATCACTAAATACAAGCTTCTTCGTACAGGCCAATTGTTCAAAAACCCATGCTCTAGCAATATATTCCCCTCAATAGAGATCTTCTTCGTCACTGTAGTTTCCCGTGAAGTCGTCGTAAGTTTCGCTGCAGCCTGGACACGAACAACCCCCACCAAAGAGCAAGTCATGTATACCATCCATTTCCTCGTCTTCCTCGTCCATCCAGTCCTCTATGTCAGGGTCGTGTGAGGCCTCAGAGTCGGACCAATCGTCGGGGTCATAGTCCGAGAAGTCTTCGTCGGTATAATGTCGGTGGCGATCATGGATATCATCGTTCTTTTAAGACAATTAGTTTCGTGTTCACTCGCGAATGCTATGTGGACACTTTACCTCTTCGAACCATGCCATGACATCCTTTTTCCAGCCGGCCGGCGCCTCCTTGACGAGGTCATTCAGCTCCCGATCCACTTCACAAGGAGTATACCCGTCGTATAACCAGCGGATATGCACATGCGCACCATTCTTCTCGAACTCAAGCACCATCGGCCTAATGAGGTCGAAGACTACTGGCCAGAGGTTGAGACGGATCCTGCGCTGTCCTAGAGTGATCTCCAACTTAAAGTCGTTCTTGTTCTTGATCTTCGATAGCAGGGCCAGACCTTGTCGCACTTTCAACAAGTCTGTTACCGGTTCTCTGCCAGGTAAGTCGACGAGCTCCTCTATGTTGACGTGGAGGCCGAACTTTCTCAACACATCTGCTGGGTTGAGCCCGACGGCGAAGGTATCGACAGTGACCAAACGCTCGATATTCGGCACGCTAGTGACGACGAAAGGATGGTACTCGGACTGCTGGCTCATCTTGTACCAGGCTTCCACCACCTCCAGAGCGATACTGGCTCCTACGAATGCTGGCTTGACGAAGTGAGGAAGATGTGCACGACAGTCACACTCGGGACCGTTTTCAGTATGTGAAAGACCCCCCTTCCTCGTGCATGCTCGTTTGACAGAAACGATCATGTGAGCTTCATGTTCCATGCTGATATCGTGCCACAAGTGAGCGTACACCATGTCTCGCAGTTCGCGAGGCAGGCGAGTGCGGATCTCTTGGAAGAAAGAGCGATTCCATGCCTTGGAGTATGGCGAGAGTGCGGGCTCAAGCGTGCTTTACGCGAATTCATCAGTAAACAGTCTTGGCATGTCGGGGTGCTCTCACTCTTGCTTCAGCTTACGTCGCTCTTCGGTAATACGCGCGCGCTCCTGGAGTAGTTTGTCGATTTCGTGTCCGATAGTCTCGAGCCTAAAAGATAATTAGCATGAGTTCCCCTGGTGCTGAATTAGGTTGTGCACTTTTCGGAAGCGGCGATGTCTTTCTTCTTGATCCTATTCTAGGTCAGTTACAGTGTTAAAGTATCCACAAATTTGGTATCTCACGTACTCGAACAAGTTCAGGCGAGTTGATTGGAGCTCATTTGCAAGGTCCATGCTCGATGGTTGCTCCATTATGGTCCCCTAGCACACAGCGTGGTGTAGAAAGAAAGTGCTTGGGCGGAAGTGACGGACGCGCAGGTGGAAGGCGCGTTTGAGACGCGCTAGCGTAGATCCCCCTCATCTCTGCCCAAAAAACGACAGGAATGTCTTGAGAATGACAGGCGAATTAAAAACCCCTGACTAGCTCCACAGCGAATTATCACTATGCAAGATCTTGTATCCTTATCTAAGCGATTCTTTGCGTGTTCCCGTTATGCATCAGGTAGTATAATCCGTATTCTCAACGAGCGATATGATGTGATGCTAGCTCTTATTGTAGATAGTTTTCTCCATTCTCTAGGAATTCTTCACAAGATCATACGTGCTCTCATCTACGCTGTACTGCAGTCCTAAAAAAGCACCTTTCCATGCTCCTCCCCATCCCCAGCCTCACATAGTCAAACTCTCCAAATCGCATCCGCCATCCCCGCAACCTGCGCCATCTCCTTAACATCATGCACCCTCACCACATCCGCGCCACCTTGCACCGCCGCCGCCACACTCGCCGCCGTGCCCCAAACTCTATCCTTCGCATCCTTCACCCCCGTGATCCGGCCAATGAACGCCTTCCTACTGGTCCCAACCAGCCAAGGATAGGTATCCAGGCCTGGGTATCGGCGCAACTCGTCAAATCGCCTTAGTAGCTCAAGATTCTGTGCTTGTGTCTTTGCGAAGCCAATTCCTGGGTCTAGGATGATGCGCCATCGACGGATGCCTGCGCGTTCTGCTGCGTGAACACGTTCGAGTAGTTCGCGGCCGACGGTTTCGATGAGGCCGTCTGGGTAGTTGGTCAGGGAGGTCATGGTCTTGGGTGTGCCGCGCATGTGCATGAGGCAGATTGTGCAGCCGAGTCGAGCAGCTGTGGGGAGCATGTCTGGGTCCATCAGGCCGGCGCTTACATCGTTGATGATGTGTGCACCGGCTGTGATGGATGCTTGGGCAACATCGGCTTGGTAGGTGTCAACGCTAATGGCGATGTTGGAGAGATTGAGGGAGCGGATAGTTTTGATGGCTGGGAGGACGCGGGCAAGTTCCTGAGCTGAATCTACTTGAACGGCGCCTGGTCTTGTTGACTGACCGCCTACATCGATGATGGTAGCTCCGTTTGCGATGTGATCGGTGACCGTTTGCCGGAAAGCATTCTCATCCACATCGTAGCTCTTGCCCCCATCCGAGAATGAATCCGGAGTAACGTTCAAGATCGACATGATTTGCGTGGGTCGTTTTCTTTGGTGCGGTGTGAGGTTCTGCAGTTCTCGTCCCATGCAGGTTAAGGGGGAAAGCGGTTGTTCTGATCGCAGTTCAGCCAATTTTCGCCGTATCAACGGTGTAGAGAGATCTCCATGATGAGAGTACCCTAGCGAAGGATGATCTTCGTTTGACAGTAAGCTGCAAATTTTAGCCAATAGCATGTAAAAAATGAGTAACCGTACGTACTCGCTAAGTGGGCGAAGCACAAATTCTCGCTCGAACATGAGCTTATGTGGTAGTTTAAGTCTCTCGTCGTTCCAGTCAACCAGTTGATAATCTCCATCGCTGCCATCGGTGTAGACCAAGATGTCTAAGTCAATGTTCCGCGGTCCTTTGTCAATCACCTTGACACGGCCCATATTATTTTCAATAGACTGGAGGAACTCCAGCAACTCAAGCGGTCTTAGTGAAGTTGCGACCTACCGGGTTCAGCAATAGCTACTAGGTGGGTATAGTCACATCTACCTCACAAGCACCATTGACGAAATTGTCCTGGTCCAGGACATACATAGCCTTCGTTTCATAGAGGCTACTTGTCTGCAATATCTTGACGTGTCGGCTAGCGTCCATCTCTTTGCATGCTTGCTCAATCATGGCAACGCGATCGCCCATGTTACTACCAAGCGCAATAAAAGCCCTGTGTGGCAAGCCATTGTGGCTGTGAGTAAATCGGATACCCGATTTATGCAACTGTCTCATCGCTATTGTGGTACGGCGGCTCGTACCTCCTAGGTGATTACTCATGGCGGACGGTGTTGGTCTGAATGGGTTGCGCGGCTGCCATGATTGTGGTGTGGAAGCATTGCTGTGATATTTGCTACGCGCGATAGTGAATGTCTTCCAAACATTTCTGGCAGCTTGCTGCGTGACGGATCTTTGCGGTCTGCCTAGACATAGAAGCATCGCAACGACTCGAGATGGTTGAGCACTTGCATGTGGAGTTGCATGTGACACCCGCGGACATGCCGGCGAAAAATTGACACGCGCCAACCCCAGATCTGACCAGCCGCATTCGACTAGTGCTCTCCGCATGTGCCTCGGCTCGCGGCATAGCGAAGTCGAGTCTCCTCACGCCTTAAGGCCAGCCCGTGGCTTCTTTCTTTCGGTCAGCTGCACTCTGACTTCCTCCATACCATACCACCGCCTTGACACTTCCATACCATCAACTCAACCCTCATACACCGCACATCATGTCTTCACCACGTACGTGTTTCTCTACCTATTCAAATGCCAATTCAACTAACAAACTTCAGAGCAAATCCGCACCAAGCTCACTGATCTGCTTAAGATCAAGCACCCCGTTATGCTCGCTGGCATGAACGTGGCTGCTGGTCCCAAGCTCGCCGCTGCCGTCACAAACGCTGGAGGCATTGGCGTCCTCGGAGGCATCGGCTACACACCCGACATGCTTCGCGAACAGATCGCCGAGCTCAAGGGATACTTGGACGACCAAAGTGCACCATTTGGTATTGATCTGCTCCTTCCTCAAGTTGGTGGAAGTGCACGCAAGACCAAGTACGTAGCACCTGCTTTGTTTGCGAGCAGTTCACGTGGCTGACAAACCTGCAGCTACGACTACACCAAAGGCAAGCTAAACGAGCTCATCGACATCATCATCGACTCGGGCGCCAAGCTCTTCGTATGCGCCGTCGGCGTTCCTCCCAAGGCCGTCGTCGAGAAGCTCCACAAGCACGGCATCCTCTACATGAACATGATCGGACACCCCAAGCACATCAAGAAGTGCCTCGACCTCGGCGTCGACATGATCTGCGCACAAGGAGGCGAGGGCGGTGGCCACACCGGAGATGTTCCCACATCCGTCTTTATCCCCGCCGCTGTCAAGATGGTCAAGGGCCACAAGTCGCCACTGACCGGTGAGGAGGTTTTGATCGTTGCCGCAGGCGGCATGTACAACGGCCAGTCGCTGGCTGCTATGCTCACATTCGGCGCTGCCGGTGTCTGGGTCGGAACACGCTTCATTCTCGCCGAGGAGGCGGGCGCGCCCAAGGCTCACCAGGAGGCCGTTCGGACGGCTGGCTGGGACGACAACGTCCGCACCATTATCTTTACTGGTCGGCCGCTGCGTGTCCGCACCAATTCGTACATTGAGAACTGGGAACAGAACAGGCAAAACGAGATCAAGGAGCTCACCAGCAAGGGCATATTGCCCGTCGAGTACGACCTCGAAAAGATGGGCGATGACCTTGACGATGAGACAATGGACAATGCACGGCCGTTCCTGATGGGTAAGGTCGCTGCTGTCGTCGATGAGAAGAAGAGCGCACGGGGGATCGTCGACGAGTTCGTGACCGATGCTGTCAAGTGGTTGCAGACTGGTAACTCGTTTATCGTGTCAAAGTCGAAGCTATAGATGTAGTGTACGTTCTCCCTGTTATAAATGCCAAACTCATACAGTACAATCTTGCCATGAACCATGATTTCGAAAATGACCTAGTGTGTTCAGTTGTGCTGCCTCTTGATAAATCGTGAAAGCTGGAAATAAATGCACTATCCTGTCTGTGTACAGAGACTCTTAGGAATTCAGATCAGCTTTTCTACACGTAAATGTAGTCGTTAAGCTTGTATTTTTTCCGGCTTTCACGACTTACCAAGCTGCTGTATGGCGTTGCTATCGACATGGCAAGGATCGTGCAGCGCCTAGTGCGACGGGGAGAGCGCCAGGACGCGTCGACTTCAGGTCGGCTTTCTTTCGTCCTCACCAACGTCCACATCAGAATGTCAGCGGACATCAGGAACCGCATCATCAACGTCGACGGGGTCAACGTAGGGCCATCACTTAGACGTTTGTTCGAGTCCGTTGTCCAAAAGATGTCAAACAAGGCGCTATGCTAATTGCACGCAGCGTAACGCGTGAGGGGCTTGATAGGTTCAACAAGTAAGTAGAGCGAATTTACACCCGAAATATGTTCGATGTATTGACGATACTAGGCTTCAAGATCTCGCCATCGAATATGACAGGCTTAAAAAGAAAATAGCCAGAGTAGAAACAGGCATACGGCAACTACAGTCAGGGTGAGAGCATGAAAGTGCTATGCCTCGACATCTGCTCACCACGACTACCACGTCTAGCCCGCACAGCGACGCCTGTGATGCCTACGCGCAAGCTTGGAGTCTCTCATTCGCTTCCAAACTGCTGTGCCTCCCACGCGAGCTGCGCAATATGGTGTATGGTTACATATGGACTAAAGACTACTTAGACCTAACGAAGCCTCTCATGGTCGGGGCTCTCAAAGGCCAGCCTGATGAAGGCATCCCTCACGTCGTCGATGTGAGCTATGTCGGCCCCGAGATCGCTCTCGAGATTGTTGAGGCATACCACGGTAAACAGAGTCTCACCCTCCAAGCCTTTCGACTAGAAGAAATCAACCGCATATTCTGCGACGACGTTTTCTGTGTCGGCATCACTCCTGCCACTATGCTCCGCGGGCTGCAAATATTCCTCGATGTTGACGGTTGCCTTTCGCTGTCCAATCCCGCGGAAGTCGACGTCCAGGCCGTCGAACCTTCGTTGAACCATCTCCTGATGATCACGAAGAAAAAAGACTTCCAGCTGAGTATCGAACTACATCAGTGCCGCATCCGACTCAAGCTCTGGAACACCTACGTCAACATACTGCGACCTATCTTGCATGCTTTCGAAAGCGAAGGCGCACGCGTTGATATTTTTTGGACCTGTCGCTACTCCGATTCAATAATCTCAAGCAAAGTGCGACACAAGCTCAAAGACATGATCAGGCTGGGCGCTCCTATAGACAAGGACACATTAATTCAATCATTGGGGAAGGAATACCACATACGAGCCAATGATAGCAGGCAGTTCCTGTGGGAAGAAGATTACGATTACGATTTCGAGGGTTTTGAGCCTTTCGTGGCCGATTCGCACGGCCCATTTTGCTACTGCACGACTTGTCTTAGGATGTACGATAATGGCAGAGCCTTCCGGCCCGACAGAGAATGACGACGTCTACTACGAACCGCCAACGACAACTGATTCGAGTCCATCCAACGTTAATGGGGACCATTTGAACAATGAACATGGTCCCGGCGCTCTTCCTGGACCCAACGAACCAAGGCCAACATAGCAGCTATTTTACATCAATCGATTGTTACAGGGTGAAGAACCGCATTTATCGAATACACCTTGCGTCAGTTCTGACCATTCTTCCCAGACTGTGCACTTTGAGTGACTGACACAATCTCGCTTTTCTCTTCCGGCCTCCTGACCCTCTTTCCATCTTTCATAAAACGATTCGAATGTGTCCCAGAAACCTGGCTATAGATAGTTGTTATTTGGGTTTTCGTCTACCTTTCCCCTATCTGTCATCAGCTTTTGTCAAGTAAAAAAAATCGCGATGGCTCGTCCACCTTTCCGTGATCTGTCATGAACAATGGGAAGCACTTCACAGTCATGCTACCAGCCTCTCGGTAAGTCGCGAAAGCCAGAAATAGATACACTAACCTGTCTATCTACAGTAATCTTGAAGCATTTAGAACAGCTATTTTATATCTAGATGTAGTCGTCAAGCTTACCTAGATATCTAGGCTTTTTCCGGCTTTCACGACTTACTCATAGCCAGCCTGGTCCATGATCTACGTTTCAGTCAAAAGTACACACGCGCCCATTTCCAGCGTGCACGTACCCGTTTCAGGTTCCAAGTTAACTCGTTAGATTGCAAGCTGTGGTAGTTGTGCTAATTGCAATATTTCGTCTAAATTATGCTGAACCCATCAATGCCATACACACCCAGGGATGAGCAGAGAAACACTGCAACAAAAATGAAAACGCCAAACTCCTATCCTGCAAACCGCCAACCCAAACATCCATTGCGAAAGGAGCGTCCCACCGACCCCAACACTTTCCAATCTATCCTCAAGCCCCTCAAACCCAAGTCAAATACAACCCACTCAACCCCTTACTCCACTCCACCCGATCCACCTCACCCGCAGGCACAACCTCAAACGCCACCGTCTCGCCCTTAGCCGGACACTTTACCACTTCATTCCCCCATAGCAAATCCGCATTGCCACCCTTATACACCAAAAACCTGCCTACATCCCCATTGCGCTGATTTCCCGGGCCGCCCCACCCGGTACTGCCCCCCTCAGGCGCACCCTTGAAGCTCGTGAAGATGTTGATCTGCTTCGTGCCCTCGGTTACGACGCCGGCGTCCGCGCCGTCCAGGTAGAAGCGCACGCGGCAGTCGGTGGGCAGGGTCTGGGAGGGGTTGGAGAAAGTTACGAGGGTGGATATTTCGCCGCTGGAGGTTTTGGCGGCGGTGCCTTTGGGGACGTCGTAGGTTATTGCGCCATTGGTGGTGGAGTAGCTGGATATGACGGTGGGGCGGAGGATGTTGGGGATCTCGGGCCAGCGCTTGGAGAGGGAGGTTGGGGCGGCGGAGGTGAGGGCGAGGAGGGTGAGGGATGTGAGGGTTTGGAAGAGCATTTTGGATGGTGGTGGTGGTGGAATATGTGTGCGTGAAGATAGATAGTTGATCTGGATTGTGAAGTGAAGATGCTGCTTGCTTGATGATGAACTTTCTCAAGCTCGATACTTGAGAGCTTATATACCTTTGTCCATGGTCTTCAGCCTTGTCGTCGTCTCAAAATAAATTGAACAACGTCCACCTCTGCCTCCACCACAGTGCACAGCTTCGTAAATTTGCCCGCTGCCTGACCTTCCACAACAGCAGCATCGTAAAGATCGTGACGCTCGTAATAATCTCCGCTAGTCTCCAAAGCGAAGTCACTTTTGGACAATCTCGACCACGCGACTGGTTAATGCATCAACGGTGGAGGCTTCGCCCATCACGCACACCTTGGCACTCCGCCCCAAGTCCCGCCAGGTCACGTCTTCCAGAACAGAACGAATGATCAGCGCATGGATTTCTTGGGTGCCGGAGGCGCATGAGATGGTGGCGTTCTTCGGTGAGGTCAAGCGGTGCAGCTGTAGAGCTAGCTGAACGCGGAGGGCTGCGGCTGAAGGACTTCAACGGTGAGCAGCCGAGAGGTGAGCTATTTTGAGGTTTACAACCACATTATCCGATCTTGAAGTGGTTTGTTGTGTTGACGTAAAATTTGGTGTTGGAGGTGGCAGGCAATGTCCTCGTGTTGAATGCGAATGTCTTGCGTATAGCGGTGCAGTCAGCCGGGGCTTGAGTGGAGTCTGGTAACAGCTGATGAGGGGTCAGCTACGGTAACAGATGAAGCCGGAGCGCGAAGACTCCGTGTTTCTCTGACAAGCCCTCACACCAGCGAAGCGGGGAATATCTGACCCGGCAGCTCGAAGCTCGCGTCCATAAGCAAAGCCCAAAGCCACCATCGAGCTGATAGAAGCAAAGTGCAGGCACGGAATAGAGACTGTGGCTGTGTAAGTTCGAACGTGATTCGTAACTCCGTACAATGTGTAACGAAATTTCGGTCTAAACTCGCTGTAATTCGCAAAGTGCCGCCCATGTCCAGATTCCGTATTGCGAGAAAAGTTTATCATGATATACTGCCCGGACAAAAATTTTCTTCCATGCACTCCAGTCTCCTTAAACATTCTTTCTGTAAACTAGCCAGTATCTGCGCCATGGAAAATTGTACTATTGCAAGTGCGGATCGACCTCGACGACAGGACCCGTGTACGACTTTCTCGCGTACGTAAAGTAATAAGCCATGCTGATGAATAAAACGGCCCCAGTGACGATGACAGCGAAGTTCATCATGGCGAACTCGGTGATAGTGGCCGCCGGCCAGCAGCTGAAAAAGATGATGAGTACCAAGTAGCAAATCGCGACGATATTGTTTGCGACACCGAGGGCACCCTTGAGCCTCCAGGGACCCCAAGTTAAACTTCGATCGTGTGCCTCGTCTACCTGGCCGGAGCTGAAGATGGTCAATGACGAGTCCGGGTTATCCAGGTCGCCGCGCAGTCGCCTCCAGAGTAGTAGACCGATGGCGAGTAGGTACGAGAGATAGAAGCCCTGAAGAACCATGGAGATTGTGCCATTGAAAGCAAGTGGGTTGATGACGTTGATCAACGCGAGTAACGCGGAGCACACTGTGACAACGAGGATGGCAACGACCGGTATTGTTGTACGCTTATCAATCTAGCATAAGGTTAATGGCTGGGTGTGACTGCTCTGCTCAGATGGTTACTCACCATGCTGATAGCACGCCAAAAGGGTAGCCCTTGATCTCGTGCGAAAGACCAAGTCATTCGGGATGCAGCAGCCAAGCATCCCATAGCACTGCAAAACTCCAGGAAGATGATAATGCTGACCATGATTGTCGCACCGGCTTCTGAGCCAACCGCGGTAGTGAAGATTCGAACGAAGGGCGAGGTAGCAGCGGATGTGTCATTTAGCAGCTCCTGTATGTTCTCTGCGCTGAAGAGTACAGCAAAAAGCATACCAATCGCCAGAAACCCGTTGATCAGCAGGCTGTAGAGCATAGAGCGGGGAACGTCTTTGCTGGCATTCTTGACTTCTTCTGACATCTACTCATGTTAGCCGATACATTGAAGGTACGGCTTGTACTCACATGAACAACTGAATCAGTTCCAACAAACGCCAGAGCGTTGCCCTGCAGACCGACGAAGAACGCTAGAGCATGGTTCGGCCAGTTTCCGTTGTTATTGAAGGTTGTAAAGACCACTTTAGCAGAGTTGTATGATCCAGACAAGTAGACCAGAGGCACCAGTATCCCGAAGAAGCCGAGGACGTGTACAATGAGGACGACTACCTCGATTGTTGGCAATGCGCCGCTTACGAAGACATTGATGAACACACTGAGTAGTAGTACGGCCCACAAGAGGAGTGTCCCATGCCAATTCGTCCGTTGGAAGCTTTGATCGAAATCGTTCAGACTGACAAGCTGAAGAACTAAATCAGCCACGAAGTAGCAGACGGAAGTGAGTGCTGCAATCCATCCGATCACAGTGAGCCAGCCTGTGAACGTCAGTCTTGAATTCAAAGAAAGGATGTGTCGACATACCTGTGATGTAGCTGAAGAATCGCTTGCTGGACCGAGGTGCTAGAAGCGAGACCCAGTGGTATTGGCCGCCTGCAGTTGGAACAGCACTTGCCAGTTCGCCAATGCATATGAATACCGAGAAGTTGCCAAGCCATATAAGTATGAAGCCATAGATGAGGCCAGCAGGTCCGCCACTACGATGTTTAGCTGCCTTCGCGTATCCGTCAAGGTGGCCTCGACGTACTTCTGAAATCCAATTGCGAAGATTCTGTCCAACGTTAGATCAAGCGATAGAGAGTAAGATCTTATACTAACACAAGCAAGCTCTCCCAAGTGCACATTAACCCGCACGAAAGACCGGTCATACTCACAAGCCCGAAGCGGCGCTAGACAGATTAGCAAACGGAAAGAACGTGATCGAGAACCACACACCTTCAGCACCTGCTGCTTTCCGACTCTTGCCAACTCATACCGATCGCGGTCGAAGTCCTGTCCTTTCGATCCAGAAACCGAGCCCTTGCCCCTGGTACGAAGGCCGTCTTCGTCGAACGATTGAAGATCAATGCGCTTCTCCATTGTAGCCGACGTTCACCCCGACCCTTCACCCGCGCAATATCGTGGTGCAAATATATTCAATAGTAGTAGTGACGTCCGGACGTCGAGCAATCAGCCAGCAGATTGGGAAGTCAAAGACGATAGGGGAAGGGGATCGTGATACAGGACGTATGCAATGCAAGTCAATCTTGATATTTATCCCTTCCGCAAGTAACGTGAGCCATGTGCGCCGGCAAAGACAGTAGGCAAAGAGGACCAGGAGTGGCGCTCGGCACTGCAAAATTGCGTTCAGAAAGACAAACGCTAAGCCTGCGCTGCGTACGGCAAAGGCAAGTGTAGGCTCTCTACAGTTGACGGTGGATCTCTACATATCGCACTGCATTTGCGAAGCCAAGGTATTAAGCATTGGCGCACACTGATTGGCGTGTCATGTCGCACGACGCGACTGGCAATACATGCAAAAAGCGGTGGCATGCATGGTCGCGGATTCCTTGCTTGCATGTCTTCCAGGTAGCGGGGTCACGGTATTCCCTGTCGTGTTCGCGTGGAGCGCGGAAGAGCACAGGCGGTGCTTGGTGGTCAATTAAGATTTCCATGTCGCGCTCCGCCGTGTCTGTTTGCTTCAGAGACAGCTTTTGTGGCTTCTGCGTGGGGCCGAGGAGTACAGTTTCGCATGCTGCGACATTGCGATGACGAAAGGGGCTCAGAAGTCTCGTTTCCACCGACGTTGTACGGAGCACGATAGTAGTAAAGCGTAATGAATAGGAGGCATGTTGATTGAGATGAAGACATGGGTTTAGTGGCAATAACAACGGCTGTCATACCAGTGCTGAGAGGAGCTATGGCCGTATTGCAGGCTTCTCGTTGCACAAAGCGTGATAAGATCTTGGAAGATGCGGTGGTTGGGGGAAAGAATGAATGGACGCTCGTTTGATGTCGTGAGACACTAGTTTAGTCGTCGGCCCACGTGGAAACTCTCCACCCCTCACGTCCCGCCGCCATGGTTCAACGGCCATCATCGCATCCGGCTTGCTCAATGTCCGAATCGATATTCAGATCTGCAGAGTGTGTTATCGTCTCAGAGTGTGATGAGGTGCCGGACCGCGATGGCTGCACGGTTGTGGCCTGTTCCCTTCCGTGTCTGTATCCGTAACCGCCACCTCCACCTGGATACCTCTCCGCGTCACTCATCTAAGCCACCATCGTTCTGTCCACACATTCTACGCGCGCTCCACGACTTTAGCCTCCTTGATCGTGCGTTTAGATGCTGACGTGGACAGCCATTGGCTCGAGGCGTTACTCCTTGCAGCCGTTCTAAGACCCCTATCACTCCGAATTTGGAGGCGTACGAAAGGTCCAGCGAGCGTACAGGTCTTGTTGAGCGTAGCAAGTGCTGCTTCAAGCCTCTCGGCAAATCTTGGGCTTGCCCGAAAGCGCGCGATACTCATCACGGAACGCTCGATTGGGTGATCGCGAGTTTGCGAGTTTCATCTGCTCAACGTTGAGAGCCGATTATCGTGCGATCCCCTATGACAGCGAATATGGGACTAACTCTACTGCTGCTCACGGGATAATCAGATGGCTACCTCCGGCGCGTGAGAAGAACGTTGTGCATGTGTGTGGCACCATAATGATAGCCTTTCACGAAGCACAGCCTTGCTGTCGAACACGATTGATGGAGTATCCATTGATTGCAATACAAAAACGTGGCGAGGACGCATCGCTTTATTTATATCTCAAGACCTCAATGTTGTCGCTACCCACATCGTCACCTTTTGTCTCCGCCTCCCCCCATTCCGCACTAACAACAGTCGTTTTCAGGATCTTGGAATGACTTCCCATACTCTCAGTCTCCCATTTTTTGTCCTCTCCGTCTACTCGTCCCAGTGCCACGATTTCAACTTCCATTTCTCCGTCCGGTCGTCTCGGACCACCAGGCAAGCCGGATGCTGAGTTCGAGTGCGTGGTTCTCTCCTGTGATCGCATAGGAAGGAATCGTTTGATGCCAGATTCATTTTGTGATTTTCGGCCTTGACTTCGGGGACGGCCCACCTTCTCGTGGGCGAGCGGCATGCCGTTCGATTGCGAGCTACTGAGTTGGTAGGATCCACTCTTGTTGCGAGAGTAGCCAAGTTCAGAAGGCGTGCCACGCCTACGAATCTCGTCGGAGCCGTAGAGGCCGGATGGCAAAGATTCGAGAAGTGGACGAAGATAGGGTACGCACGACGTCAGGATGGTGATGCACTCAATGATTTGAGTGACCAAAGTCCACTTCCACAGATCTCGAGTCGGATTTGATGACGTGAACCCGTCCAGGTAAGCCAGCTGAACGCCTGTAGCAATAATATCACTGTGGAGAGTAAGTATGCGATGAAATGCTGACACCTGAGAAACTTACAGCGATCGTGCGCCGAAAAAGACCAATATCGTGATCTTCTTGCCCAAGGTCATTTGTAGCGTCACGATTATATGAACGGGGAACAGGATAAGCGCAGTGTCCGTCAGGATGTTTATGATTCCCATACTAAGCCAGAAGGTCGTCTTTGAGACGGTCAGCAGTGTGCAAATTGCGTAAGTACATGCTAATACATACCAAATTAATGCAACGACTTTCACGACCAATGAATCGTATCGGCTCCGCGCTACCGCACTGGAAGGCGGCTACAAACTCTGCGACAACACCCCATAATGCGATGACGGCAGCGAGTCCCGTACCTAGGTTGCGATGCAAGTCCGAGGCCGTCAAGATCATGAGCAAAGAGATAATCGAAAGCTTTGCGAAAGCCAAAGTTGCAATGTAAAGCAGTTTGTTCGCATATTCGGCCTTCTCAAACTTTAGCAACTTCTCTGTCAATGTCTATAGGTGCGATGATCATACCTTTTGATAAACGATGAGCTGATTGTCAGTCAAGCTGGACATGTCGCGCCCGAGGCCATTGGCTGTTTGAACGCTGACAGATGCACCTGAGCCAATACTGACGAGCTAGTACCATGCTTATCAGCATACCAAAAAAGAGCTACTCAAAGTCGGGGTGCTATTACCAGGGCTGCAATGACAAAAGCATCATCAATATCGATCCTTCGTCGTAATGCGCGCTTCGTGATCAGTCTGGTGAGCACGGCTAAAGCGGATGTAATCAACAGTATCCAAGTGACTACATTGACGAATGGTCCGAGGTTGTCCCTCGACCCCGGCTGTCGTGGAAGGGGATGGTGCGAAGAAAAGAAGGGCAGTGCCGTCATCGCATTGTCGTCGAAGTGAACCACTTTCAAACGTTTCGTTTGCACGTACGATCAGTTGGTGGTCAATGGGGTTCGATGGGCGCTCCAAAACAGAAAAGCCAAATGTAAATTAAGATCAGTGCAAATAACAGGACGATAACACACCGTCAGATGAAAGGCGCATGGCGCACTAACATGTAGGGTTCTGCCAGTGAAGCCGACCAAACAATACGAGCGCTGTGCCCATCCGCCCTAGATTGACGAGCAAGACACCCAAGAGGCGGGAATCCAGTACCAGGAGCATCTCACGCGAGGCGAGTGATTAACGAGCTCGGAATTTTGGCTATCCGCTGTGCATTGTCGCGCAGAGGCGAAGATTGGGATATGCAAGGAGGTTGGACGATGCCGATCAACGGCGCAGTCACCCGTTGTGGAAATGTTTGTGTGACTATACCAACTGTATTTTCGAAGTAAGGCATGCTCACAAGTCACAAGCACACGGTGTAGTAGGCTCGATTGAACAGCAATGTGTTTTCTCTGCTTTGTTGGTCCAGCTGAAACAGTTCTTGACATCGACACTACTTGTCACCTCTTGGACAGCCGTATCGTGTGCGACTGTGTTACCCGACAAGTTTGGTGCTGTACAACGCCATAAGTAGGAAAAAATGAGGGGATAACGATTCACAGCCGCGGTGCGACATTTGCCAGCGCACAGAGCCCAGAAACCAAGCTAAGTTCGGGAGGCCACAGCAGCAGCCATCTTAGGACAGTCAAAGGCGGGCTGATGCACGAAAGAAGCCGTGCAAACAAGTAAGGCGGGGTGGCGCCAGAAGGTCACTGCAAGCGAGAAAGAAGCACGTGAAAATCATTGTGATTGAAATCTGCAAATCCATATTTTCCGCCTAGCGTGTGTTGTGTAGGATCATTCGATCGCGGTAATGACTGTTATGGTGCGAAATAGCTGGGGAGTGTTAGCCAACGATTCTACTCGTCGTCTAATTAATTGTGGTGCACATACATGAGCGGTTTCTTAAAATCCCTCGAATACTCGCCGCGATAGCTCATCCTGTGACTTCATTGGGTGGCTTGATCTCTTTCGCGACCGAGGGAACCGCGCGGGTATCGACGTTGACTCCAATCTCCGCTCCGAGGATATTGAGACCAACATGAGTTCTCGAGTCGACGGGTGTTGGGTTTCGAATGACCTCATGAAGGTTTGGCATGGTTCGAGCGATCGGCTGCAGAGGGGTAGGAGCTGCGAGGATGCTTGCAGCAAATGCAAGTAACGGGAGGAGCGCGGCAACAGAATGCATCTTGATATGTTTGTGCAGATTTTGACGCTTTCTGTTATTAGCAACCTTGCGACGGGAGGAAGACTTTGCACACTAACCTTTGGACGATTCGCATCAAAACGATTGAACTTTAAGTTTCTTGAAACATTGTAGTCGCAGTACTCTTCATATTATCATTCTCGGTACATCGGGTAGCCGCAGGTCTCGATCACGGAACCATTCGCCGTTCAAGATCGATTGCTACCGTAATCATGGTGGGGAATCGTTCTCGTCCGAGCCGGCAACAACGTCGCACAGCAGGGGCTTGGGTTGCAATTTTTGGCCCTTTGAGCAAGGAATGAGCATACATATGGCGAATTTTCGTGCATATGACTTCGACATCTCTCGACGTCGCCGACCTGAGCCAGGTCTCGTGTACCCATGATGCGATGATCGTCATGTGATATTTGTGTGGTATATTCCATGCTGAATGCGTCCATTCATATGTAACAGTGGCTGTAGGCTAGATGCTTGAAATTGACCTGACTGTCCGATGATACGGGTGCACCGTTGCAGCCTTCTTCCTAGAAGGCCACGGACGGTGATCCACCTGTTTTGACCTCGTACGGATCCTTGTGCCCATGGTACTCGAAGTACGCCTCCTGAAAAGCTCGGTATGGTGATTCTGGTGGGCAATATGCGAAGAGCTCCAATGTGTTTGTAGCTTCGCGGTAGTCATCCCATTTGTAACAGGCGTTCCGCTCTGGTTTCGTAGCCCAATCAATCATATGGTCCCAGTCGCGACACTGCCGAACTTGTCCATCACCGACGTGATGTCTTGCTGGCACCGGCATAGGTGTGTCGTCTACCATACACATGATATCTTGTCGCAAGCCGTCCAGGCAATGATAGATGTGATCGAGACTAAAAGTTTGATTTCTGTTGTTATGCTTGGTAACGATGGCTTTGCGGATGTGTTTCTTGAAACAAAATCAGTTATGTCCTTTCACGTCTCAGGAAGCAAGACATACCAGACAATGCAGATCGTGAATGCCTTTCAAGTAGTATACGCTGCGTTCTGTGTCCCACGGAAAGCGGTCCGTAGACGGCAGTTTGACCTTCTTCACGTAGTCGTCGTGAAGCGCAACCGCCATGGGACTGGTGTCAATGGCATCCCACGCTGCCTCCATTTCACTCTCGCTAGCATTCGGGTGCCAGAACTCTGTCATAGCATGGTAGGGTATTGGAGTATTGAAGGAAAGACCACTGAACGTAGTTATCGCGTGATAAGAAGCAATTCTCAATCTTGCGTTGTCCATGACCAGCAGCACGTTGGCTGATAGCGACAAAAGTAGGAGGGACAGGTATACTACAAAACTTCGCGTGTTGGTAGGTATGATTTCGGTGTCGTTCGCGTTCCATGCCGTTCCGTCTTTTTCTTCAAGTTGGGCCTGGATTTCGTCTTCATCTTCTCGACTCAACGGCTGATATCTGGGTGGTCCTTCCATTTTGATGCGCGCCTCGTAGATATTTCCTGAACAAGGAGGTAAAACGTCCCTGATCTTCACGAAGGCCACATGAGATTCTCAACCTTGGCAATGCAAGGCTTACTTTGTTGGCAATATTGTTTGCTAACAACTATCTTGCGTGAGCCAGCATGGGACGATGGATATCGCAACACGTACCCCTTGGCGTCATCGTCCGTCCCGTGTCACCATCCTCCAGGCTCTGACCACCCGTCTCCAACTTCATTCGCCACACAGCCATTACCCCAGAACAAGCAAGCGCGCATCCGTCGTTCGCGCGCTCCGAGCTCGGATGCATGATGAAAGAGCCTTCTTTTCCTCGCCTCGCCTCGCCCAACCGACCGACCACGACTCTAGCCGCACCCGCCTCAAACTTACGCCTACCTCGGGCCACGCAAGTCCTGCTCTAGCAAGGAAGGTCGCATGCCAGCATGATAAAGGTAACATCGAACCATTGTATTACCAGGCGGGCGGACGACCGTGAGGGGTTTATCGCCCATGATTGAGTTGAAAGACTGGGTGTGACATGCCAAGGCTGTAGGGTCCTTCCTTTTCGGGAGGGTCGACTAAGATCGGGTGGTGGACCAAAGAAGGCAATTACTCAAACGCCCCGATCCTCGTGTTTTGTTATATCTCCGACGCCGCTGTGTTTGATGCACGAGTGAGGCGCGTAAACTGGCTCAAAGGTTTATGAATGGCCGATGTCGCTATGGCTTCAGCCACGATCGAGCAAGAACCAACGACAACGAAGATCAACGTATATGCCATGGATCGGTATGTTATTAGGGAGGCAAACACACGGCAAGAGCTGGATCAAATTCTAGATGTCATCTGGGCGGCGAACTACTTTCCTTTTGAGCCGTTTGTGCAACTCTTCTTCCCAGTTCTTGGCTACACACCAGCACACCGAGATGCTGCGATCGCCGAGTCTAAAGAACGTTTCTGGATTCAGCACCAAGCCGACTCATCAAGCCACTGGTACTACGCATTCGACACAACCACTGGAAAGACCGTTGGCTCCGCACAGTGGGTGGTTTCGCAGAGCAATCCTTTCACCGCGGGAGTACCGAAACTGAAAGCACCATGGTGGCCTGAGGGAGAGTGTCGAAAATTCTGCGAGTCAATCATCAATCAGGTATACAGGCCCCGGGCTAGTTGGATGACGCGGCCTCACTGTGGTAAGTGGAGCGAGGACACCCTTGTTTGTTTCCGAAACAGCACCAGTTGTTGTCACCCTTGAAGACAAGTCAATGTTGTATACTATGAATGAACTAGCTGACAACATCACAGCGCTTAACTGGCTGGCCGTGCATCCGGCGCACCGGCTCCGCGGTATCGGATACCTCCTGATGAATGTGGGCATCTTGCGCGCCGACGATCTGAACCTAGAATGCTGGATGGAAGCCTCTGCCATGGGAAAGCCGTTGTACGAGAAGCACAGTTTTCAGTCCCTCTTCAAGCTTGATTTCGACAACGAGCGGTCAAACGCGACGGATGAGTGGCGGAGGTGCGCCCATGAGATGACACCACCACCAATATTCGCAATGTGGAGGCCACAACGAGGGATGTGGACGACTCAGAATGGACAGGAAGTAAAGATGCCATGGGAGCTGGGTACCGCATGAGTCGATGAGTGTGATCGAATGCCGACCTGGGCGGAGGGCGTAACTTCATTTTGTCAGTTTATATCTTCTTCCCGAGCATAAGCGGAGCACTTACATACACTCGAGTGGCGACTTTGCAGCATCTGATCCCCCAAATTGATCGATATCCCAATCAATCGTGTTGCTTGTTTCCACTTTCCTACTTCGACCTTCTAAAGACTCTTCACCCAGCAAGCTTACAGCATTCCACCGCATACTGGTGACTACATCCCACACAAACGCTGCCCATTTCTTTCGTCAACCACTTCCTTCTACATCCGCAGCACAGCCAGACAACATCTGGAATTGGCTCCGCGCCTAGGTATGGCAAATAATCGAGCCGTTTTGCGAAACTTTGGTACTGCACCCTGCGGACCTTCTCGGGAATACGGCCGTAAGTTCCGTGGTATGGATGTATCGTTTCAAATCAGTAAATTGGCGTGGTGATCAGCAAACTCTGAGTGAGTAAGCTAGTATAGTCGCAAGTTAGAAATTGTTGGGGCGAAGTCACAAGTGAAGAGGATTGCTCAGCCGCAGTCGACAACACCAGAGCAAGATGTACCTAGGTACACAAGCGCATGTGGAAACCCGAGGCTGAGCAAGTTTGCGCAAACGACACTTCTGCTATGACCACGGCATCTCTAGCGATTTTCATTCTACCCTCTTCTTTCGCGTCTTTTGTTCAGAATTCAACGACAATGGGAAAGGAAGGGCAAAAAAGCCCATAGCTTCACATCATGTCCCGAATCGTTGAAATCTTCGGCATTAGAGACATCCGAAATTACATTGCACAACATTACATGGTCGTGGAGAAGACGCGCGAACGCTCAATGGGTGCCACTCTTATGTCAGCTTTGCGTATATCAGAGCTTATTCCAATACCTTCTTCTCATCCATCGACTCTTCGTATTCTCCAAAGAGTGAAATCACCCAATCGATGTGCGGTTTCAAAATGGCTGTAGGACCGAGCAATGTGCGCGCCTTCTTCCGGTGAGTCGTCACCATCACCTGGGCAAATCATACAACTCCAAAAGTCTTCACATTACTCATCATGTCTTGAGGTGCTGGCCGCAAACTCATGCGCTTACTGTCTATGAGAGATCCATGTCTCTTCAGGCCTGCGACAACATGCGCAAAGCGGACAAGCTTTCAAATGTGACAGATCACACGCACATGAACATCACAACCTGCCAGAACAGACGCGCTCAACACACATACCAGAGATAGCTGGAAACCGGCTTGATGTTTCTTTGTTACTTTCTTCCAAAAAATACTGCACTGGCATACGATGCCGAAGATAAACAAGAGTTTCTTCAAAAGTCCCTAACGAACGGACCATGCTTCGGTGCTTTCCTTGCGACCAGCGTATATAAAATCTTCCGATGCGGCTATTTCCTCTTCTTCTTGATACCAACATACACTGTGCATCTTCCAAAGGCAACGGTGCTGTCAACGATGCGCCGTTCCAAAACACAGAACGGCGCGAAGCGATGCGCGCCACTCTCGCCCTCTTCGACATCCGCTGACTACAAAACTACGAGGAGCTCTTCCCATGCTGCAGCATTCCTCGTCCTTAAACTCATAATCCAAGACTTGTATACGACAACACGTATACATGTCGACCAGATGCCACCGCTTCTCACTGAGATCCGCAGACTATTAAATCTGTGATCGCGGTGTGTCATTTTCTCTCTTCACTCCACTGAGAACAATGATATCTCGGAAACGACATCACACCAATGTATGTGGTGTCTCAACAAGCAACCCCCTCCGCGATGACGTGCGCTCCGCTGGTTTCCGCCCTTTCTCCCAAACACCGAGACTACAAATGTCATGTCGCAATTCCGATGAGCTCCTTCCCTGCGACTTTTCTGCTCATCAAAACAGCACTCAAGGCTTCGAATGTGCTGTTCCATGGACGAACGAATTCAGAGCATGTGCGCTTAAGTCCTGCTCAGTCCCTGTACTAGTACCAGGAGACCACAAGCCATTGAATAGGAAGGTCATGTGATCTTTTGCTCCTGCTTGTGTTCTCCAGAATCTATGGAGCTGTAATCCATAGCCCTTTTAAAATACTCGGGCAAAAGAATCATGTGCGTTGCTCCCCCCTTTCTCCTCCACAAACTTGGGAGCCACAAACGTTCTCCGAGGCAGCTAATGTGCTTCTCTCCTCCACCACCAAAATCTCAATGACTTCAAAAATATTCCGAGTCCGAAGCCATGCGTCTGCCCAGAATTCTGGGAGCTACAGAACTATGTCCGACTTTCTCGCGCGTCCCGAGGTCGTCTTTCCACCGCGACCTACCTAGGAAACTGGCGCAAAACTCCTGATCCTGAATACCATGTCCATCGGTTTGTTCTTTCGAAATCAAAATAGGCGACGGTTATGTGCAGAAACTAAAATCACACACTGTCAACACTGATGTGCACGCTTTTCGGATTGAACCGACTATCAGGACCGTACGCGACCTATGTATGTTTCTTTCCTCCACTGCGCCCGTTACATTCATCAAAATCAGTCCCCAGGCACTATATGTGCCGTTTCCAAACCATCTGGTTACAAGACTATGTGCGCTGCTCTTGCTCCTCCGCCCTGTAAACAGCGGCGAAGACTATATGGGATTCAATCGTCCACTATGCTGGAGCTTCTCTCCTCCAAATCCCCCCCCCCAATTTGATATGTCCTACAAGACTGGAGGGAAAAGGACTCATGTGCTGTTTCCAAAAGCCGATCACCGGCCGTGTATGTCCGCTTGCGTTCGCGCCTCGTCCTTGACTTGCAAATGGAGCATACCGCAGTACATGAGAGTGTTCTCCATGAAGAAAACATCGTACAACACGATGTGTCCGTATCCATGCAAAAATTTTAGGCACGAATGAAAAGTCGATGTCAAAGGTACGAATGACTTGTGTGTCGAGAAGCAGGGTCTGGAAAAGTTCATGTTCGCCTGTGATGAAGTGGTTCCGAAGTACAGGACATGAGGATTGATGGTTTGGTGCGAAAAGTGATTCCAAATGCGGTTCATGGGAAGGGCGGAGAGTGTGCTTGTAAAAAGTCTCACAAGAAGTTCTATGTGCAGCTGCCAAAACCGCTTCCCAAACCATAGACGAAGAACGTCTTCGCAAAGGCTATTCAATACTTCTACCAACCAACGAACGCCCTATTCGCCCCCTCAAATCTTAATCCCCTCCAAAATCGGCCTCGCCTCCTCACTCCTCCACCACCCCCCCTCCCCGCCGGGATAACTATACCGATCCATACTCTCCGGCTTCATCTCAACGCTATACCCTGGCTCTGTGGGCGTAACATAATACCCATCGCGAATAACACTCGGATTATAAAAATGCTCGTGCAAATGATCCACATACTCGAGCACGCTCTTCTTGCCACTCACAACGACGTAATCAATCGTGCTGAGATGCTGCGTGTACTCGGGCAACCCCACGCCGCCCGAGTGCGGCACAATAGGCACGTTGAACTTTGCAGCCATGAGAAGCACGGCGATGACTTCGTTTACGCCGCCGAGGCGACACGCGTCGATCTGGCAGATATCGATTGCGCCCGCGGCGAGAAACTGTTTGAACATGACGCGATTCTGGCACATTTCGCCCGTCGCGACGCCGATGCCATAGGGCTTGAGGGCTTCGCGGATGGCCTTGTGGCCGAGGACGTCGTCGGGGGAAGTGGGTTCTTCGATGAACCAGGGCTTGAATTCACGTAGTTGCTTCATGTATTCAATTGCTTCGGGGACGCTCCAGACTTGGTTGGCGTCGACCATGAGGACGTTACCCTTGTCGAAGCCGATGATTTCGCGCGCAATGGAGAGGCGTTGCTTGTCTTGGGCGAGGTCGGAGCCGACTTTGAGTTTGAAGTGCCGGTATCCTTTGGAGAGGGTTTCTTGAAGGAGGCCGCGCATCTTGTCTTCGCCGTAGCCGAGCCAGCCTGCGGATGTGGTGTAGGCGGGTACGGCGCGCGAGTCGAGGGCTTCTTGGAGGCGCTCTTTCTTGCCGGCTTCGCTCTTGGTTAGGATCTCAAGAGCTTCTTCGGGTGTCAGGGCGTCGGTGATGTATCGGAAGTCGATGAGATCGACGATTTGGCTGGGTGTCATGTCTGCGACTATTCTCCAGACGGGCTTGCCCAGCGTCTTGGCCCAGAGATCCCAGATGGCGTTTACGACGGCGCCGAGAGCGAGATGGATGACACCCTTTTCAGGGCCGATCCAGCGGAGTTGTGAGTCGTTGACGAGATGGCGCCATGTCTTGCCCCAGTTCTCGACTAATGACTCCAGAGTTCGGCCCTTGATGCGGTCGGCAAGGTGGGCAATTGCTGTGCAGACGATTTCATTGCCGCGGCCGATTGTGAAGGTCTGCGATTATGTTAGATATGATGTTTTGAGGGATGCTCGATGTAGGTTGAATCAGAAAGATGGTGAGGGGCTTTCGGCGGAAGACACCATGTATGTGGAATACAATAGTTGTACTCAACAACTCTTCAAGCAGTCCAGACACTCCAGGCTTCGAGAAACGAAACATCTAAAGAAATCAGCCTACTTACCATACCATGACCCTTGAACTCCGAGTCTGTGTGTAGAATGCAGTATGCTGAGGAGTAGTCTCCCGCCGCATTCATAGCATCGGAACCCGTCTTGTCAAGGGAAGTCTATTAAATTACATCAGCTTCAGTTCAATTGGAAGAGCAATGGATGTATGATCTGACCGGGAACCGCACATCCCTAGTCTCGGTGCCTGTGATTGTGACCATGATGAATTGGTTGTGGATGTAAAGAATAGAGCAAAATGTTTGTTCCGAGATTTCCGAGAGTGACGCGATGCCCCGCAGAGTGTCAATATCCAATTCAGAATGCTGATGGTTCTGTGAGAGGGCACAGTGATGTATAAGAAGAGTCAGAGATTCGTGAGCGATTAAATCTTCAAGTCTTTCAGCGCATTCTAGATCATTATATATCTGGCATCACATCCGCATAAGGTATCCGCAGTGTTCTCCGCAGCCCCAACTAGACGCAAGGACCATGACTAAACCCCACACAAACTAATTCAATTCGTGGAGAAATGGGCTCCGCATACCACGCGCCACCTGTTGCGGCTGATGGTCGGGCTATAGACGGCCGCGGTGAACGGTCCACAACAAGTTTGCTTTCACACGTGAGTTGCGCCTCACTACATACCCCTGCACAACACTCTAATGAGCGATGATCAGACGAGGCTTCGAAAGCTTCGTTGCTAGGCGAGAAGCTTGGTCTCGACGACGACTAACAAGCATAGTATATTCAAAGACGCCCTGTATGTAGTATCGCATATGAAAATAGTGGAAGAACGTACCACGAGAAAAGAGATGCAATAACGCAGTCCACTCACATTTCAGAATGGCGTCAACATAGGAGGGAACGACCTCAGGTTAGCTCTTGTCGGCGGTATGCTGTTAGACCACAGCGGGGCTACGCGTTAGTGCCAATCTCAACGTGAACGTACGGACCTGGCTCGTGTGATGCTCCATTCCACCTATCAATCCTACTAGGTACAAGCGCGATGCAAGATCCGAAGACCCTACAGCACGTCAATAGCTGTTGCCAAATTCTACTTCCGAATACTCACTAGCACCAAGCCAGGTATTTCGCTTCCAATCGCAATTGTTCGAGACGTAGAGTTTTGACCTGATAAAGGTGAACGTGCATCCAGTCGCAATCGTCTCTGAGAGTGTCGTGAACACTTATTTGATGCCTCGCTTCTCCGTCTCGCTGTAGTAAATGACCATACGCCATAGCTTCTTGACAAGAGACTCTGCTTCCTCGTCCAGGACCTATGATTTTGTTAGCCATGCTCTCCTTGCAGGTATTGAGAGCACTCACCGGTTCGAGCTCCTCAACAAGGCTCTGCGGGCTGCCCTTCTTCCTCAAATGCTGGACAACAGCGTCAACTAGATCGTCATCTTGCACGCCCGTAAGCTCGAGTGCTTTGTTGGCGGTCCATTCTCGAATGTCCTTTTCGATGATTTTCTCAACCAGATGCTCCCAAGACACGGTCCACTTCCAGAGACCTTCTAAATTGTTACTAGTAGGGATCTCGCGGGCAAGCTGTTTCACGGCCTCCTCTTTCTCTTCTTCGGTGAGGTTAGCACGAATAGCAGTGTCATATTTGATGAGCTTGAGAGTGCGCTTCTTGTCAGCGTGGTCAGTAGGCTCTTCGTCTTCGAGAAGGTTTTCGACATCAGCAGCTGTACGACGGGGAGCAGCGGTCTGCTCAAGCTTCTTGGCGGCGGCGCCGAGGGAGATCTTGAACTGGGCTGCCGGCTCGCGCTGTTCTTGAGTACGCATTAACTCCTCGGCCTGCTGATCCAGGAAGGCATCTGCTTGACCACGAGCATGCTCTCTCTGTCTGCTCTGGGCGGCCAATTCGCGTTGCTCTTGCTGGCGGTCGACCGCATCATCCTTGGCTTCCCTCTCGCGGACCTTTTCGCGCTCGCGCATGTACTCGCCATGGTCGCGGTAGTAGATGTGGCGCTTTGAGGAAGCCTCATGATCGTCGTCGAACTCGGTGAGCTGCTTTGCCTGAGCGTCGCGGGCAGCTTGTTGTTCGGCTTCCTGGTTCTTCACGCGATCGCTGGAGCGTCCGAGAGATGAGACAGTCCTGCTCTCGAGTTTCAGCCAACGCGACAGCTGCTTCTGGTATGCGTCGTCAAGCTCTTCGTCCCGCTTCTTCTTGCGGCGGCGCTCAATCTCTGAGTCGCTAGCCGAGTCGTCGTCGTCTTCGCGGTTGATATAGACGCCCCCATTGATGGCACCTCCGTTGACGAAGTTGACACCGCCCTGGTAGTCGCGTGGGAACTGAGACCCCTTGGGTCCGCTCGGAGCTCCTTGGATGCCTCGCTCAGCCCTGGGGCCGAGTGGGATCCCATTCGTGCCGCCAGGCCCGGTGGGTGCTGAAGGCGGAGGAGAGGTGCGCCTGCCACTACGACGGCGCTCTTCAGCCTCGACCTCCTCTTCCCTCCTTAAACGTTCGCGGTCGCGCTGGTTCGATCGGTCACGGAACGCCGCGATTTCGGCAGCAACAATCTCGCGCATCTCGGCCGGAATGTCTGCGAGCTCGTCTTCGCCGGTTGTGAGATTGACAAAGGCGACTTCGACGTTCTCTCCATCCTGCGTCGGCGCGTCCAGCATTGCAATGTCCCCTCCGTATTCCATCGCAGGCATGTTGGGTGGCTTGAAGAAGCTGGCGATGACTTGAGAAAGCTCCTCTCTGGCGTTGTCGAGGCGGAACTGGATCGTAGCATCGTCGTCGTTTCGGGTCCTACTCCATTCTTCGGCGTACTTGATCGACGCTTCGTCAACGACGAACTGCAGTTTGGTCGTCTCCACTTCCTCGTCTTCCTCCTTCTTGACTTCCCCAGGCTTCTGTCGCTTCGTTGGGACGTGAACATGCTGGAAGATCTCGGCGGCTGTCTCCAAGCCCTCGGCGTCTGTGAATTCGGCAAAGCCAAAGGTCTGAGGCTTGTTGTTCGCATCGGTTGCCCTTGTCCACCGCGCTAGCTTTCCTGCTGCTGCGAGCAGCCGCTCCATGCCCTCGTCGCCCCCAACGCCGTCTGGGATGTTTCCGACAAAGACGGTACGCGCAATCTCCTCGCGTGTCAGCGGAAAGACCTGCTGGACCTCGTTCCTCCCGCCGTCTCTGTCCATACCGAGCCCACGGCGAGCGCCCGGCATTGCATTGTCTCGCCGTCCTCCGACGGGGCTGTCCATGGCACCACCCTTTGCGCCGCCGGTTCCGAGGCGTATGACGGGCGCATTGAAGTTGAAGTTGGGCATGGTCGTGGGGGCTTGCCATCCTTGGGGCAGCGGGCGCGGTCCGCCGAGTGTTGGTGGTCCTTGACCGAGTGCGACGCCCGGAGGAGCTACACCGGGGGGTGCGCCGCCTGGTGGTCCTGCGAGCTGTAAGTCTCCGTGGTCATAATCCATGAAAAGTAAAAGGAGAGTGCCTTACCCATACCAGGAGCGCCCACGCCAGGCGGTGCGCTTCCATAACTCGGAGCGCGACTGTAGCCCGGAGCGCCTGTGCGAATTAGCTGGAGGTGTTTCAGAGTAATCGCAATACATACCAGGATAGTTGTACATGCTGAGTGATGCAAACGAGTGTGGAGAGTGTTGTTCCGTGTTGCGTGGTGAGAGGCAGAAGTTGGTAGCTCAAGAGATGGACATTGAGCTCGGACTAGCGCCTCAAATTTAGGAAGCCGCGACCTGCCCGAAATCGAGGTCCATCGCGGCTGCCATTGCGACGCTCGCCAGGACCGCTACTACACACGAATGTCATAACAACGCCTTCACACACACACCACCATGGGATCGCGTACACTGGGTGAGCTGCTGCTCCGCCCGTCCTCCTTCAGTCACACTCCTCTATGCCGGGCGTCATATATGAGACGGACGGCACCATCATGGACGGCACAACGATGCATATCCAACACGCCAAACCAGCCGGCAGCACAGCCGCAGAGCAAAGACGACGACTATGCATATCCATCAGAAGAACCAGCAGCGCGGCCGCCTCCCTCCCGCTTCCCCCCACCACGGCAGCCATCGTCACAGACCGAGGCCTCGCAGGCAATTGACTCGCTCTTTGCAGACGTGCCACGCCAGCGTCGCCCCCCAGTTCGAGTACAGTACTCTTCCGGAGACGAGATGCGCGCAGCCAGAAGCAACCATGTCTTCGGCGCCGAGTTCAGCAAGCCCTCCGCCGGACGCCGGTCACATGCTCCTCCAGCACTGCAATTCGACGACATGGCCTACCCGTCCGATCTTCTCGACCCTAATCTCTCCAACAAGCCCTCCGATGCCGCCAATCTCGCGACCCAGCAAGCCGAAACATTTGCCAACTACCCGCGATTGAACGCGACGTACGGACGGGCGGTGGAACTGGATGTGAGCAGGGGGAGGGATATCGTTAGAGGCATTTCAATGCTGGGCAGTCTGGTCGCGAGGAACAAGCTAAGGCACGAGATGCAGAAGCAGCGGTTCCATGAGCGAGGGGGGCTGAAGAGGAAGCGATTGAACAGCGAGAGGTGGAGGGCGCGTTTCAAGAAAGGTTTCACTGCGGTTACGGGGAGAGTTGCGGAATTGACGAGGAAGGGCTGGTAGAGCGACAAGAGGAAAACTGTCGACAGTATGTACAACAAGTTGTGTTACTTGTAAATATAGCATGCTTATGAATTGTATATTCTGACTCCCTCCGTACGTAGTATAGATTCTGCATACAGCAAGTCTCCATTGTAACTGTCATACCCAAGAGCTCAGCCCTGGTGATGTACCAACATTAACCAGCTGCTACTATTCAATAGATACTACAATGGTTTTACGTCGTAGTATGCATTAGTCTGTTTACTCTCGGATATTTCTTGAAATTTCTGAAAAGTCTTATAGTATTGTGAGTTCGTACCGCTGTTCTATATCGATCTGCATGCATGCGGCCAACTGGTCGGGAGTCTCCATGCACGGACCTTTCACCCATAAACTGACACATTCACCACAACACCGTCATCACCGTCCTGACTATGTTCATTTTATAACATCCGTTTTGCACCAAACATCTCTTTACCCCCACACACATTCACAATCATGGCGCCAAACATACCCTCACTGCGTCTTCCTCTCCTCGCCATCCTCGCATTCGCAGCAGCCCTCTCAAGCGCGCTGAGCGGACAAGAACCGCTGAAAAGCGTGGAGGAATCAAGGGGATATAACTTCGGCGAAGCAATACCTGTCAGTTGTCTGAACAGAACGATGTAAGTCCACACTATACAACACTCATCTTACAATCGCTAACTGCCCTCACAGAGATACAGGCGAACATGTCCGTCCCCCCCCCCCCAATCCTCCCAACTCCCACCCCAACCCAACCCAACCTAACATCCCGCAGATCACAGACGAACATACCGGCCAACTGCAATACATCCCCTTCCCCACCTGCAACGAAACCTCGCGCCCCCTCGAGCTCCACTTCGGCCTCGAGCGCGACCTAAACTGCACCATCGACTTCGTATCCGACGAATTCTTCCACCTGCTAGAATTCTACATCCACAACGACGCACCCCTGTCATGCCGCATACCCAGCAAACCCCTTCCGCCCAGCGTTCTAGAAAAACAATACCGCGTCAGCGACGAGAGCACGCAGGAAGGCGCCATGGGCACGCAGAGCAGCATGTATACGCCGCTGATAGTTGCGCTGAGCGGCACGCTGCAGTTGAGCCATTTGCATGTGGGGAATAATTTGAATTTGCTGGTTCATGCGAGTCCGAAGAGTGTTAGTCCCGGGACGGTGGATGCGGCCACGGCGTATAGTATTGCGAGTCATACGCGCAACACGAAGATTACGATTGGCGATCCGTTGTTGCTGTCGTTCAGTGTGCGCTGGTATCCGTCGACCACGTTACCACCCGGTTGGTCTGGCTACGGCGGGCATATTTACACGTCCACGTTGCTGTATTGCATATTGAGCGCGGGTGCGAGCGCGGCGATATGTATTGCGTATTTCCGCGGCATTGATCTGCCGAGGAGGTTGAAGCGGTATACGACTGAGCGTATGAATGGGGGCTCGGGTGGGAGGTTTGGGGGCGGTGGTGGTGGGTATGGATTGCCGGTTGCGAATGGGCGGGCGGGGAGTGGGTATGGATTGGGAGGAGGGTTTGGATATGGGGGAGGCACGACGGGGAAGAGGGACTGAATGTGAAGAGATTAGATGCGAAAGGAGTGGACATGTAAAAAGGTGGATTTGTACAATATGAGCATGGCATAGCGACGGTTTTGCATACAGGGAACGTCACTTTATTGCTGTTCATTAGAACTCAGGAAAAAGGTTATGTTCGATTTATTTCATGTACATACTCTCTGGAGCTTGTTCATTACTTTGGTCATGAAGTCGCACCCTCAGCTTCAAACGCGCCCACTTACAAAGCAGACTTCTTCTTGAAGGCGTTGATGAGACCGCTCGTGCTAGTATCGTGAGCATTGGACTCGCCGCTCTGGTCAAGCTCGCCAAGAATCTTCTTCGCCAGCGACTTGCCGAGCTCGACACCCCACTGGTCGAAGCTGTTGATGTTCCAGATGGCGCCCTCGGTGAAGGTAAGGTGTTCGTAGTAGACGATCAGAGCACCGAGAGTAGCGGGTGTGATCTTGTCAGCGAGGATGGAGGTGGTGGGTCGGTTACCCAGGAAGGTCTTGTGGGAGATGAGCTCATCGGGAGCGCCCTCGGCCTTGACCTCGTCTGGGGTCTTGCCGACCATGAGAGCCTCAGCTTGGGCGAAGAAGTTGGAGGCAAGCATCTTCTGGTGCTTGTTGTTCTCAACGGGGTTGTGGCTCTGAGCAGCCAAGATGAAGTCGGTAGGGATGAGCTTGGTGCCCTGGTGGAGCAGCTGGTAGAAGGAGTGCTGGGCGTTGGTGGCGGGCTCGCCGAAGAGGATGGGACCGGTGGTGTACTTGACGTACTCGCCGTTGCGGGTGATGGCCTTTCCGTTCGACTCCATGGATAGTTGTTGGAGGTAAGCGGGGAACCTGTGGAGGTACTGGTCGAAGCTGTATACTGTCAGTAAGGGAGTATTGAGCCTGCGCGTTGTACATACGGAGAGACAAGATGCGTCTGGGCACCGAAGAAGTCGGAGTACCAGACACTGAGCAGACCACCAATAACGGGAATGTTCTTCTCTAAAGGAGTCTCCTTGAAGTGCTTGTCCATGGCATGCGCACCGGCAAGCAGTTGGTGGAAGTTGTCGAAGCCAATGTACAGCGCCACGCTCAGGCCGATAGCGCTCCAGACACTGTAGCGTCCACCGACCCAGTCGGAGAAACCAAACATGTTCTTCTTGTCGATACCGAATTTGGTGACCTCCTCCTCGTTGGTGGATAGAGCAACGAAGTGCTTAGCAATGTCTTCCTGTTTGGCTTTCTCCAAGAACCATGACTTTGCAGTATTGGCGTTGGTTACGGTCTCGGCGGTGGTGAAGGTCTTGGAAGCGATGAGGAAGAGGGTGGTCTCGCGGTTGGAGTCCCTGAGCGCCTCTGCGATGTGTGTGCCATCAATGTTGGAGACGAAGTGGATCTTGAGCGAGCGGTCGGAGTAGGCCTTGAGAGCCTCGGAGACCATGACTGGGCCACTGTGCGATGTTAGCGATTCCGATCATTCAATAAAGTGTTTTTGACTCATACAGATCTGAACCACCAATACCAATGTTGACAATAGTGTCAATCTTCTTGCCAGTGTGTCCCTTCCACTCGCCACTACGGACCTGCTCGCTGAACTCCTTCATGTGGTCGAGCACCTCGTTGACGCCCTCGACAACACTCTCGCCATCAACCTTCATTGGCTGGTTGGATGTGTTGCGAAGAGCGACATGGTAGACGGCGCGCTTCTCGGTGAAGTTGATCTTCTCGCCAGCGAACATGTCATCACGGAGCTTCTCGAGGCCAGCCTCTTTTGCGAGCTCGACAAGGAGCTTCAGTGTCTCCTCGGTGACAAAGTTCTTGGAGAAGTCGAACAAGGTTTCTGAGCCGTCGGCCTCATTCTTGAAGGTGTGGCTGAACTTCTCGAAACGCTACCATTGCTTAGTAGATTTCACGTGGCTGGCGCACCAGACTCACCTGAGGGTCCTTCTTGAAATATTCTTTCAAGACGATGTCCTTGCCGAGCTTCTGGTGGTGGTCCTGGAGAGCCGACCAGGCCGAGAGATCGCTCGCTTGGGAAAATCCAGGCATGATGTGTGTTTACTACCGACAGCGGGTCAGTAATTGGAATCCAAGTAGATGTGCGTATGTGCGTACAGTTAGATTTCTGGGATCTTAAAAGTTGAAAGGCAATTGGAAGCAATTGATCAGGAGACAAAAGCTTGAGTAAGTGGGGTGGCGGAAGAGCTGGCAGCGACACCTGGTGGGAGGTAGAAAAGCTCGGCCCACATGATGCAATGCCTGTTGGGGCAGGAGGGGCACGATAGCTCCTACCCACACCATGCATCCATGCGTGGCATTGACGTCTCCGGTTGGTTTGTAACGCTCACTAATAAATGTCGGGAACACCGCGGATATGCACGCTAGCTCCCTGTCAACGCATATTTGAGGCTCTTCCAACGTGGGATATCGTCTTGATTTGCCTAATCTGGACTTCTGTTTCGCACAAAATGCTACCTCAAGCGCCTATTGCCAAGTTCCAGAACCCTCAACCAGAAAGCATGAAAACAGCGCGGAGAGATTCCACCAATAACAAGATCGTCTATCTACGTGTCCACAGCCACCGGGTGTTGAATTTTTGTCGACTCAATCGCCGTGGGAGCAGCCAGGCGCTAGATCGATCCCCGTTCTCCGAGGCCGGAAGCTTCAGCTTCAGACCGCTCTATTTACCAGTCACGCCCTCAAATGAGGGATCCTTCACTGAACCTCCTGCATCGCCGAGTCCAGCTACTGGACGGTTGTAGGACCATCCTGCGAATTGGTCTTGCATCGTCTGGGAGAGCACTGGGCCGTCCACATATGAGTCTGTTGGTGCCTCGGAAGTAAATTCACGATCGAAGTTGGCGGTGTCTTTGGCATCGACCTGCATAGTGTTAACTTTGGTATCTAGCAGCACACAGGAAATAACACTCACCACATTGGGCTTGAAGCTAGGCTCGTACTTCCTCTCGAGAAGTTTGCGCCAGTCGATGCTGTGGAAGAAGTAGTGCGCCTTGATTTCAGCTGCACCCTTGGCTCCCAAACGCTTCTCTGCATTTCGGTCAAGCAGTCTGGTCAAGAGATCTCGCGCAGCCGGAGGGACTATCTCAGGGCCTGGGAAATGTAGCGGCTCAGTCAGGATCTTGCGATACATGTCGTTGGTATTCTCGTCGTAGAAGGGTGGTAATCCAGTCAACATCTCGTATAGTAAAACACCAAGAGTCCACCAATCTACAGACTTTGTGTAGCCGGCGCCAGTCAGAAGCTCAGGAGCGAGGTACTCTGGTGTACCACAGAATGCTGCAACCCATCAGTAAAGGCCTCTAAGATGTCCAACTTTTACTTACTATTTGTTCGGTCTTCATCCTTCATGTCCAGCTTGCAGAGACCGAAATCGCAAAGAGCGATGTGTCCAGTGTAGTCCAGAAGAATGTTCTCTGGCTTCAAGTCACGATAGATGACGTTGAACCCATGCAAGCACTCCAGAGCGCACAACAGCTCGGCAGCATAGAATCGTGCACGATTGATGTCGAATCGCTGCTCCTTTTGTAGATGATGGAAAAGCTCACCGCCATTGACAAAAGCCAATACGAGGTAGAGCTTCTCAGGTGACTGGAAGGAGAACTTGAGGGGAACAATGAAGGGGTTGTTGATTTGGGCGAGTACGGATCGCTCTGCGAGAGTATGTGCGACCTCTGATCGGGAGATGATGTGGGCTTTTCGTATCGTCTTAAGAGCGTAGATTCGGTGTGTGTCCTTCTTCCTGTACTGTGTAAGCCTTGAATCGAATCGCAAAACGTACGAATACTTACTGCACCTGCATGACCTTGCCAAAGCTGCCCTTACCGACAACCTTTAGTAACTCGAACTCGTCGATTGACAGCCGGTCTTGGCGGTTTTCCACGAAGTTGACACCGATCCTCATATCACCCGTGCCGAAGTTGATCTTGATCCACTCAGCCCCTGCCTGACCTGCCGCATGGTCTGCCTTTCTCGACTTCTCATCCTGCCGTGCCTCTTCAAATCGGGGGTTGATCTTGAGAGAACCAATGAAAATGTCGTCACTACGGCCAGCGTTGGGGGGCGACGAGGGATTACGAATGTACAGCGATACGCTGAGGTCGGTTACCCGCGACACATCGAACTTGTACTGTGTGTTGCCTCCCGCCCAGAGTGGATTTTCAGGGTTGCCTGAAACGGCATTGATGAAGACTTGCTGCTTGTCGAAGTCTACGAGCGCATACGGCAAGTGCTTTGAAGAGTAGCGACCGTGGATCGTAGGCGCGGCATTGATGCTGCCCGCGGCAGACTGCGGTCGGTTGGCATACGAGCCTACACCTGGGTTCCGCGACGATGAGCCCGGTCGTACTGATCCTGCGACAGAAAAGCCGCCGCCCTGCGACAGCGATCCCTGGTGGTGCCCGCCGCTGAAGGTATGCTCATGGCCAGGCGGTAAAGAGAAGCCTTTGCCTTCGTGAAGCGTGACTATGAGGATGCCCGGTCGGAGGGGCGGTGGAGGAGGCGCTGCATTCGCCTCTGAGGCGGCTACAAGGTCAGTATAGAAATAACGGAGAAGCGCACGTGTCTGATATACATACCGATTCCATTCGAGTCTTTGGGATCAACGGGAGGTGTCGCGCTGCTGGCGGAACTCGAAGTCTTTGAGGACTTGTCGTCGACGATTGTGGAGGTGGACGACGACCGACTGAAAGTGTTCGCGAGAGGCGCAAGGTGTGTCTCCTTGAGCTTCTTCGTTATCTTCCAAGTGGACGACATGGCTGCAACGATTGGGTGGCTTGGACGTCACTTTACGCAGATATAAAGGTCCCAACGGTGAGGTGGGAGAAGGCGCCAAGGTGTGACCTCGAACGAACAACAGTTGTGATGTGCCAGAAGACCGGCAGAGCAACAACGAAGAAGAGGTCGAAGAGGCGGAGGGGAGTTAAAGGAGCGCAGTGTGGCAATGCTAGCTAGTCCTGGAGTGCTCGTTGATACAACTGGAGCTCGTTTGAGGGCCCTGAGGCGGGGGTAGTCATCATCTCCGCTTGCGCGTATTATTAACGACGTTTCAATGCCGCACGGCCTTGTCAAGCGGCTTCGATCTTCATTTTAGAATACACGAATGAATGCGCCCATACGTCTACACGTCTATTTCGAGCTGATGACGGAGCGCATGCCTGATACATCGACAACCACAGCCGCGACTGTCTAGACTGCCTGCCGAGGCCGATCGCGACTTCCGCGAGTGACTGCACCTCGAGCTACCTCAACATCGCCATTAAGGACAGCTGAACGCAACCTCTACCCCCGCCTTCTCCGACACCGTGATCACAACATACTGCTGAAATCTGTTCTGCGCCGGCTGATCGATTGCGCCGTGTTGCACTGCCACCCACCCGCGCTCGGCTGGGGTGGCAAGTTCCTCGCTTTCGCCGCCGAAGCTGCACGCGATAGAGGGGCACAATGGGCGTCATCAAGAAGAAGACGGGCACGCGGGGTACTGAGGGCGGCATCAAGTATGTTTGCGACGTGTGTTCGTCCGATATCACATCAACCGTAGGCTCCACGTGCCCCACTCCCCCTTCATGTATTAACAAACAACCCAGGTTCGCATACGCTGCGCCGAGGATACATGCCACGAATATGACCTGTGCGTGCCATGCTTCTCAGACGGCAAAGCTTCGCGCGATCATCAGCCTGCGACACATACCTTCCAGGTAATAGAACAGCACTCGATACCTATATACACCGACGACTGGGGGGCAGACGAAGAGCTGGCGCTCCTTGAAGGTGCAGAGACGTATGGCCTGGGCTCTTGGGCAGACATTGCAGACCACATTGGTGGTTTTCGGGAGAAAGATGAGGTCCGCGAACACTACATCAACACCTACGTGAAGAGCACCCGCTTTCCACTACCGGAACACTGCAGTAAGGATGATACCGCCCTCAGCGACCGGATACCTCGTGATGAGTTTCAGGCGCGGAAAAAGCGCAGGATAGAGGACCGGAAAACAGCTGCCGCGAACGCAGAGCCTGCCACACCAAAGCAAAAGCCCACAGCAAGTGTCCCGTCATGCCACGAAGTACAGGGGTACATGCCAGGTCGGTTGGAGTTTGAGACCGAGTACTTCAACGAAGCGGAGGAGGCCGTACAGCACATGCAATTTGAGCCAGGCGATGGCATCAACTCGCGGACTGGCGAAATGGAACCAGAGATGGAGCTGAAGATGATCATCATGGAGATATACAACTCCCGACTGGACGCCCGCGTAGAACGAAAGAAGATCATATTCGAACACGACCTCTTGGAATATAGGAAGAACCAGCTGGCGGACAAGAAGCGGACGAAGGAAGAAAAGGATTTGATGAACAAGGCAAAGCCCTTCGCCAGGATGATGCAGCACGAAGACTTTGAGGTGTTCTGTAAAGGCCTCGAGTACGAGCACAACCTCCGACAGGCCATCTCTCAACTACAGGAGTGGAGGAACATGCAGATCACTAACCTCAAGGCTGGCGAGAAATATGAAACCGAGAAGCAAACACGGCAATCAAGGGGACCGCCACTCGGCCAGTTTGACCGTCTGGCTTCCAGCAGGATTGGCAAGCCCACGCCGCCCTTCGAGCAGCCGTCTGCCGCAACAGCGTTACTCAACCCTGAGCTACCCTTGCACATCAAAGAGAAGAGCGGACTCACCACACCACCGCCAGACCGCACACCCAACGGTGCCAATGGCATACCAACTCCGCAGTACTCGAAGACCAAGTTTGTGCCAAAGCAGCTTCCCAACACGGTCCCACTCAAGTTTGGCAAAGAATCTCATCCAGACCTCCAGCTTCTCAATAAAGAAGAGATTGATATCTGCAAGGTCCTCCGCATTATGCCGAAGCCTTACCTGGCCCTCAAGGAAACTATGATACGTGCTGCGCTCAACAACAACGGCAGTCTTAAGAAGAAGACCGCGAGGGAGATTTGCAAGATCGATTCGAGCAAGACGTCACAGCTATTTGAATTCTTTGTGCATAGCGGCTGGATAGCCAGGGCGTAAGGCTGGTGCAATTTGATGGCGTTGACACGATGGTATACTCCGAGACGGGAGGTTCAAGCGTCACAGTATATTACGGAACATGTTCTAATATTATTGCTCGAAACACAAATTATGCACAGAGCGGTCTTCGAGGTGTTGAACGTGAAATCCATGCTGAACTGCCATCATACCTAGGTATTGAAGCTACTATGCTTACATAACCAACCCGTAACCAGGCAACGCTACCAAACCAAACATAGCAACCACGATAGTCGCGACTGCCCTCTCACCTCTCAGCGTATCAACGACTACAACTTCAACCTCTCGCCGATACTGTCACGATGCGCTTTTAAGTCGCCTATGCGGCATTGCGACTCCCCCGAATTATCGCAATTAAAAGCAAACGAAATCGGAGCTGCGTCTCGACAGTTCGCAGTCCACATGGCTAGATCGTCGCATTTCTCAACCGAGATGCCAGGGATATACTCGCCATCGCCGTCGCATGCGCACACCACCTCGAGCACGAGCTACTTCGATGCGGCGCCCCATTTCTCTTATGCTACGGAAACCTCCGGTCGCCAGGTGATCGATTCCGATGCTCACGAGACCCGCAAGCGCTCGCGAGGCAACTCTGCCACACGCCGGCCTGCAACGACAGCATGGGGCAGCAACTCACTTGCATGCAATCGCTTCACCGACGCAAAAAGCCCTCCTCCGCTCGCGAACGACCGCTACCAGCTTGCTGATGGTGGCATGGACCAGTCGCACACGTATGGAAGACAAGTTGGGGATTATGACGACTACTTCCAGCTACAGAAACAGCGTGGGCAGTGGTCAGTCCCTCCAACACCAGCAACTGGCATGAGGCAGATGGCGACGTACAGGACGGAAATGACACCGAGTGAGACCAAGCCTTGGTCGATTCTAGGTCTGGTAGGAGGAGTCGCAGGGAAGTTTTTCCAGTTCTGCACGGTACCGTTTCGTGGCTTTCAGGCAGGCAGCGGGCAACGATACACAATCGACTCACATGGCGAGGCTGCAGCGAGACTTGGACTACGAGACGATCTATACGTCAAGGAGAAAGCGGGCCCCGTCCAGCAAACACCTGGAGGCTTTCCACAGGATGACTATGGCGTTAAGTCGATAGACTCACTCGATAATGACCGGTCCGAGCGCCCGAGAATGACGAAGCGACTGCGCACGGCGGACAACTGGGTATTGGTAGGGGACGATGGAGAGGTCGAGTCGCGTCCCTCAACACCGCGCTTATCGGAACGGAGAGTCCCCGATCACCCAAGGTCCCCCTCGCAGATTCCACGCCCGTTGTCAAGAGCCTCCGTAGTCACTCCTGGGGTGAAGCGACCCTCTTTGATTCCCGTATCAAGACGCTCTGCAATGGACAGGCGCTCGATTCACGGCAGCGCGAAAGCTGTACCTTCATCGCACACCAGGCAACGATCGTATAGTCGCCTAAGCTATGGCTCACCCGCTATGCACGAGGAGAAGGCGAAGAAGCCTGCAAGTCCCTTGCCAAAAGACAGCCAGCGTCTCATCAACAAAGTGCGCCGCGAGGAAATGGAGGAGGATGCACGACTTCGTAGGATGAGCTCACAGATGAGCGCTATGCTCAGGGAAGCAAAAGAAGCTTTAGGCTCAAAATTTGAGATAGAGGACGAGTACGAGGATAACGGCAGCTACGGTGATGGGGAATTACTGCAGCAATCTGGCTATTTCCCGCGCTTTTCTTAGGAATGAGACTCGAGTCACAAAAGGGGGTTAGGCAACAGCTCCAGCACCACGCGTCGCTTCGACGCTCTTCTTCGCAAAGCCTTTTGAGCTTGCTGGCGTTTTACGGAACTATGGATTTGGAATATACCCTTGGCTTGTCACGGCGACGATCATTTTGGACTACAATAGCTCACGAACGTGAGTGCGTAATTTACACGTTTTCTGCACCTGCGTCTTCAGACTTGACTCCTTGTGATTCAGCACAGCTTTCTTTGCGAGTCAAAAACGGAGCCTGGGTCGCTCCTATGTGTTGTGAAGCATCGAGCGATTTGAAACACAGCCACGACGAGTCTTCAGGTGTTCGTGGAGATACGCCAAGCAGCTTAGATTGTTCTTGACGGCGAGTTGGAGGCGATTGCGAAGGAGTTCGAAATGATAGTGTAGTAACACTGCAAACCGGTGAGAGCAATCCCCGTATCTTCTTCTCGTACGACTAAAATCTTGCAGCCGCTCCGAAACAAGAGGTGTTGAGGCACTGCAAAACTTTCTTTATTCAGTCACATGTGTTGCCTTCTGGTCGTTTTCGATCCTGACCCCTCAGTCATCATTGCCCTGAAATGCTGTGACGCAGCTGTCCTTGGTGGAACAACCATGAATCCACTTGTACGCGGATTTTAGAAAACATCAGAACGCGGCCGACTCATAAATTTCTGGTTTTTCATGTTCAGTGCACTGAAGAGCGGGGAAGAGTTTAGGAGCTTTGAGGCTCTATGCTTCTTCATTTCATGTTCTATGTTGTGAAGCGGGCGAATTGAGGTCCTCGAGCCCACAAAGGCGCCGTCATATCTGCAGAGCTTTTGTTTTTACTGTAAACTTCTGGGGAGAAGAAGTCATGCGGTAAGTGAGTCGGAATTTTGATGGGAGTTTGAGCGTGGGAGAACATGCGTGACATCTTCGTACTCTTGAAGAATGCAGCAGAGGCACGCAACTCATGTGTACCGGATATCCTTGATTTGAAAGACGACAAATCGGGGAACGGTGGGCTCATGGTTAGACTCTTTGGCGTCTTGCATGTCCTAGTACGGGCAAAAGGTCGCTCGAAGCATCAATTCTCCCTCTATGACTTTTTTGGATACACCAGGCTGCTTTCGAGTGTTTAATGGAAGAAAAGGAAGGTAAACGACGCGTCGAGCTTTTATAGAGAAGCTGTTTGCCAGCAAAGCAACATGAAAACCTTCTCGCAGGGAACAGCGACAGGAGTCCAGTCGCCATCTAGGTTTCCTGTTCTGATTTCGGTAGCTGAGATACCACATGAGCCATAGTGTCTTCTCTTTCATCTTTTTAGCCGATTGATGCGGGGCAGGAAGGACATGGATTCCTTCAGTGTCGATTTGTCAGACCTTTCAAAGACCAGCATCACATGTGCTGCACAAAAACCAAACGTCATTAGAAGGACAGCTCGTTGCTTGCAGCAAGTCTGCTGGCAGCTGCGGAACATCCGAGGCTACTTTCTAGATTTAGAAAAGCGAGCAAAGGACATCCATTGGCGTGTGATGAATTTCGAACTCTGAGCAGGCAAGGCGTCGCACATATACCAAGCTGTCTTCAGTTTATATATTGGATGCGTAAATCATCGCAACAGCGGACCCACATGGCGCTTTGGCGAATCGATTTGACTTCAAGCATTCGAGCTTCGGCCATCGCTTTCGAGAGAAGAGAATGACGAGTGTGTCGAAGAAAGACAGGCTCAGCTGCCATACTTGTAGTTCGCCACTTGTTGCGTTTGGAGCATGCTGCAAGAACACCATTCATGAATTCTCCGAACTCGGAATTCCAATCATCTATAAGGTCTTTGCCAGCTTTTGTCTCAAATGTTTAAGAATTTGAGTCTCAGGAAGAAAAGGAACATGGAACTCTGCGATAGGATGCACTTCTCAAACAAGAACATAAAGACAGTGCAGTACCGCTTTTAAACATCGGCCAAAGGAATGTAGACGTGGAAGACTTTTGGTTTCCTGGAGTGATGTGCAACCCAATAGAGCTCTGGAGACCACATGTACATGGTTTGTTGCTTATGTGGTTTAGAGAACAGCAAAAGAACACCGGTCATCGTTAAACGCTATCTTGGCTTCTGGTCGCTGGAAGGTTGCTAGAATTGAAGGCAGCCATGCCAAGTTCTAGGATTGCTTTAATGTACGGAGAAGCGATCTCAACAGCAAAGTCATCATTCCGAAGACATTATGCTTTGGACGCTGCCCAGGTGACATGAGGGTAGATAGACAGGCTTCCGAGTGCAGACTGTGTGCAAATGGATTCAGGAAGGAGAGCAGTTGGTGGTAGCTGACATGTTTTGTACTAGGAGAGTCGAGCTGGAGGAAGGGGAAATAAATCCGGCGCGATGAATGTAAGCAACTTCCCGGGCACGAACGACGCAAGATCATATCCACGCTGCTTCAATCGTTCAACCCGTTTCTCTTCCTTCCAGTCATAAGGAATGTTTTGTACTGCTTTGAGACTCTTCGCGCTTCGACCTCAGCATTGGAAGGGGATGATTGTGGGAAAGTAGAGAGTTTGGCAAGAAGTTCGTAGCTTTATAGTCGCAGGAGCTCATGACTTTTTCCAGATCGCTTTGAAGGGCAGCAGTACAAAAGTACAAAACGCGTCATCGTAAGGCTACCAGCAATCTGACTTCATATGATCCTTGAAGGCTGATTTATCTGGATGGAAGAACCAAGAACTATACATGGCTAGCGGCCACTTTCTTGAGCGATTATGACGGGAAGTTGGTCCAAACTATTGTGAAGTAGGCTAACCCTCGAGGTTAAAATGCTTCCGAGCTGCACGAACATGAGGCGTATAGGACTCGCATTTTGGTCTGCTTCAAACGGTGATGGATTCAAGGATTTGGGGGAGGAGGAAGTATGTTCACTGTGCTGTAGCTCATATCACGCGCATGAACGAATTGCTTGCGCTCGAGAAGGGTTTGATCTGCCGATGATGAGCGCATATCTATCGATGGAAGGGCATAATCTTAATAAACCATACGCCGGCAATCTGAAAAGCAGGCATTTGCCTCCTTCCTGAAAGAACATGTTCCAGTAACATCCATACGTCGAACATCATATATCTCCAAGTTATCGGAATGCACTCAAAGCCAAGAAATTGAGAACAATAGCACCCGCACTATTCCAAGCACATTGAATCAAGACACCCTCGTTCATCCGCCCTAGGAAGACTTCGAACCCACACAAGGTGATTCGTTCAAGAGTAATCCACTCCAAATACGATGCTCCACACCTTCTGTACCTCAGATAGGCCCAATTTCTCAGCGAATGGTGCAGTATTCACAGGAGGTACGCCCGTAGGGGGAAGTGCTCGCATCCACTGCGGTGCATGTCGTTCCTTTATCACTACCCTGATATATGGGAGAGTATTGCCCGCGGGGCCGCCTATCATGAGACGGATTTGACTGATGGTGTTGTTTTTGATCCACTTCGTCCAGGTAGGGTTCTTGTTTTTCACGAGAGCCTCGACAGCAGCCAGTAATGACGGTCGAATATCTACATAAGACGCGAAGAAGAATGAGTAATTCGGGAACCTGCTGACGTGTTTCATGACTTTCGTGATGTCGACATTACTCATTTCACTCTTGCGTACCCAGACACGGAGAGAACCGGAAGGGTGGAACTGGGTTTGGAAGCGCTTTCGAGCTTCGGGTGATGCTCGTGGATCGGGTCGTGGAAAGAAGACCTTAAGATAGCCATCAATGGCGCAGAGAGGGATTTTGTGGGCGCAGAGCCAGTCTGGGCGGAACTCAGAACGAAGGAGAGAGCACGATTGCGTCAAACCTATGTATGGTATTGGCCTAGGGGAATCTTTGGACGAGTTATTGGCCAGTGGAGGTGAGCCGGAAGAGCGACTGCGCCTGAGCGTTGGCTTCTCTTTTGGAAAGATAGGCGGAAAGCAGCGAATCGTGTACTCGGTTGCATACTCGTATACCCGATTGCGTAATTCTAGAAAATATTAGTGATGAAGCCCGTTCCATACCGTATTCTTCACACGTACCGCCTGGTAGATCCATGAATCGAAAGACCTGATCTTGAGTCTGGGTTTCATGTTGGACTTGCTCGGTTTGCGGCTTGAGTTCCGGTAATATTTGTTGGAGAGTCTTCTGTCGCTTTCGGGAAGACCTCACTTGTCCGTTATCTACTGTGCGCTTTGTACCCATGCTCTTGTTGCCGACGGCCTCGATAGTCCTGATGTCGCCTTTACGAACCCTATCAAGTTAATATTTAGCAGCCTCAACCTCGAGATTAGAGATTTAAAGCCTCGGATGAACGTACATTGATGAATTGAGTTGAAGATCTTGAGTCGGAAGTTGGAGGATGCAGGAGCGATGCTGGTTGAGTGAGGCTTGATGTGGTGGGGTGCACCAGCGTGCCGTGGGTGGCCATCACCTGATTGGCCGGGAAGCGGGAAGCAAACGGCCGCATTGGGGGCTGATGCCTAATGGCATGCCTGAGAGCGGTGAGCAATCACGGATGAAGCAAGCTGTGGATCTCGTGTAAGCTAGTGGATAGCTAGACTTTAATGTAGCTTTTGACGCTCGTCTATCTAAGAGGTACACCGATCTACATATCGATTGGCGTTATGAGGGTCCATCGGCAAGAACCCCCCATTGATAAGAATACAAGTCCATGATTTGGGATTGCGGTGCATCAGGTTTGAGGGGTTGGGCCCGTGCGCGACGCTAAAAACAATCTCCTTAGTTGTTGGACGCGTTTTCAGTCGCGTATTGCACGCTCCGACGCGTCATCATGGCAATGCCCACGATTCTACTTCGCGAGTCCAAATCAGCAGCAATAAGCGATTGGGTACCAGGCAAACTTGCCTCAAAATATCAGGCAAGTTGCTCATACCATTCCCACTAGAAGGAGGCTTACAATTACCAGCAATTGGAGACTCTCGCGCATGAAATCTTGTTCAAGGACAGCAATGAATGGAACGTGCACTTCCACCTCGAAGATGGACTGTGCGAAGGGAAGGTGTTACCTTTTTGTGGGATAATGGGGCATATTTTGACAACGCATGCTTGAAAGATGGCAAGTTGCATATGTTCGCCCATTTCGAAAGCAAGTCCGGCGAAAGCTCAACCCTACAATCCCTGCCCACGAGCGCAGCACCATCATTTGGCAGGACCCCTACACCGGTACCCCCACGAGAACTTTCAACCCTATCAAGGGCCCGAAACGAGGTGGACCTGCAGCCGAAAGCAGACCAAAGTCCAGTACGACGAAATGGGTCCACTATCTCGACTGCACATACGCAAAGGCCAGCTAATGTGCACACCGTCTTAGATTCGGATCTGGACGACTTTAACGATACTCAATCCTTGCTCAGTTCAAGTGACTCTGCAGAACAGGCCGATGCTGAAGACGGGGATCAGTTGATATTACAGCAGCTTCCGGCCCATGCTACAGCTGCACAACACGCTATTGACTTCGATAAAACCTTGGTGACCAAAGCCACGAGAGGCGGATATGGCTACAAGGACAATTACGACGACATTGGAAAAGTTTGGAGGTTCAGAATCACACACGCCAGACTGATCGAGAGAATTTATGGCCTGCCAGCTCCAACAACTTGTGAACGCTGTGCAGACAAGGGCCTAACGTGCCGTGTATACCACCCATACCTCAAATCCAAGCGTGCTTCATCGGGAGCTTGCGGGGAGTGCCGTCTGAGTATGCGCACATGCGTTATGAACGGCTCCAACCAGCGTAAGGCGGGAAAGAAGAGGCAGGCATCTAATCCTGAGCCGAACGTACCACATGCGAAGAAACACCGACCTAGTGTTGGTGGAAAGCCTGCTAGAGATGCAGGCGGCTACTGCCCCGTTCTCACCTGCTCTCGTCGGTTAGATCCCTTTTCTGACAGACCAGCTACTGGCGGCATATCCGCGTAGCTCACCCAGAGTACAATGGTGACCGACTCGAAGAGCCGAAGCAAATTGGCATCACAGACAATCGAGACGTGCGTGAATCGGTCACACATTCGACACCAAAGCTCACCGATCCAATTGGTTTGGGCACGTTTATCTGTGTGATTGTTGGTTGCCCCAGTCCAAGCTTCACTTGTACCGATCATTTTCAACAACACAATCGACAAAAACATCTTGATTCGGCCCATGCCAAGGTTTTACAAGCATTCTTGCAAAAGACGAGGGTCACATTACCAGCCCCACCAACGGGAGCTGAGTATACCACAGATTTCTTCAAGGCCAGATCTAGCAACGCACCAGTAGGCGCGTTCGGTCATCGCTCAAACTGGAAAACGGCGAGAAGGTGTACCAAGATCAGGATCGGGCATGCAAAGTTGATGCATGGCAAGTATGGTGTTCTAGCGCCAGAGAGCTGCAACAACTGCAAGAAAAGAGGTACCGCATGTATCTTATATCACCCTGATCTTGATGGTGGTAGGCAATTGCTAGGCAACGACTGCGGGCAATGTCGATACCACAACGCCAAGTGTGATGTAGGACCATATCCATTCGTTGGAGTCGATGGAGGATGTCTCCGAGACCGCAGACTTGGAAACCGACACCCAAGCGGACACTATCGTAGTGTAAGCCAGACTCAACCAGGACATTACAGCTCAAAATTTACCGAATAGCCAAGGGAAAAACGATGCACTTTCAGTAGTGAAGCTGGAAAACAACGACGAAACATTTAACGGTGAACTTTCAGTAGTAAAGCTGGAAATCAAGAACGAAGAATTTAGCGTGTGATCTTCAACGACCACGCTGCTGCAGACGATGGACTAGTCATCTACGGCCAAGACCCACACTGCATTGGGAAGAACGAGGACTGGTCTACACGACAATCTTCTTGGTGGTGGGCATTGATTCTGGCGACCATAATACGTGCGCCTTCTAACAGTACTGGAAACAAGAAGATCCACATGGAGGCCTCTACCGTCTGCTGAAGTGGCAAAAAGTGTTATGTGATGATGCGTATGTTGGAACAGCGGTAGAGCACTTGCATTATAGTGTAGCATCTTTACTGCCTTGTTGCGTATGCCTTTCTTATTCAATGACACAACATTTGTTCAAAGCACTTCTTATGCCACATATCCAGGCTCGTGTTCTCAGAGCAAACAGACTCTGAGAAGACACCAAGACAGCTACTGTTGACGCTACAGGTCCGGTGTGGCACAGCCTCAAGGGTAGCATTGTTTAGTGTACACTAACTCAGGTCTTTGCCACCAGGAACCCCGGACCGACATACATCACTCCTTGACCGGTCACATGTCGACAGTAGAGCACTGCCTCCGCGATCCTTCGCCAAGGCTTCATTGCAGATTCCGCGAATGATTAACACGACGGTTAATTACCGCGGGCAATGCTTCCAATATAAGGCGTCGCGCTGCGCCACAAAATTTGTAGATCTCGACGCGTGAAGGACGTGTATATGTGCTTCACGATGCGCAGGTTCTTCGTAGGACTTTTCGTGTAAAGAATACTACCTCTTGCTGTGGATTTGAGCCACACACTACACTCCACCGCAAGCATGAAACTCCTCATCCCAACCCTCCTCTTAGGAGCTTCTACTGCGCAACAAATCACCACCTCCTTCGCCTTTCTCCGTACCAATTTCGGCACCGACAAAATCGGCTTCTACGGCTCAGTCATCAGCGTCGACAACGCGGGCCACACCGCGCTCGCCCTCGAAATCGACAACGGCACAGACTCGGATAGATTTGGTGTCTCTCCCAGCAGGTCAACTTTTACAATTGGGCCAAACATGTTCGAGGCCACTGATCGCGTCGGCCCGGGCAGCTCTTCAAACTCCACAAGCAACGACACAAACCTTGTGTACCGCTGCGACATCCCAGCTTCGCCGCCTGACGCAGCGCCGTCGTGCACGGTGTCGTATGGTCCCCGGCTCGCACGCCAGGTGCAATGTCAGAGCCTTGTTTCGTCGAGGACGAGCATCGTTACTCAACTTCACACGTACAGCGGACGCTTGTCGTACTCAGCAGGTGTGGAAACTCTTGTGCGAACAATAATTTTTGGGCCAAACACGCGTGGTTTTCCGAGCTGGTGTGGTGATCGCAGTTTTGTGCCGTCTAGTGGGTGGACGTATCCTTTGACTATTAAGAGGGCGGATATTGGAACATATCAGTTGGTTATTACGGCGGGACAGGAGAAGTTGACTGCGACTGCGGGGGCGAGTGCGAGTGTTTCTGGGGCGACACCGACGGGTAGTGGTGCTGGTGCTGGCGCTCAGTCTACTGGAGCTGGGTCTACTGGCGCTGCGATGCCGATGAAGACGGTTGCGCCTATGATGGCCGGATTCGGGGTTGCCGTTGCTGCGTTCTTGTAGCATATGATCAAACTGCGTGTCTCTAAATATACCCGCGCTTTTGTAATGCATGAAGTCTTGACTGCATGTGACCTGCTGTGCAAGGCTTCTTTTGCCACTCCGACTTCAATGTACAATTCAATCAACACTGAATTCCCCATATGACCTATCAATAAGAGGACAATGTGGTGATTTTGAGCAAAACTTTACAAAGCGAGTCTTACCAATGGCTCGACGAGCGAGAACCGCTCTCCCAATTTGGTAATTACCTAGGTATATAGGCGTTGTCGTTCCTTCCACATTAACAATCTATTCGCATTACTCCAAGGACAGGCCTGCGCCAACAATGATGATGCAAAACTTTTGATCACTGCGACCTTACAGGTGACGAACAGTGTTGGTGGATGCAGACGCATGCCCAATCTCAGACCCCAATATTTGTTTTTTCGCACGGACCACACATACTCTTTTGCTGTGCCGTTCACCTTCCCACATGCACTGCCCATATTAGTGCCCATAATTCCGTCTAACGCAATTCCACACTTACAGGCCACGATACACAATACCAATCGCACACCATGGCATCTTTGTTCACGGCTCTCATCCCGCAAACACCAGGCTTGTTGCCGAAATGGCTGCTCCTTGTACGTCCATCTACCCTCAGCCTTGCGCGCACTCTTACCCCAATTGCGCACCCATGGCTTCGTCAATGCTAATACGGATACATTCAGACCTCCATAATCTCCGTCGGAAACTCCATCCAAGCCTACACCACTCTGCAGTTCACGTCGCGCGTATACAACCCCACGCCCATCGACCCGCCGCCCACAACACCCAAACACGTCACCGCGCTGAGCAGTCGCACGTTCGGGACGTGGACGTTTTTGGCGGCGGTGATACGGTTCTATGCGGCGTACAATATCACGGACCCGGTGATGTAAGTATAGTAGCCATGGTGCGAAGAGGAGAGCGCAAAGCTAATGCGCAGGCGCAGATATCAATTGGCTATCTGGGCGTATGTCATTGCGTTTGCGCATTTCACGTCAGAGTGGGTAGTGTTCAAGACGACTAGGTGGGGATTGCCGCTTGCGGGGCCGGTGTTCATTAGTACGGGGACGTTGGTGTGGATGTTTACTCAGTATAGTGCGTATGTTGTATGAGCGTGCGGTTGGAAGCAAGGGAGCGCACCAAGACAGCGCAACGATACCAAGGAATGTGAAGTACTGATCCAATCCAGAAGCATGCAGCATATGCTATGCGATGCATACCCTTCACCACGTCAAATGATCCATGTCTGTTGCGTGTCCGAATCACATCACCAGCGTGCGAACGTTGTGTACTTTTTGACCTGCCTCGGTGGCCTTTTGACCTTCCGAGGGCTTTCATTGATCATAGCTGGAAAACATACATGGCCCGTTGGACTCCGAATTCCTCAACCCAGATGCAGAGTTTTGACCATATTGAAACCCATTCACTTCGTCCCGGCTATGTTGCTCTGCCTTCCTCATCATAAACCGTCACTCCTTCATGCGCGCTTAGAACTTGGAGAACTGCTTGGCAGCCTTGCCGCTTCGGGGGAGGACACGGAGGACGTTGAAGCGGACGGTCTTGGAGAGGGGCCTGCATTGGCCGACGACGACCTGGTCACCGGGCTCGACACGGAAGGCGGGGGAGACGTGCGCAGCGAGGTTCTTGTGGCGCTTCTCGTAACGGGAGTACTTGGGGATGAAGTGGAGGTATTCGCGGCGGATGATCAAGGTGCCTGCAGACTATCAGTATGCTGCCAAGACCAATTTCACACTCATGTCTCGAGTCACAGGCGCACTTGTGGGAGTCTGGAGGATTTACGTACGGTGCATCTTGGTGGACATGACGGTGCCGGTCAGGATACGGCCACGGATGGAGACCATGCCGGTGAACGGGCACTTCTTGTCGATGTAGGTGCCCTCAATGGCGGTCTTGGGGGTACGGAAACCCAGGCCAACATCCTTATACCATCTCCTGTTGCGGGTGTTCTTGCGCGGTCCGCCGACCTTGTGGTTGAGGAAGATGTGAGGCTATCGCGCGGCATTAGTACGTCGGTATTCGTGATTGTGGTGCGTGGATGAGTAGTACCTGCTTCTGGTAGGCGCGCTCCGACTGGACACTATTTCGCAGTCAGCAACTATGCGAGTCTTTCTTTTGAGGCGCACAACATACGTGAGTTCGGTAGCCATGGTTGCGGTCGGTGGTGTTGTCGGTCGTCTTCGTCGAGATCACGAAATTCGTCGCTGGGTGCTGCGCTCGCTAAGCGAGCGTATGGCGCTAGTGGAAGTGGACGGAACAACAGTTTCTCCGGTGGTGGACTACACCTTAGCCAATCGGCTCTCGGTCAGCCTTAGCTCTAGATCATCAGAAAGTTGGACCCTCATTCTGGGTTACACTCGAGGAAGCGTATCGATACTCTGGTAATCTTTACCTTCCATCCCTTCCTTGATTCACCATGTCGAACATCACTGAACCATTCGGTGTCCGCATTGATGCGAGCAACGCTCTCGTTCAAGCTGCTGTCTATGGACTCTTGCTGGCGGGTATTGCATCAGTTGCAGCTCCTATCATCAGCACTATCAGGGTTATTCTGAGCTTGTTCGTACTTCCAGGCAAATCTGTATGTGAAGTGACATAGTCAAGTTTATCATGCATACTGACTGCTACCAGCTCACCACCTATGGACCCCGCGGTACCTGGGCCCTCATCACTGGTGCCTCTGATGGCATTGGCAAAGAGTTTGCTCTCTCCCTTGCGTCCAAGGGCTACAACCTCATCCTCGTTTCTCGCACCCAATCTAAGCTCGACTCGCTGAGCGCAGACATCTCCTCGAAATATGGCCCCAAGATCTCAGTCAAAACATTGGCCATGGACTTTGCGCTGAACAAGGACGCGGACTACAACAGCTTGAAAAAGTTGACCGACGGACTGGATATCAGCATCTTGATCAACAACGTGGGCTTGAGTCACAGCATTCCTGTACCCTTTGCCGAGACACCCAAGCAGGAGATGAACGACATTATCATGATCAACTGCATGGCTACGCTACGTGTCACACAGCTCCTGACTCAAGGCATGATTTCTCGCAAGCGTGGTCTTATCCTCACTATGGCCTCATTTGGCGGATTCTTCCCCACACCCCTTCTCGCAACCTACTCTGGCAGCAAAGCGTTCCTCCAGCAATGGTCGTCAGCCCTAGGCTCTGAGCTCCAGCCCCATGGCGTACACGTACAATGTGTGCAGTCTCATCTCATTACAACCGCCATGTCCAAGATCCGTAAGCCATCCGCACTCGTTCCCAACCCCAAGCAATTCGTCAAGGCTACCCTGAGCAAGCTTGGCCGATCTGGAGGCGCACAGAATGTTGCATTCACAAGCACGCCATACTGGAGTCACGGACTTATGCAGTGGTTTCTGTCGAGGTTCCTGGGTGAGAGGTCGCCCATCGTTGTCAAGATCAATAGGGGCATGCACGAGGATATTCGACGACGCGCACTAAGGAAGGCAGAGAGGGACGCAAAGAAGCAATGAAGACGAGTAGTATAGGGAAACAAAAGCCCGCAAGAGAAAGAAATGTGGCAGCCCCAAACTAAAGATCTCGTAATACCTTAAAAAGGTGCAATTCAGGGCATCAGCTAGGTCGCCACCATAAATATACCCCCAAATCACCTCTTCGTATCCGTCCACGTCCACTGCATCTTCAAATTGGGATGCTCCTCAGTTTCTACCTCGTCTTCTCCCTCGATACTCCCGACACTACCACTTCTTGAACTTGTCTCTTCTTTTTCCAAAGTCGTCTTCGTCACCTGTATCCGACCTTCTTCCATGGCACTGCCTTGTTGATAACTCGTCAACGGATTGGGAGCACTATTCGGCATCGAGAATCTATCCCCAGTCAGCATCAACATGCTCTCCCGATGAAAAGTCAGACTCGCATGAACCCCCTCCCCTCCACCAACTCCACAATCATAGTTCCTCCGCTCTCCACCACGGTGTTGCGCAATCTTCGAAAGAGATTTGGTTGCATGCTGGCATCGAAGACGCGAACTGTGTAAATATCCGCCGGTCGATGGGGGAAGCGAGGCAAATACATCCCCCCCGAATCTTGACCCAGCTCCGTATGTTCCAGCTCCGAGTCCGGCTCCGATACACACGACCTCGTCAACCACGCCGGCGCCTTCAAGCCTATCGCACACCAGGCCATGCCCAAATGCGAATAACCAGCCAGCTCGACTTTGAATCCAAGATATCGGTATTGCGTAGCGTATTAGGAGACCGCAGAAATAATACACCTAAATCACAAGACCACACTCCAAACCCATCAGTCTGACTCCCCCATCTTATACACCTCAATCCCCGAAACACAAAGGGCTGACCACACTCCCTGCCGTAAGCCGCATCCCCCTACCCAAACCCACACCGTAAGCCCAACCACACCCAAGCATTTACGCCCCCAGCACCCTTTGCCAGGAAAACAGCATCCAACCATGCACCGGGGACTTAAATCGGGCGCACCAACATCGCCCACGGTACGCGCGCGGAAATAGCGTAAGCCCTGTATCTGGAAAGGGCAGCTTGGTGGCGCGCGGCGTGCATGTGTAGGATCCAGAGCGAGGGTCGCCGAACGGAGACAACTGCGCACGACGGGTACATGCGGTGCGTGTATGCATGGCTTTCTTGATTTGGCGGGGGCGCAGAAGGAAAAGAGCCGGTGGGGTGGGTATATGCGACCCGGGGGCGTGGGCGAGGGAGACACGATGGGCATGTGGTGCGAGTGTGGTCGAGAGTTCACTCATGGGTAGGAGGGATAGCATTGAGGTTTGTTCAATGTGGTGCGTTGCATGGACTATAGAAGGGCGGGACTGGCTCGATTTCGAATGCGAAAGAATCGGCGCGTGTAACGTGGCGGGACGAACTGAGGATGACTGGCTTGCTTGGTTGGATGGGTTAGTGACTGTGAAATGCGAGAAGCAAGATTCGATCGATCGTGTGTAATACGCCACGCACGAATGAGGAGCCGTGGCGGCGTGTAGCGAAAAAGAAACCAGGGTACGGCTGTACTACTCACCGGGTCGCAGAACGGAGTGGGATCTAAGTTGGGGATAGGAGGACCAAGTGGATCATACATGCACAGTAAGAAACAAGCGTGCGATATATCTTTGTTTTGTGAAAATAGGGCCATGCCTATAAAAGTGTCTACATGCATCCAAACGCGCTATCAGAGTAGCCCCCTGGGGATCGTACAATGCCAATGCGACCAGCTAGCTGCTCACTCCCTGTCTTTTGTTGCAACTCCAAAAACCCACACCAGCCGCGTCTAGTTCCCAATGCTACCGTCGTGCTCTCGTCCATCATTCGTCGTGAAGAAGCGAAATCTGCCGGGCCAGTGCTGAAAGTGACAAAGCGGTCAAGTTGTGTAAGTGGATCTAGCCAAATGAAGAATGTGCTCGTCGCGTGTCCAGTATACGCAAAGCGACGTCTCAAGTTTCAGAGAAAGAAGACGCCATGTTGAGGTTCGCGAGGTTGAGAGATGAGGCGTCCTATAACTCCGTCTCTTGTACCCGGTGAACTTCTTCCCAAAGCTCGACTGCCCTCTCCGCTTTCAACTAGTAATCGTTAGCACGCCTTCGCCCACTTGGAATCGAACATGGTGGCTTACCTTGAGCAAGTGCATTTCCAGCTCTCCGCTCGCGGTGGGCGCGTTGAACAACAACCGGGTGTCCTTTGGTTTCTCGCCGCTAGAGTCGCCACCAAAGACCATTTGCTTGGTGACGGCGGCGTTGAGCAGCAGCCGGTGGGTCCCATCTGCACGGAGAACGAAGCGGGCCTTCTTGGGCTCGTCAACGGTGAGGTTGAGCTTAAATGTGCCGGATCCGCGCTCTTGCCAGGCTCGGCTGGAGCCCTCGCCAGACATGGTATAGAGCTTGGTGCGGCCAGTCCATGTAGTTGTCTCGCCTTCTTCACCAGTTTCATGCGCTATAGTCGAGTCAGTGAACGGTCAAAGAAAGTTAGAGGCAGTGATAGGACATACGTTGCTGCGACAGAAGCGGCTGACTTGATTGCCTCTCCTTATCTGTGTCGTCCTTCTCGGTGTCGTCGTCGTCTCCATCGTCGTCGTCAGATGCATCGGCATCCTTGTCCTCTCCGGGTGTACCGAAAGCAGTGGTCTTGGATTTGAGGCCCTTGATGGTGAGATCTGATGGTGTTGCTGCACCAAAAGAGGCCAGCGGTGCCTTTGATCCACCTAGTGATGCAAAACCCCCCGCAGACGCTCCGAATGTGCTGCCGCCGAACCCTGATTTTGTGGAACCTCCCAGTGCGCCAAAGCCGGTTGCAGGTGTTGTCGAGGATGTGATGCTTCCGCCAAAGGTACTCAGTTTGTTGCCGCCTGCAACAGCAAAAGGCGACTTGTTGCCCGCATCACCGAATCCACCAAAGGAAGTGTTACTGCTCGTATTACCGAAACCGCCGAAAGGAGAGGCCTTGTCGGTAATCTTTCCAAATCCAGAGTTTTTGAACTTGTCGTCAGAAGTCTGTGGAAGCGACTCTGGCCGATCAGAGTCTTTAGCGGCTTGGGGCTTGGGAGTTATGGCAGCGAATGGTGATGTGACCGAGGTGTTTGAGAAGCCTGAAGGTACCTAAGAGAAGATCAGAACTGTGTATGAAGCCATTGTTTCGCGCACGCGTACCTTCGCTTTCGCACTGCCAGCTGCCTCAATATCATCCTTATCGCGGGGTCGTTTCGACTCTCGCTCGTCTTCGGCGGACACTGGCTTGCCATTTGCGACTGGGTCTTTCGCCGTCTGATCTACAGGTGTGGCAGCCTCCTCTACTTGATCGCGCGTGCGCTTGTTCTTCGGGCTTGCGTCGGTGCCTGTGCTGGTGTCGACCGGGGTCGGCTTTAATGTGTCTTTGCTCGGGGACGTCATCTGTTCGTCCGCATCGTTCTCTTGGATCGTTGCCACCGAGTTCGTGGCGGGCTTGATGGGGGCGCCGCTCTCAATGTCCTTGACGTCCCGCGACCGCTTGCGCACATGATGGCGCTCTTCCTTCTCGTGCTTCTTCCCTGGCTGCTTGTCGTCTTCGGTCCCGTCTTCGAAGTCTTCCCGGGAGCGCTTTTTCCGTAATCGGCCGCGGTCACTGTCTGACCCTGATGCGCTCTGCTCACCGGCTGTCGCATTGCCGTTGGGAACATCGTCCATTTGTTGGTCGGAGGTCGGAGCGGGATTTGATGTCGCCTGCGCATCGATTCGGGTCTCCTTTAGCTTGTCTCGTACCGGCTTGCCATCGCTGTCGTCGCTCCGTGCTGGAGAGGTGGGGGCCGGGTTGGCAACGTCTTGCGCCTCTGCGGCGGAAGTGGTTTCGACTATTGCCTCTGGTTGCTCCGATGAGCCCGCCATGGTGGTGTGGTGTGTGTTGTTCCCGAGTGCGGAAGCTGTGTGGTGTAGTTGGTGGGTGTGGGGTTGTGAAGATTCGGGTGTATGCGAGAAGTTGGCGGGGAGGCGGTCGTGTGTGATCGAGGAATCTACCTAGGGAGTGTGAGGTGTTGGGGCAGGCGTGACTAGTTTCACTAGGCTCTCAATAGGCACAATAGCTGCGGCCCCCGTAGGTGAAGGGCAACAATAGCGGGTGTTATTGTCCAACAAGGCTTGCGGGGCTGACGGCGGGACAACAGCACGCTTCCTCTTGCGCGAGTTGATGTCTGCAGAGCTGGGTACTTTGCTGGCGTCCGGCGGAAGTCTCGTTTCGTCCAGAGTAGAGGGCGGTGGGTGCGCCGAAGCTGAGGTCGGTCAAAGCGCTATAGAGCTATTTCGTCTAGTCCCCCACCAATGCGCCGTGTACGGTCGGGAAATTGCCTGTCGGTGCCCGAACACGTTGACGAGGGGCCTGTGGGAGAGGAAGCGCGTTGGGTGTGTTGTATGGACGGCAGTGTGCAGAGTGCTGGCGCTTCTGGAGGTTGTGGACGAGGTGCGTTGTTCCAGTCGGCACTAGAAGACCAATGATGGCAAGAGGCTAAACATGGCGTGCATGCGACCACCTGCCGCGGCAGCATGCATGTTAAAGTGGTCGGCGACGACATGTTTGAAACAAAAGATCACATACGTGCAAGTTTGCCATATCATGCATTGACTGTTCAGCGACATACATGTTTATATGCCAAGACGTCTCGAGGACATCGGCCCAAACTTCTGGTATCATATAAATTGATATCGATATTTTACGCTACTAAAAAGACAACGCTAGCTGATGAAGCAGAGACAGCCCAGCGCAATGTAGAAGACAAACAGAGGGTATACTGCGATGCCGACGCGGTTCCTGACTACCCCCGAGCCGCCCATGATGCTCACACCTGCGGCCAGCGACCAAGCTATGAGGATCAGGTACACGGGCACCCGTACGATGATGGGTATGCCAATCGCGCTCAGGAGCGAGGCGATGACGAGCGGGAAGAGCGTGTAGCCGATGATGGAGACGGACTGGAAGAAGGCGCTGGGCACGGTTAGCATGTGCTGGATATCGACGTAGAGAGCAGACGTACATGTTGCCGCCCAGCAGCTTGATCTGCATCGTCACGACTGCCTCGCCGATCCAGACCATGGCGAAGACGCCTGAGAAGACGAGGTCCTTTTGCTTGCCGCCCGCTCCCCACGACAGGAACAGGCTGAGCAGCAAGCAGAAAATGAGCGGCCCCCAGAGGTCCCAGTCTCGCAGCCCCTCGCTCATGCCGCTCTGCAAGAGGGCGTCTGCGTCTGGCCATCTGCCTGCGATATTTCTTATGCTGCCCCCAAAGCCGTCCGCTTCACCGCGCTCTGCTGCGCCGATGCCGCCGCCCCGCTGCATCATGCCGCCCAGCAGGTACTTGGGATACAGCACCTGCTTCAGCTTCTCCCAGATCGCAAACACGTCCCGTGACAGCGTCTCCCATACCGTCTCGTCGATGGTGTTGGTCGGCGCCCGGCGGTCCTCGCCCGGAATGCTCGACGTCAGGTACGACTGCGTGTTCGCAGCACCTGACCGCGAAGATATATTTCCCGTCAGCGGCGCGCGGTCCGACGTGCCTTGCAGAGGATCGTCTAGGTCGTCGAGGGTCTCTGTGGGCGGTGAGCTAAGGGACAGCTAACTCTGCGGGTAGGCATCTGCCACGCACCATCGTCTGGGTCAATCAAATCGCGCTCCAGGGCATCGTCGTCGTAGGGATTGCCCGCCGATGTTGAGGCGCTCGGCATCATTGCCGCCATGGTGAAAACCCTGCGTAGGCGGAGCGCGGGACAATTCTCCTTGCGGACAAACTGTTATCGTGGGACTGCAGTTGAGGCTCTGAAGGTGTCCTTTCGGGAGCATGGAGGAGAGGGAGCGGTACTCGTTGCGGCTAGCATCCCGCTTACAGCAGTCAAGCATCCTTAGCGTGCTTGACCCAAACCACTGGCGTCACCTCTCTTAGTATTTAGCTCGACCATGCTTCCGAGCCTCTCAGCTCTTGCAACGTCGTCTCCCGTGGTGTATATACTCCAGAGCACTAATAGCCGTCTACAACTGCGTCTTTGAATTATCAGCTCCAATGGCAGACCCGATTCTGAACGACATCTCGCACAGGCGCTTCAACTTGCTGCGAGGAAGCTGGATACTCGTTTCACCGCACCGCACAAAGCGGCCATGGCTGTGTGTACACGCGGAACATTGCATGAATCACTGTCCCTGACCATTTACAGGGGCATACAAGAGAAGCCGTCGAGGACAACGCTCCCCGAGTACGACCCAGAGGTACGACCAAGTTCCGCTCCAACATGCAGGACAGCCGGACTAATCCTCTTCAGTGCTATCTTTGCCCGGGGAACAAGCGTGCAGAAGGCCAGCCAAACCCCAAGTTCAGCAACACGTTTGTCTTCGTCAATGACTACAGTGCGGTCATGGAAGAGCAGGCCGACTATCGGCCAGACTCCAAGGACGGATCTCTTGCTTCTCGACTCCTTCGCGCCGAGGCAGTCACCGGCAAGTGCTACGTTATCTGCTTCTCGCCATCTCACAACCTCACGCTTGCGGACATGACACCAGCTCAGATTGTCCCCATTATTGAGACCTGGACGAATATCTATGCCGCCCATCTGGATCCCAAGTCTGTTTTGGCCAAACTTGCGGCTGCTTCGTCCATACCACCACTTACACAGGACTCGCTAGAATTACCAAAAGCACAGTACCGGTACATGCAGATATTCGAAAACAAAGGCGACGCCATGGGCTGCTCAAATCCACATCCTCATGGCCAGATCTGGACCACGACATCACTGCCTGAAGAGCCTGCAACAGAACTGCAGCAACTGATCAAGTATCGCCGTGAGCAGGGCGGCTCTCACATGCTCGTCGACTACGCGCAGCTCGAGTCGAACGAGAAGAGTCGCACAGTCTTCGAGAACGAGGGCTTCTGGGCAGGTGTGCCGTACTGGGGTGTTTGGCCTTTTGAGATTCTACTCACAAGCAAGCAACACAAGCGATCGCTAGTAGATCTGACCAAAACCGAGCGTGCACAACTAGCCGAGTGCATCGCAGAGGTCACGCGGCGATACGACAATCTCTTCGAGACACAGTTTCCGTACAGTAAGTGTTTCCTCGGGTGATCGACGACCGAAGCGGAGCTAATAATTACCAAAGGCATGGGTATCCATCAAGCGCCCCTGACCGGCACTTCGGACGAAATCGAGTGCAGTCACTTTCATATCCACTTCTATCCTCCTCTGCTCCGGAGCTCTACCATCCGCAAGTTCCAGGTTGGTTACGAGATGCTTGCCGAACCTCAGCGCGACATCACTCCCGAACAGGCTGCAGAACGTCTGCGAGGATGTGGCGGAGAGTTGTACCGCAAGAAGCTAGAGGGAAAGCCGTTGACGAACGGTGTCAACGGTGTGAATGGCGTCAACGGCGTCAACGGTGTGAACGGCCATCACTGATTTGTTGTGGATCGAGTATGGGGGAGCTTTGAGGTGTTGATTATCCTTGATTCTTGCGTAGGTTACACGCATTTCACTGAGTGGCTGCAGCTGGATGTTACGACTTTTGGACATCAGCAGCATGGCTGTACAGACGGGCGAGATACCCAGATATATATGTAGAAGGCATAGCGTTGGGTGCATAATAGTGTTGATACTCAATGGCGTTAAAGCGAAGTCACAACAAGATCAGACGTCAATCTCATTACAAAGCTACGGAGACATCCTTGACTCAACCTTAACCTCAACCGTTCTGGTGCAAACATGCAAACCAAACGACCTCGGCTTCTTGACATGGTTCCCTCGTGGCTTCCAGATTCGTTGGCGACGTCATTAGCACCTGCCCATGGGCATGTGCGCCCCACTTTCAACCTGCTTCCCGACCCCGCCATCAACGCTCCCAAGCTCTCAACCAAACAACACGAACCGACACTAAGCACACTTCACGTACGAACCTCGCCTTGAGTTCACAAATAACGCATTGCTGAGCCAAACGCAGAACCAACAAGATGCCGTCCGCCAAATTCACTCAGACGTACGAGAAGGTCAGCAAGATGGGCGAGAAGCTCAAGACCGCTGGCAAGCCAGGGCCGAGCAATGATGAGCAGCTCAACGTACGTTTTGAATCTATCTCAAGTGTTCAAACTTATATATGGCCTCAAACAACACCTTTCAACCGCATTCAAGATGCACAGCCAGATCTAGGGGAGAGAAACAGTGCTAACACTTCGGACCTTCTAGTTGTACGCACACGCCAAGGTCGCGCAAGGCCAGGACTTCAGCGCCGCGAAGAAGCCCGGAATGTTCGATTTGACCGTACGTCTCATATCTACCATCCATCACACATTTCGATTTCGATCCCTCTGGTGCACTCATTCGAACGACGCACTCGAAGACACTTGTAAGGGTGTAGGAGAATAACAGGCTAACAACGCATAGGGCAAGGCCAAATACAACAAGTGGAAGGAGGTCGTAGATGCCGGCACAAGCCAGAAGGACGCCGATGACCAGTACGTCAAGTTCGGCGAGGAGATTTTGGCAAAGTACGACAAGTAGGATGTCTGCTGGGGAGGAAGATAAAGCCAGCTCATTGGATGATGGGAGCGAATACATAAATACGGAATTCGGCATGTATCTGGCTCAATGAAAGCATGAATATACAACGAACTTGCAAGGTCTTGCAAGCTCCTTCTACCCCCTTGAGGCTTGAGGATAAAAGCTGTGAGACACCACAACACATGTTGGCTCAGAAATGCAAGATGGATATATGAGGTGAAGATGCGTTGCATTGCAGATAAAACTCAAGGTAGTGAGGGTATAACAAAAGAAGACCGCGAAAACTATGTGAATCCAACATCTCGACAGTACAACACCGTCCGTCAAGCAACCCCAAACATTTTAATCGTCCCATCATATACAAGCCATCTCCAACAAGACCAATCATCTACGCAGTCTTCACCCCCGCAGGCCCAATATCCGAGCTCGCCCTCCCCTCCTCATCACTGCCCTTCACCCTCTTAATCCTCGCCCACTCCTCTTTATCCGCCGGCTCATCGACCTCATTCGCCGTCAACTCCGGCGTCTCCTCGTCCTCAATCTCCTCGGGGAGCAACAAATTGAGAACCAAGTTGACAAACGCGACGATCGCGAAACCCGTCTCCAAGATCAGGATAATGGCGTTGTAGAACCCGAGCAGCGCGCGATTGGGGCCCTTGTATGTGAAGACGAAGCTGAACCACGTGGGCACCATTGTGGCGCCGAAACCCAGCGTGAAGCCCGCGGTTAGGATGAAGCGGTTTCGCCGCGTGAAGGGCATGGTGGAAATGATGCGGATGCCGGATACGGTGACGGCGGAGAAGAGGAAGGTTGTCATGCCGCCGAGCACGGCGGACGGGATGGCTACGAGTGCGGCGGCGAATTTCGCAAAGATGCCCATGACGATGAGCCAGAAGCAGCATGCGTAGCCGGCTTTGCGGTTCGCGCAACGGGTAAGCGCGATAACACCATTGTTCTGCGCGACTGAAGGTGAAAAGTCAGTGAGTGTATTTTAGAGGTAGGTAGGTACTTAGCGAGTGAGCGTTGAAAGGATGTACATACTAGTAAACGTTAGCAAAGTGTTTGAAAGAAGGAGAAATACTTGCTGCTTGCTATCTTGGGAACAAAATGCCACTAAAGTGGGCATCTCATATATCAAGACAACAAGCAGTTTGTACCGGGGCTATAGTACCATGTGCTCATGGGCGTGATAGTGCAAAGTGCGGCGATGACGCCGTTGAGCCCGTCGGCAAGAATACCGCCCTGGATGCGGGAGTCGTACATTTCGCCATCGACGTCGAGGCGCGAGACGTCGCACGTGGCGGTGATGTCACCGATGGCCTCCATGGCAAGTACCATGTATACGGCCAGCAGCGGCAGCACAATGGGCCCGTAGACGCTGAGCTTGAAGGTGTGCACCCAGATGAAGGAGACGGCGGGCGCTTGGTCGATGGCGGTGCGGTCGAAGTAGCCCGTTGCGCCGGCGATGATGCACCCGACTAGCAGGCCGATTACGACGGCAGTGGATTTCATAATGGGCGCGCCGAAGCGCTCGCAGATGATGATTGTGATGAAGACGCTGAAGCCGAGGCCGATGAACTCGGCGGAGCCCCAGGGGAGGGCATGCGGTGCGTTGATGTTGGGGCACAAGCGGAAGAGACCAGTGGTAGGGCGGGACTTGCAGTCGCCAGATCCTCCGGCCCAGTTCTGGAAGCCAGACTGTACGAGCTTGACACCGATGAGCATGACGGTTGGACCTGTGACGAGTGGTGGGAAAATCTTCTTGAGCACGCGAGGCGATGTGAAAGCCATGGCGATTTCAAGGAGTGCGCAGCATGCCGCGGTACCTAGGATAGCTCCGTAGCCATCAGGGCAGGGAAGTTTCGCGCCAGTGGGAGATGTTGGGCAGTATCCTGTTGCGTACATCTGACTAAGCGCGCCAGTAGCCACAGGAATGGTAGCGAAGCTGGTTCCAACCACAGAGATAAGTCCCGTGCCGATGTAATATGGGGTTTTCCATATATGGAAGCGAGTGATCTGGATGGAAGACAGGATGCCACAGACTACTAGCGATGTGGACACCAAGTAGCGCTGCTGCTCGCGGGTCAAGTTGGCAGCATTTGCGAGGATGATGGGAGGTGTAATGACACCAGCAAGCATAGCAAGTGCGTGCTGGAAACCGAGGAGCAGGGCAAGGAAGACGGGCATCTTGTCGTGCAGCCCAAAGAAGGGAGCTGCGCGGCGCTCCTTCTTCATGAAGGGAATGTTAGGCTTGAAGAGGAAGGCATAATCGTATGTGCCGATGAGTCCCTCTCTGCAAGATTGTAAGTTTATGTTTAGTATATCGTGGTGAAGAGGATATCGTACTTGGTAGTGAATGCCTTTCCAAAGCGCCTGAACTTCTCTCCCCAAGTGCGCTGAGGACCATGGTCAGGTCCAATTCGGTCGGCCATTGTTGTGTTCGATACAAGGTATTCCCTGAGAAGATCACAAGATCACTGTCGGGGTGCAGAAGACCCTAAATACGATCTATCGGAAATATTTTCCAGCGATGCACCTCTGACGGGATCGCCGAATGCAGATAAGAAAATGCTCGATGGAGCAGATCCTGATAAGATTGGCGAGAAGTGAGGTCGATGGCGTTGCCAAGTCAAGATATGGAGATGTGCAACCAGTAATTGAAAACGATAGCCGTGTCCAGTCCACTAACAGAACGGGTCGCAGGGACTAGTGATGAATGAAGGGGATGCTTTTTATTTCGAGTCGATGCTGCTCGAGGTTTGCGATCGATATTGCGGGGAAGTGACGTCCGCAAGGGCTGAAGATGGCGAATACCTTCAGGATGCACTGAAAGCTTTGGATTCACCAGCTGATGGGCGTTGGGATGAAAGACAATTGTGAGAAGATCCTACCTTGTCTATATACCAGCCGTGGAGCAGCGCGATATCTTCCCTGCCAATACCCACGATACACAATTGTTCATCGTTGGAGCTCTAGTTCACGTCCAAGAGCTCTCAAAGCAGCCACTATGCTGGAGCTGGCCGAAGCGGGTCGTTAGCCGCCGCGAATACTGTCAGATCTCCACGGCTGAGTGGTTCGCTAAGGCGGGAGTTCTGCGAGGCCTGGGGCGATGCCGCATGCGTTGCTAAGGCTTTGACGCGAGATGTTGCTGATAAGGTCGATTCGGTGGCCTGATTGGCTGGTGACTTGACAAGAATTCACGTGGTTATCGGTAGCCTCCGACCAGCATTGCGGTTGCGGAGCGCAGCATCCCACGTCGCGCTGGAGAGTAGTGCATCTCGAGTCGCGTTGATATCTGCAAGTCGCGTCGTCGCCGGATACCGATGCTGTGAATGCGAAGATGGATGGAAGTCGTAGCCTGGCTCGACTACCGGAGTTCAACTACCGGAGATGCGTTGAAATGTTCGCAATCGCGATTTTGATCAAAGGCCGACGAAGTGTGACAGCGGAACCATGGGTGTTCATTTCGGTGTGCTTCCTCACCAGGCGCTGCAATATTTGTGTCCCACTCTACAAAGCCCTGTCTAGCCTCAAGAGTGTATCCCATATTTTATACAGTCCTGAAAGTGTCGTGAGGATATACAGGCTTTTTGTTAGATTCAAGAGCATGCGACGTGGATTCTTGCACAACTTGGTGTCCTGTTCTCCCACGTCGATCGCCTACGATGTTCACATCAACATATCCATCCCGATATCAGAGCCTGGCCAACTTGAAGGCAACAAACGCAAGAGCCTTGGTTGCTCATTGTGCTAGCAACATCAATGCGAGCTGAGCTTGACAGTCTGCTAGCTCTGAACGATGATCATGTAATTTCGTTCGATTTGGTGGTGTTCCAAGAATGAGTCTGTAGAGAGGGGAGTGTGTCGTTCAAGCCTAGAGATTGGGAACGCTTGTGCTGACAAAGTTGAAATAGTCTAGGAGCACGAGCCTCATTTAGCTACCGGTGTTGGAAATTTTGATGACCTTCGTCACCAAGCTCAGGCCGTTGACGCGAGGCTGCGTCTTCAGCCCTACCCGATTAATGCGGGTATCACATGGCACCGACCAGGTGTTGTGTCCACGATGGAGAAGAGAGCTAGGCCAGAAGCAACGACCAACCTCTTGTGAGTTCGCAAGTGCTCAACATGGGTCACGGAGAATATATGCAAGAAACCCGCACCCAAGGACAGGCATCTGCAGGTTGACGAAATATCTTGTTCGCCCGAACGTCGATGACGAGCTGGTCGTCAGCGTGTGCCAGGAAAGACGACCGGTTTGGCTGGGGGCGATGATAACGATGGTGTTGAGGCGCACTCCGCCCGATTGGGATGGGCTTGCGAAGGACAGATGGGCCGTCAGTGGCAGTGCTGTGGGTCGCCCAAACCTCGGCCAGGGTCTTCGGAAACAATCTGAGGCAGCGTGGAAGCTCGGCGGAACTTCTGCAAGTCTCGGAAGCCATTGCGCACGTTCGTGGGTTTGTTTGCCGAGGCAATTCGCCACCGCCAGAGACGCTCCTTGATTAATCCGCAGCCCCGTCCGAACTGTGTCCAGATGGCTGGAGCATGTTTCATCAAGTGGTGATCAAGAGTCAAGACGGGTACCACGGTACACCTACGTAGGGCTGCAGGCGTTATTGGTAGCGTGCGGAGGAGCGATATCAACAGCTTTTCGAGGGCTGCTGCTCTACAGGCTGGACGTGATTTGCCGGTTTGCACTCGATGATAACCTGCTGGAGTGGGGCAGGCATCGAAAAGAGGCCGGCTAGGAATGACGAGACGGCATCCAAGTGGCATCACCACGGCGTGAGTTTGAGGTAGACTTGCAGCCGGCTCGCCGAGCCGACGTGCGGTGACAGACCGCCCATTTGCAAATCGTCGCAACAGTGCACTAAGGCGTCGTATAATGAATGTTCATATAGGCGAGCATGGCGCCGATGCTGCTGCAAGTTAGACGGACAGAATCTGGGGAAGTCTCGCCGTGTGGGATTGATGAGATGCGCGCAGCGAAGGCAGCGCCGCGCCACCCAGAAACGTCTCGCCGCCGAGATCATCACTTCTTTGACAGCAGAGTCCCGCTAGCCTCGAAATCTTTTACGCACCTTCACAGCGCGCGGCACCGTCTAGCCCGTGCAGCAGCCGGCACAGCGAATGGTGGGCGGCGCTAGATCCGGTGCGTGCAAAGTTACGACGATTACAGGCCTCGAAGGCTCGCGGCCGCTCATGCAAGGTCCCCAGCGTCCCCGGTTCTTTCCAAAGCTTTCGCTTAGCGTGCACAAAGTGTTGGGGTTCAACAGACGAGTTCCATTCCACCGCCTTTAATTGTCGCCCTCCACCCGCTCTTTCCTGCTCCTCATCCCATCCTGCCTCCTGCACCACACACATTCCACCTCGTCATTCACTCGAGTGTGGTGAAGTCTCCCGTCGCTGTCGGAGCTTCAATTTGCACATCGGAAGTCGGCCGGAGCTTTTCGCGAGCGACTAGTCACTTCCCTACCCTACCTTACCACCTCCGTCGCCATTTCTCCCTCCCTTTCCTCACCACAACCCCACAACATGCCTTCTCACCAGGCTGTCGCCGGCATGCAGGCCGTTGACCCCAATTACGTCAAGCAAAAGGGCTCCATGGCGAGCACCAACGAGCCCAACCGCAATCCCAAGTACGACCCCAAGAAAACGCACATCACCGACACGCCCATCACACGGGCGAACTGGTACAAGCACGTCAACTGGCTCAACGTAAGCTCCCCTACGAAGCTCGAGTACGCAGCAACCGCTAACACCCCACAAGGTCATCTTCATCCTCGGCGTGCCTCTCGCCGGCTGCGTTACCGCCTTCTGGACGCCCCTGCGGTGGCAGACGGCTGCATGGGCCGTCATCTACTACTTCTGGACCGGCCTCGGAATCACAGCTGGATACCATCGCCTCTGGGCACACAAGTCCTACAACGCCAGTCTGCCACTGAGAATCTGGCTCGCTGCCGTCGGTGCTGGCGCCGTCGAGGGCTCCATCCGCTGGTGGAGCCGTGACCACCGCGCCCACCACCGCTACACCGACACCAACAAGGACCCATACAGCGTCCGCAAGGGCCTTCTCTACAGCCATCTCGGCTGGATGATCATGAAGCAGAACCCCAAGCGCATTGGCCGCACCGACATCACCGATCTCAACGAGGACCCCGTCGTTGTCTGGCAGCACCAGAACTTCATCAAGTGTCTCATCTTCATGGGCGTCGTCTTCCCCTCAGCTGTCGCTGGCCTCTGTTGGGGCGACTGGATGGGCGGCTTCATCTACGCCGGTATCCTCCGCATCTTCTTCGTCCAGCAGGCCACCTTCTGCGTCAACTCTCTTGCTCACTGGCTCGGTGACCAGCCCTTCGACGACCGCAACAGCCCCAGGGACCACGTCATCACCGCACTCGTCACTCTCGGCGAGGGTTATCACAACTTCCACCACGAGTTCCCCTCCGATTACCGCAACGCCATCGAGTGGAACCAGTATGACCCCACCAAGTGGTCCATCTGGGTATGGAGCAAGCTCGGTCTCGCTTCCAACCTCAAGCAGTTCCGCTCCAACGAGATCGAAAAGGGTCGTGTCCAGCAGCTCCAGAAGAAGATCGACCAGAAGCGCGCTAAGCTCGACTGGGGCGTTCCTCTCGACCAGCTCCCCGTCATTGAGTGGGAAGATTACGTCGAGCAGGCCAAGAACGGCCGCGGTCTGATCGCTGTCGCTGGTGTTGTCCATGATGTCACCGACTTCATCAACGAGCACCCCGGTGGCAAGACCCTCATCAAGAGCGGTGTTGGCAAGGACGCCACCGCCATGTTCAACGGCGGTGTTTACTTCCACTCGAACGGCGCACACAACCTGCTCTCGACCATGAGAGTCGGTGTCATCCGAGGTGGATGCGAGGTTGAGATCTGGAAGCGCGCTCAACGGGAGAATAAGGATGTCGGCCTCGTCAAGGATGACCAGGGCAACCAAATTTACCGGGCAGGCAATCAGATCACCAAGGTCGCTCAACCCATCGAAAGTGCTAGTGCAGCATAGATGGATGTCTCTCATTTTTACGAGCGATGCATGGCGTTTGGGATGCTTCTCTTCCAGGGCGGACAGAGTTAATTATTTGAGTTCTCTGCGTTCGTTAGACAGCATTACAGTCACGATGCTCAGTCACATTAGAGGGCGTATGTTTGCAGCCTCGCTTGAGCGAGAGGCTTTTGATTGAAAAGTAACACGGCCTAGACCGAAAATGATAATCATCCATGACCTCCATCATATCTTCGTGTTTGCATAATTGTGAGTCTTTTGTCTTGTATTTCAAAATTGCGTAATAGTGTTCAGTGCCGAATACTTCTCTATATTGACCTTCATGACGCTGGTGCCTTCCCTTCCCGACCAGACCGTCCGTGCGCCTAATGTAAACACCCAACTCGTCTGCGACACAACTCCAACGCTTCCTCACCCACGTTCTCGTGCTATACTGCATTCGACCTCTTGAAACAATGACGAGCCAAGATAGCGAACAACCAGCAAAACGCCGAAGGCTCAATGCTAATGTGCCGAATCTAGCCACGGCTGCAGAACATCATCATGCAGCACTCAACAGGCCAATCAGCCCGCCAGCCTCAAATCGCAAAAATCTCGTTCGAGAGCCGGTGCTCACACCTTCTTGGGGATTTGGAAATGTGCGAGCCGGAGCGTCTATACCGGTGCCACCAGATGCAGCCGCACAGCAAGATAGGCCTGCAGCAGGAGATGGCGTAAAGGAGGAAGATACTGAATATTTGTCATCACCAACTCAACTCACTCGGATCGAGGACATGGCGCCCCATCAAAATATTGATGCTGTGGGCTTACAGGAAATCCTGGGTGACCCATTAATCAAAGAGTGCTGGAATTTCAATTATCTGTTTGATATTGACTTTGTGATGCAAGTGTATCCTGGCTACCCCCAAAGAAGAGCATTGACACCTGTCCAGGAAACACTTCGACTCAGATGTGCGAGACTTGGTCACGGTCAAAATCATTCATGGTTTCTGGAAGAATGAAGATGAGAATAGGATCAGTCTGTTGGTATGTAGCACCTCCACATCCTTTCTCAAGTGTACAATACTGACATCCGTTTAGGAGGCAGGAGAGCGCTATCCAAACGTTCAGCTCATCCCAGCATATATTCCTGATACTTTCGGTACTCATCATTCCAAAATGATCGTGCTCTTTCGCCATGATGATTGTGCTCAAATTGTCATACATACAGGTATGTGTTAGCGTATGAATTGACATTAGACTGTTACTGATCTTTGATCTCAATCTGGCAGCGAATATGATCACCAGAGACTGGGGCAACATGACACAAGCTGTCTGGAAGTCACCTCTGCTTCCGCTCCTCACCTCCACCGATGCATCGAATCTAGCCAGCCCAGCCGATGTCACTGCTCATTCTATTGGCAACGGTGAGCGCTTCAAAGTCGATTTCACACGGTATCTCAAGGCGTACGGTAACCGGCTGAAACCCTTGGTTACACTGCTAGACGATTACGACTTCTCCGCCATCCGAGCAGCGTTCATAGGCAGTGCTCCCTCAAGGCAAAAGCCTGCCACTGCACAACCATTGGAACAAACCTCTTTCGGATGGCTTGGTCTCCAAGAGATTCTCTCTACTATACCCGTTAAAGAGAATCTGACAGCTATATCGCCGCCACACATAGTCATACAGATCTCGTCAATAGCGACATTAGGTGCAGCGCCAACATGGCTCACATGCCTTCAGTCTGCTCTTGCTCGCTCAGCCGTTTGCACACCAACACCACCAGCAGCATCAGCTTTCTTCAAGAAGCGCGAGCCATCAAGTCCTCAATCGTCGAAGCAATCACAGAAGCCAACGTTCAACATCATCTTCCCAACACCCAATGAGATCCGCACATCACTCGACGGCTACGGTTCTGGAGCCTCTATACACATCAAACTCCAATCTCAGCAGCAGCAAAAGTCGCAAGAATATCTCCACCCCCTCTTCTGCCACTGGAAAGCTCCGTCAACACCCTCTACTAGCAAGTCCAGCACTGAGAGACATGGTGAAGCCCTCCGCGGCCCAGCAGCACCGCACATCAAGGTCTATGTTCGCTTCGGCGACCATGACCACAAGACCATCGACTGGGCAATGCTCACGTCAGCCAACCTGAGCAAGCAAGCTTGGGGCGACGTCGTTAACAAGAAAGACGAGATCTGGATCCAGAGCTGGGAGGCTGGCGTTGTGGTATGGCCTGCGCTGCTTGCTGAGGAAGATGCCGCGAAGGAGACGATTATGGTGCCAGTGTTTGGGAAGGACATGCCTGGACCTGAAGATGTTGTTGGTATTGAGGGGGCAAACAGCAAGACTGTTGTTGGCTTTCGAATGCCGTATGATCTACCGCTCAGTCCGTATGCGAGTACTGATACCCCGTGGTGCGCGACGATGCAGTACTTGGAGCCGGATTGGAAGGGCATGGCGTGGGCTGGGTATGGGAAGTGAAAGTCCTTTCCGGTAGGTGGTGGATTCTCAGGGACTGCAAAATGTTGTTAACAGCTATATGGCATGTGACCATAGTAGCAAGGAGTTACTCAATGTTGGTCGCGAATACAATCAAGAGCATGACTGTCCTTAAAATCCTCCTCGTAGTATTCTAGACATTACGAACTATCATCGAAAGGAGCGACATGTAAGTAGAGCTAAATAAATTATACGCTATATACCATATTTCTCCATCCATCGCCAGACCCAGCTAGAAGTACAAGACGCAGATTCGTTCATCGTGATAGGCAGGTATCTCCCGAGCAAAACACTGACTAATTCCCTCGACCCACATATATCCATCCTCCAATTCAATAATCCGTCGTTGCGTACGCGCATCTTGTATCGCCAGGAAGCACGCGCGGGGTATAGCGATGCTCATGAGCGGCCATAAGCCTGGTCGACTTCCTTGGTGTACTGCTTCAAGATGCCCTTGCGGTTCAGCTTTTGAGCTGCGGTCGTGAGGCCCTATCGGATATGTTAGAATTATGTTTCTTCGTTTTTATGGAGAGTAAAAGTGTCAAGACTTACGTTCTGCGGCGTCCACTCCTCATCGGCAAGTACAACACCCTCGACAATCTCAAAACCCGCAAGTCCGCCCTTCTGGCCAGCCGACTGCAGCTGCTTCAACACCGCGCTGTTCATCTTCTTATCGTGGACTAGCTCCTCGAGATGGTCACCCTTGACGCCCTGTTCGGCTGCGAGTTTCTTGAGCGCGGGCTCCGCAGGGACGATGATAGCGATGGGCTTTGCGCGGTCTTCTGCGGCGTAGACGCAGATGTTTGCGACAATGGGCGCGCTGCGGTACACGGATTCAAGTTTCTCGAGCGCGATGTATTCGCCGGCGAGCGTCTTGACGAGGTTCTTCTTGCGGTCGATGATGCGGATTTGGCCGTGGGAGTCGAATTCGCCAATGTCGCCCGTCTTGAACCAGCCGTCGTCGGTGAAGGATTCTTTGGTCTCTTCCTCCATGTCGAGGTAGCCGGATACAACGCCACCACCGCGGATCCAGATCTCACCCTGGGGAGGATTGCTCTTGGCGAAGTAGCCTGCGTCGGCAAAATCCACGAGCTTCATTTCGACGCAGGCGGGCATCTCGCCGAGGGCTTGGTCGGTCCAAGCCATGGGGTCCATGAGCGCGCCCATGGCGCATGTCTCTGTGAGGCCGTATCCAGAGATCATGGGTGTGATGGCGACAGAGATGAAGCGCTGCGTCTCTTTCGAGATGGGGCCACCGCCGTTCAGGCAAATTCTGAGTCTCCCACCCGTCGCCTCCTTGACCTTGTTGAAAACCACGGCATCGAGGACCCCGCTGCCAGGGAGTCCAGAGCCAAGTAGGAAGTTTTTAGCGGCGAAAGCGCCCCAGAACATGTTGGTCTTGAGCGCGCCACCTGCCTGGACCTTGCTGACGATGCCCTTCTTGACCGTCTCCCAGACTTGCGGAACACCGACTAGCACGGTGGGCTTCAGCTCGCGAATGTCACCAGCGCAATTGCGGACGGAGGTATCGGAGAGCGTGCGGATGGTGCCATAGCCGAGTGTTCCGCCCCAGTAGAGCACGGCGTTCTCGAAGACGAACTCGAGGATATGGGCGGCGGGAAGATATGCGAGGAGAACGTCACCGGGTCCGAGGTACTTGCCAACGATGACATCCACGCCGGCGACTAGTCTAGTTAGCATGTGATCGGAACGTGAAAGGGAAAAAACTTACTGGCAGCAACAATGTTGCGGTGCTTGATCATTACGCCCTTTGGTGTGCCAGTCGATCCTGATGTGTACATGATGCATGCCAGGTCTTCAGGCTTGGGAGGAATTGGCTCTGCAGGGTTCTCCTCACCCAGCTTGATGAACTCGTCAAAGCTCAACACCTTCAAGTGTGGGTGTGCGCTTGTGAGCTTCTCGATGTCCTTGGGGTTCGGGTCGTTTTTTGTGCAGTAGACAACGACCTGGATGTCCTTGGCCTCCTTGAAGGGGTTGACGAGCTTGGGGAGGAGTTCGGGGTCGGTGAACATGATCTTCGCCTTGGTCTGGTGCATCGAGTGCTTGAGACCTTCCTCGCCGAGCGTGTCGTACGCGGTTACGATGGCGAGGGACTGTGAGAGGGCGCCTGCGTGGCATATATTAGCGCTGTGTCCATCTACTCCATCTGAAATGCTCACCGTGAGCTGAAGCCAGCCATTGCATGCTCGTCGCCGCAAAAAGATGCATCCGGTCTTCTGGCTTGAACCCGAGCTTCTGCACGGCCGAACCGACGGCCAGCGCCATCTTCTCGAACTCGACAAAGCTTTTGTAGGCGAATGAGCTCAGCTCGAAGTACTCCCAGTTCTTGTCGACCTCCTGCTCCTTGCCGTCGATCATCTTCTTGATCTTCTTCGTCTCGTTGATCTTGTTGACGATGCGTCGCGCACCGACGGCCTTTGCGTTGCCATACTTTGCAGACGAGTAGCGCAGGACCTCGTACATGGTGGTGACCTCGGGCGCAGGCGTGAGCTTGAGCTGGTCCTTGGCTGCAAGGTTACGGCGCGGTAACGTCTCGCCCTCGACTTGCTGTGCGCCGGCCACTTCCGCCGTGTATGGCCCCTTCCTCGTGGCCTGGGCCTGGGGCGCCAGCTTCTTCAGATCCTGTGGCATCGTGTAGATATTACTGGGTTTGGGTGTGAGAGCGTGGAGGTACAGGGAGATGGGTATCGCAGAGAGTATTAGTAGGAAGAGTAGTCTTGGGTGTATTGCCGCCAGCGGGATGCAGCGGATATGAGGGGGTATAAGGCTGGGGCAGACTTCAGGCGGGTGTTGTTCGCAGTAAGTAGCTTTCACTGCTGCCCGCCAACCCGTCGCCAAGCGCGTGTCCAAGCTTCATAGCGATGACGCACCGAATGGGGAAGCCTCCGCCCTGGTGCTCCTGCCGTCTCCACTTCAGAACCACGTAAGCTGGTTTTCGTGTCAACGAGACGATTGCTGCAGGGGAAGCCGTGCGATCGACGCCGCAGCAAGGTCTCGCCAGTTACACATCCCAACTTCACTTGTTGTTCGTTTTGAACACGACACACGTCAACCAGCACCGCCCTTGAGGCAGAGTCCGGCCGGCCACTAGGCACCCAAGACCGCAGACATACAGCCAAGATTTATCAGGCCGCACACAGATCCTCCATTGGCACTTGAGCATTTCGCTTGCGCTGCATCACGAGCCGTCCAACCCAGACAAAGACGCGAACGCCTCGTGTTGCCAAGCACCGACTCCGCATTCGACACAGCGGCAGCCACGATGCATCTGACGAGGATCCTGGGGACAGACCCCGTGGCGGATGCTGAAGAAGGTGTGTAAAGTACCTTGAGGCTGTTCATCCGGCGTATCGCAGTCGAGAGATGGCCCTCGGCTCATCGCATTGCTCTGTCCTTGCGATTCGCTCCACCAAACATCAAAGCATCATGCCTGAGATAACAGCGCATGGACGAGTCAATCAGTGAGGCGTATGACCGCATGCTCATTCTCTGCAGAGGCGTTTGTGATATTCTCGCAAGATATTCCTTCTCAGTCGCTGGGCTTCATCGACTCGCAGGCATCCACGCTTGAGATCACCGTTGCAGGCCATGACTTGACCATTCATCAGTCGCGTGGTCTGCTGACCTCAGATCGGAAGGAAGGGACGACTGGTGCAGGTAGGTCTGGTGTTTTTTCTTCATCTCCATGAGTACATCGAGTCAGCCTTCAACAGTCGCTCAACATCCCTCGGCTTGGCTTTCTTCCTTGATTGGAAGTCATCATATACACCACTCATTGATCTCCAATATACCTCGGTATGAATCAGGGCGGAGTCAGAGCAATAGACAGCTCGCTATGCACTACACGGGCGATCGGTAATGTTGGACAGTCGCCACTTCAAATCTGTCACCTAGTTGATCAACCATGCACCAGATACATGTACAAATATCTACATTGAAATATCAGATTGTCTTGTATGATCGCAACTAACCACCTGCATAGTTGTCTGGAAAGTCACTCCCCTGTTTGCTCAATGGATTTCCAGCCCAACCAATTTCCTGTTCGCCAACGGACTTCTCAGCTCCACCTCTAAGGTTATTGAGCTTGGAGCCGGAGTGTCTGGTATTGGTACGTGGTTCTCTATATTCAGAGTTCAAGACAATCCCTCGCCTGATGCTGTCATGCTTCGTGTCTTACCCTACAAGACTACACTACGCATCGCAATCTATCATCTGCATGTCAGTGTAGCCTGGATATCCTCGCAAGAATAAAAAAAGAGAATCACTCTGGAAGGAGATTGCAAGCATCAGTAATCTCCTCCACAGCACCCCCTCCTCCTCACAACCCAAACACTAACCGCTCTCCCCCCAATAGTCGCCCTCACCCTCAGCCCCCACATATCCCACTACACAGCAACCGACCAACCCTACGTCCTCAAACTCCTCCGCCAAAACATCGCCGAAAATATCTCCACCGTCACACCCAAATCCAAACACAAGTCCAAGAACAAGGGCAAAGCATCCCTAGAGGATCCCATCTCAACCCAAGTCCTCGACTGGCAAACCTCCGACCCCACACACCTCCCCGCCCCCAACCTCGTCATAGCATGCGACTGCATCTACAATGAGTCCCTCATCGAGCCGCTGAACAGCACGTGCGCCGCGCTGTGCGCGCTCGGCGAGCAGCAATCGACGCTGTGTTTGGTTGCGCAGCAGTTGCGCAGTTATGATGTGTTTGAAGCGTGGTTGAAGAGCTTCCATGAGAAATTTCACGTGTGGCAGGTTCCGGACGCGTGTCTGGATGAGGGTTTGAGAGAGGGGAGCGGGTTTGTTGTGCATATTGGGGTTTTGCGGTGAGGGTGGATAGTGTATCATGGATGTATTCGCGGGGATTTAATTTTACGACGACGACTTGGATAGCGGATTGTGGATGTATTCGCGGGGACTTTATTTTGCAGATGAGATTTTCGATAGAAATCAGCATCTTCTTACCCTTTTCAAGCAGTGTTATAGTACTCCAACCCCTGCCCAAGCACGTTGCATTGCTCGGCTTCTCGCCACGCCGAGTTTCTAACCACGGTATCCAACACCCTGACAGGTGACTTAGTTTCGCTGACCTCGTTCCACGGTCCAGCCTCGCGCACATATCTCGACGTATTCGTAAAGCCCCTGGCCTTTAAGAACCTAGCATCAGGTACCGGATTCCCCGTCCTCGCAAACGCGCTCCATGTGTCGACAATATACTGCGAAAATGGTATGTCGTCCTGGTCCCGCGGCGTCCTGCCCTGCGAGACCGTTGTCCCAAACACCGAGTATAGCTCGCCTGAGTGACACTTGTAGAACGGCGCGTCTGGGTCGCCGAATGGGTGTCCAGGGGTGACGGGAGCTTCGCAAGCTGGCGGGTTAGGACTCCACTCCGCGATCTGATATGCGCGGTCAAATTCGTATGCGTATACTTTCTTGAACACGTTGTTTTTGGCTGCGGTGTATGCTGTGCTTTGGCCAAGGCAGCGGAACATGGCGTCTGTCGCGATTCGTGATGTTAGGTTGAATATAGCCAGGGTGGAGTTTGGGTTCGAAGGTATGGGGAAAGCGGATGAGGATAGGATGGCGGACGCTGGAAAGCCCTGGGCGCTTAAGACGGCAGAGATGTTGGGCGAAGTTGGGTAGGACGTAAAAGGCGAGCCGTCGTCGCGCATATTGCCCAATAGGACTGAGACCCTGAGTTTGGGCGCGGAGGGGCCAAGGGGAAGTGAGGACGTTGGAAGGAAAGTACCATCGACGACTGGGAATGTTGCCACTGTTTTCCCTCGTGTAACGAACTGTAGAGGGTCAATTGTTCGCAGACAAGCCACCAGGTCTCCTTGTGTCGAACATCCAGTCTCATTCGCAATTGCTTTGGTTCGCTCTGTGGCCACTGCGACAGTTAAGTACCTCGCGAAGGTATCCGCGTACCCCAAACCCTGCGGTGTGCTCATCATGATGGCGCCGGAAACTTTCTCTTGCGCCTTTGGCGAGGCAAGGAGTGCCCTCACAGAAGCTGCTCCAGCACTTTGTCCGTAGAGGGTGACTCTGTTCTTGTCCCCACCGAAGTCCTCAATGTGGGCGTGAAGCCAGTCAAGAGCAGTGTTTTGATCCTGAAGGCCGTAGTTGCCAGTCAAAACGGTATTTTCTAATGCGAGAAAACCGAGAGTCCCAAGCCTGTAGTTTATCGTAACAGCTACAACGTCACCTCGAGATGCCAGTGCACTTCCGTCGAACGTAGTGTCACTACCTGCACCTGATGCAAAGCCTCCACCATGTATCCACACCATGACTGCCTTCTTTTTGCGTGGAGTGACCTTGCCATTTGGCAGATATGGAGTCCATATGTTTAGAGAAAGACAGTCCTCGCTACATGACGTCGTACAGCTAGATTGCAAACACGTCGGGCCATATTGTAGGGCGGTTGCGTTCACCAAGGGCTGAAGGTATACGGAGTGCTCAAAGCGAGCAGGTATCGTCGCGTACCTGAGGCCCAGAAAGCGGAAGGATTGTTTATCTCGATAACCTATGATAGTGGCGTTATTAGTCGTGACAGAGATGTGTCGGACTGCGTCGGTGGCCGTGTTAGAGCAGAGCGCCGGTAGCTGTGTGGAGCAAGGGTATGTCTTGAGTCCGCCCTCTGTGGTGATTGCCCGGCAGTGCAATGTAGAATTTCCTTCGATCCAATAGGTCCCGACCTCATCTGTAGTCTTGCTGTGATCGAGGTACCGAAGGAAGCCCAGATCTTGGTTGTTGCTTTCTCGACTCCACAATACGGTCCCTAATACTGCGCATCGCGAGGCTGCAGCCGCGTAGGAAGTCGGTGTGCTGAGGGCGACAGCCGCTGCCCGTCGAACAGTAGCATTGCCGTAAAGATCATTGTGAGTAACGATAGATATATCAGACCCTATCGATTGCGGACTGGCAGATGCAGCAACAGACGAGAAGAGAGACAAGGAAAAGGACAGGAGACCAATGATTGTACCCATCTTGGAGTATGGGACGGCTCCAACATGGTAGCGAAATGCTGGCTCACCATGATATAGTCCACTTGCGGAGAAAATACCCAGGTAGTGCCCACTATGTTGCGCATGCTATAGTGCGGAGCATGGTGGTCCGTCGATGCCATTTGTGGGATACAGTGCGGCTCTACAGTCTACGGCAAAATAGGTGGTGATATTCAGGGCTAGACAGCGCGGTGCTGGAGAAACGCATTCGCAGGGAGTTCTGGCTCTCGGTAAGTCGTGAAAGCTGGAAAAAGAGCAAGCCTGGCGACTACATCTACGTATGTAAAGGTTATTCTAAATTCTAAAAAGTCTCTGTAGACAGATAGGATAATGCATCTTTGCTTCCGGGGACCGAGCGCATCTTGAACGGAGCTGGTTGCTTCAGGTCCCGTTTTTTTGCGCACAGGCAGCCGACCAGCGATGTGACTACTCCTGCGAACGGTGCTCAGGACGCGTGGTAGTCCGGACGGACTTTGTGTTGACCTGTGCATGGAGAACGTGACAAGCACATTCGCTATATAGACAGCCTGGAATCGTGGAGGCAGGTCACCCAATATCCTAGAGTCACAGAGGCCGCTCCCGGGTGTGGAAAAGTGAACAACAGTTGGTGCCTCGCCGTCGCGACGGGTGGCCGGCTGTGAGACGCCGTTGCGATGACGTTGACGCAGCGTTTCAGGGAGGCGCGGTCAAGCGGGGGCAGGTGCAGCCAGCTCTTATCTCGCTGCCTCAAGCGCTCCTAGCCTTCGATCGCGCCCTTTGCCTGTCTCGCCAGCAAAATGCGGCATGAGGAATGTTTAGCATGGCATTCCTCGCGAACCATTGTTTTCATCATCACAAAGCTCAGGCCACGACGCGGAGCGGCGTGTACGAACATGATCGGCAGGCCAGCTTTCAAGCCGGAATCTCACATGGATGGACGCTTCCGCTTCCGGTTAGCGTCGGCGCACTCTCTGGTCCGCCCTCGCTCTGATTGGCTGTGTGCCGGTGGTTACTGCCTTGCCCGTCTCATCACACAATCACCGCCCGAGTCTGTTGCCTCTGCATCATTTTTATCTTCTCGCGCCCGGCCATCGTCTCCTGTAGATGGCTGCGGTCTGAATATAGCCAGCACGATGCTACGCTTCTATCACATCTGGTCGCGCAACGCGGCTGTAGACTTGAATCGTGGCTCACTGATCCCTTTGTTACAGCCAACGAACATTGCCATGAACTAGGGCATGGACCAATGGCGCTACCCGCTTTTGCTCTAGATCGGTTCTCCCGGACGCTCCTCTTCGTCCAACACCTCACACACTGATTCCGAAGACACCACCACGCCGTCCTCACCACCTCGCACGGCTGCTTACTGACCCGCGCCCTCTTGCCGCGTCTGCCGCTCCTCGTTGCGCGCTGTTCCTTTATTGCCGTCGCCAGCCAGACGCCCCCCAGTGCCGCCCCAGTCTCCCTCCCTCGTCAAGTCCTCCTTTACCTCTGGCGCACCACACGGGCAGGCTTGGCCACACGCTCCACGCCATCCGCTGATGATATCGCTGCCATCTCACCTTGCCCGTGACACTGCAGTGCCCGCAACGACGCCTTTTTCCGCTCCTGCGCCCGCTCCTACCGGGCACGGAAGCCTCTGCTCCCTGGCCTCAGCTACTCGATAGCCACCCGGCTCGAGTCAAAACGCAGGCACCTGCTGCCCGCCATCGTCCGTCCCGTTGGCGTCGTCGCTGCCAGTTGTGCTTGGGTCGTTGTCGCGTTGGGCGTCATGCGATCCAAAGCACATCGAACCTGAGCCACCCACAATACCACCACACACCTCTCTGTTTCAGCGTGTCTGCCAGATTATGACCGACGTCTCGTCCGTCAAGGCGCACGCTGAACCTCAGCAAGCTCCCCCCGCCCACTACAACGCTCCTTCTGCAGCGCCAGCCTACTCCAAGGGCTCGCCCACACTGGACGGCACCATCGACGAGGAAGAATCGTCCACAATCAAGTGCATCTGCGGCTTCGCCGACGACGATGGCAACACCGTCTTGTGCGAGAAATGCGACACCTGGCAACACATCGTGTGCTACTACGACCACGTGCCAGACGAGCAGTATGTGCACGAGTGTACAGACTGCGCACCTCGGCCCGTCGACGCACAAAGCGCCAAGGACAAGCAGCGCCAGCGTAGGGAACTGCACAGCATTGGCGAGCGAAAAGGAAGACCGAAGACTGCTGCAAAGAATCCCAAGAAGCGAACCAAAGACACGCCTGGCCCACTACAGCAAAACGGCTGGCCTACAAATAACGACCTGCACTACAATCCCGATCGCAAGAGCGGCAGCCCGCGGGATCAGCCTCCACCGAACAAAAGACCCAAGACCAACCATCGCGCTTCCGGCTCCATGAGCATCCTTGGCCAACCACCCGCCCTCGTACCAGGCGCCCGAAAACGTGGCGGCTCAGTCATGCTGAACGGCCATAGCCCTATCAAGTCGCCGACTAATCCAGATGGGCCACTGGAGGAGTTCTCCTCCGAGTTCATGCACCTCTACCAGCAACCTGAGCCGCCATCGCCGGGCTCGAACTCGTATACCAGCATCGGCGTAGCTAACGACATCTCGACGTGGCTCACCGATTCAGAGGCTCTTGCCGAAGCTAGCGGAGGAAAGAAGCCACAGGACCTCTTCTCACGGATAGATCAACCGATACACGAACTCGGCGCGCCCAGCATAGCCAAACAGACAGATGTCGACTCCGGCATAACCGCACATGGTCTGCACCCGCAGTGGCAGTTCATCACAGCCGAGGAGATCGTCCCCGACGGTGGCTACATTGGCGAACTCAAGGGCTTAGTCGGGCGCAAAGAAGACTACTTCGCGGATTCTGCCAACCGATGGGACCTTTTACGGCACCCCGAGCCCTTTGTATTCTTCCCTCCTCACCTTCCAATATACATCGATGTCCGGCGAGAAGGCAACATCCTACGCTATGCCAGGAGAAGCTGCATACCTAATATGCAGATAAAGATTTTCATCGAGTCCAGCAATGAGTTTCACTTCTGCTTTCTCGCCACACGCCAGATTGAACCGGGCGAGGAACTTACTATTGGGTGGGACCTCGACTCGGAAGTCTTCAAGCAGTTGGCCAAGGTCGTCACAACTGGCGCAAAAGATGGCTTCAAGAAGATACAGCCATGGGCATCTTGCGTACTGGCCAACTTTGGTGGCTGCGCTTGCGACACTTCGACGGGTCACGAATGTCTCCTCGAACGTGCTCGTCGCAACACCTTTACCGAGCCACTGAGGATCAAGGGAAGGAAGACAAAGAAATCTCAGGTTTCGCCGCTCAGCACAGGCCACGCAACCAACAGCCGTGCAGGAAGTGAGCCGATGAACCACGATGGCGGCGAGGATGACCACATGGACGCTAGGTCGACCTCTGGCTCCCACAAGTCCAGTAGTAGGGACCACACACCTGCTACACACTTTTCCATGGACGCAGATCTTAAGATGTCGGAACGTGAGAAGCGAAAGATTCAACAGCAAGAAAAGCTGTTCAAGCAGATGGATTTCGACGCAGACCACAAGAGCAAAAAGGGCAAGAGAAACAGTGCTGGGTCGTCACTCAATACACCCAGCCTTTCGTCTTCCGTAAGGCTCTCTCCTGTGTCCTCACTGCTCATTGCTGATTCGACTATACAGAAGCGACTCGGCCACCCAGAGCCTTCCCCATCGATCCGACATCGTGAACATAGCCACGGCGTGGCGCGGAAAACATCTGGCAGCTCAACGAAAACGAATGGCCGCGCTGCCCCGCGGCCAAAGCCTGTGTATGCTGAGGCTTCGACACAGACTGAGGATGACGATGCTGTCAATACACAGAGTTGTGTGAGGCAGCGTGAGATGAAGCCTCCACTATCGTTCAAGCGTAAGCTGTTACAGCAAGCGCAGGAAGACAAACTTCAGCGAGAGCGTATCCGATCTTCGTCTGTTAAGATGGAGGCCAGATCACCAGCTCTCAAGGATATGTCCTCGAACAAGCCCTCGCCATTGCCTCCATCCCCACCACTGGACGAGCCGTCCGCAATGGAGATGTCTCGGGACTTAGCAGTGGACGTCAAACCTCGAGATCCAACCCCAGCAAAGGAACCCACACCCTCACCCACAGTCGACATTGACATGGGAGACGCCGAAGCTGCATCTCCACAGCCTCCCGAGCCGAAGATTGAGGAGATGCCTGATGCTCCCGCTCAAGAGCCCTCTTCAGAAAACTCGAATCAACCTCTTCAACCGCCCGCACCACCTTGGCCGTCATCGACGCCCGCCCCAGAAGCATCAAACAAACCCATCGAATTCCATGTCGAGATGCCTGCGAAGCCCGACCTAGACAACATCACAGGGACCGTCCCTATGATAACACCTGGTTCCATTGTGAATGCGCTTGCACAGTCACCTGGCAGCGTAACAATTGGGTCACCTTTCTCTCCCGCTGTCAACAATGCCGTCAACCCAATGCCAGCGCGGAAGAAACTCAGCTTGAGCGACTACACGAGTAGTAGACGAGCAAAGCTGGCTCAAACCCACTCTACCTCAACACCCCCGCTTGGGCAATCTCAATCAACGAGTTCACCGACGTTGTCAATAGCAAGTCTACCGAACACAAACTCGCCGCCACGGAAGAGCGTCGAGCCTGCATTGCCACCTCTCACCGAAGAACCCATTCTCACCGAAACGATATCTACCGCGACGGTGACTACTACTTCTACTTCGACATGAGCGATATGAGTTACGATACCCCGCTCCTTTAATGGTGTTCCTCGTAGGCAGATCTGAGCTTCTCTTGAGCGGACCGCAGGACGCCTCGCTCCACTATGTTCTTCTTGTTCTGGAAATGTACAACATGTAATTGCGATCAATGTACTGCTTCTCAACTGCCTTTCACGTTCTTTTTCCTTCTATATCCGGCCACTTGGTCTTACGTTCACGAACCACTTTTGACGACGGGAAAACGCAAAAGCAGGGTTCTCTGTTTCTTTGGTTGAGGGATTGGGGCGTTGGAGGCTGCTCTGCTGAGCGATTTTATGTGTTTTTCACGATGGAAATTAGTGCTGGATGTATCGGAGGAAGGACGATGCACCCGGAAGGTCTACTGCAGACGGTTCAATGGAGGTTGGACGGAATGAAATACAATGCAAAAATATTTCTACACACAACTGCTGTTGCACGAGGTTCCATTGTTCTTTTGAGTGAATCGACTGACCACCTAAACTTACCCTCCATGCTCAACCTCTAGGCATTTCACATTACACGTTTAGGACGTTTGACCGTGCTTCTCAAATCGAAGATAAATTTATAAGTATACTCACGAATATATACACACACCTCCCACACCTAAACGCCTCGCTAAGATCAACCCAAAATCCAAGACTAAACTTACACCATATTTGACGTCCCATCAAAACATTCTCCCTTCCTCCCCTTTAACTTCCTCCCACCTCGCCCCCCTTTCCCTAACACCCTCCCGCTCCGCCTTGTCCCCGCCCACACTCGCCTTGCGAACCGGTGTGCCCTCCATCTCCAGCGGGCCGCTCGAGCTATTGACATGGAAGCCGTACGGGGGCGCAGGGCTCGCAGGGCCGAGTTTCGCGTCGAGGCAGTGCGGCGAGAAGGAGCGTTGTCGGTGTGTTTGAGGGGCGAAGGAGCTGTCGTGTGGGAGCTCGTGGGTTATGGGGGAGGCTTGGTCGATGGGGGATGTGTATGTGGGGTTGGGGGAGGAGGGGTGTGGGAAGGAAAAGGCGGGGTGGGTGGATAGGATTGGAGATGTGTATTTTTGGTCTTGAGTTGGTGGAGGGGAGAAGTAACTCGACGCCGGGTTATTGTACGTATGCGACGATGAAACGGACTGGTTGTAACCGTGTAGAGGTTGCGGCGAAACGGAGTGCAGGTGTGAAGCAGTCGGCGACGAGTAGTGTTGGTACATCGTTGGCTGTGGCGCCGCTGATTGAAGCATCCCCGCGTCGCTGTCTGTTCGGCGCACGACGCTGCTTTGTTTGCGCTCGACTTCGTCTGTTAGGCTTTTTGTGCGGCCCCAGAAGAAGAATAGGAGGGCGCCGAGGACGACGACGCTTATCGCTGCGATGGCGATGCCTGCGATGGCTCCAGCTGAGAGGCCATGTTTCTTTGCGCTAGTGGAAGGCGCGGGGGCTGTAAAGCCCGGGACGTTTGAAGGCAGTGGCGCTTCTGGGGGAAATGGTTCACCGGGATTGAGCATGTAGGCGCTTCCCTTTGCGCCTTTCTGCTGTTCTGCAATTGGCGTGCTAGCATTGGGGTTGATGGCTCCGACCATTCCGTAGGTAATGCATGAGCCAGGCGCCGAGCAGTAGAAAAAGATTGGAGAAGTGTCGTTGATCTTGATAGAGTACTTTGGGGGCTGGAAGACTTGTTAGTATAGGATAAAATGGAGAGCGAAAACGACATACATCATCAACGACCTTGTTCACAGCATTGAACCCAGAGAAGAAGCCGGTTTTCTGGGAGCCGGTCATCTCATAAGGGATACATGGCATTCCGAACGCCGCGCGGACTACGCTATGGTTTGCCGGGTAGAAGCGAAACTCTACGATCTGGGACATGGTCAGTTGTTGCTTGATGGAAGATGAAATTCGATTCGGCTGCATGAAAGTGGCCACCAACGACTTGGTACTGGATAGTATATGTAGCAAGAGGTTTAGGTAGACTTACATCACCAACAGCGGCATTGGTAACATCAGGCTTGAACTTGTGATCTGCCAATCCGACCTGAATAGTATGAGTCTGCGCCAGCGCAGAACTAGTCAAGCTCGATGAACCAGAAAGACTCGGTGTCGGGTCCTTCTCCCTCGCATTAGTCTCGACGTCTTGTGCCAGACACAAAGTCGAAACTAGAAGTAACGAAACTAAGAATACGCGGAGCCATAGCGATGATCTCGAAGCCATCTTGATTAATGTGATACTCATAATTGCAGAATAAAAGACGAGGCAGCGTGTCGTAGAGTAGCAGTATTGAGCGCAAACCCCAAGGACGAGGTACTGGGAAACATATGTGCCAAACCAGTGGCGAAGCAAACAAGGGCTGGGATGATCGACGAACTAAGGGAAGCAACACATGAAACACACTTGTGCAGCGCGGCTATGGCGTAAGCTCTCATTTCTCATTTGCTGTCAAAGAAAGAAGATCACAGCCCCCGCTTGGGCGTGATAAAGGCATGAAGCTAGACAGGACTCCATGTGGCCCATGGACAAAGAACGAACAAAGAAAGGCGAGATTTCTAGACTGTCGTGGCCGCTGTTGCCAATCTTCTATCGTAGCAGTCTGGCAGACAATTAGCGGTCATGCCGAACGTCCTGTGAGCATCCAGCTTCAAGCTCGAAGTTCTAGCTGTTTAGAAAATAGCAGTTGGAAGCACTCAGCCTTGCCCCAGAATAGGACCAGCATGGGTCTTAAGCGAGCGCACATCAACCAACCAGCCTTGACTCTCGAAGCGCCTGGCCTGCAGTAGTCTGAGTCCTCGTATCTGCAATGCACTTCAGTCTATTGTTGTATTGTCGGTTCTCTCCTCTTGTGAATGTGAAGATCTTTAGCAATATTGATGATGCTCATTTTTTGTTTCGTGAAGCTAGTAAAAGAAAGAGAGAAGAATGTCCATTAAAGCGTACTTTCGTCATCGTCATCGTCATCGTCATCTGCGGCTCAAATTCCGCCTGGTATCATCCGCAGTGATGCGCGCATGAAAAATCAGTCCTTCGTCATTTTGTCTAACAACTTTGACCAGCGTTGTGGCCCACAAGATGCCTTGGCTCCTACGTAGCATTCACAATACATCGTTCAACAGCCCAAAAGTCTCCGAATGTATCCAGCTCATGCCTAAAGCATCTCTTACTCTTGAATATATTGGAGATCAATTGCGTCCCATTTCGTATGCGATATCTTTTAGGGGCATGTGTTGGCACAAGTTCTCCAGCCATGTGTCAGTGCTTTAGATTCAGCGAAGCCCGGGATCGCCGAAACCAAAAGGATCGTTGCTTGACGAGCTGTTCGATCCAGATACATAGCCCGACGGGGCTGCCGATGGTCTACCATATTGATTCGGGTCCGGCAGAGGTTGCCACACAGGAAGGCCTTCTGGTGGTTGAGACTCGCCTACCGGGGTACCACGAGCATAATCAGCCAGACTGCCATTGATGCCGGTGAGTGCCCATGCGAAGACTGCGACATCCCGAATGCTCTGCATGAAATCGTTTTGATACTGCATTGATGGTGCGGGTTGCTGCATCATATGTGGATGATGAGCACCTAGTGGATAGGGCGGATGATACTGTGGAGCGGGATGGAATATTGGTTGCGCTGCCCAAGGTGCTGCATATATGCCATTGTATTGTGCAGCAGGTGTCGTGGCAGGCATGGTTCCGGGTAAGAGGGGGCGCGCACGACGGAGGCATACGACAAGTCCGTCCGACGTGCAGGAAATGACTGCTTCTAGTTCAATGGGTGCGTCTCGATGCTCCGAGCGAGGAGAACTCATAGCCGAAGACACAGAAGAACCATTGGCCGCATGCTCCCCAAAAATGGCATGATGAGTGTCTGTTGGGTTGGTACTGTCGCCTGAGTCGTTACGTGAGTTGGTCGGCGGCTCTTCGCTATCCCACTGCCCCTGAGATGGACGCGAAAGACTCCTTGAGTCGGTACCTCGGGAGTCGGAAGGGTCGTGACTATCCTCGGATTCATCGTCAGAGCTCAAGATATCCGTCATGATGTCGTCTTCGCTTTCGGAGGTCATAGGCTCTGGAGTTCCGTCTCGTCCACGGGGATCGCAAAAGAAGAAGCGCATATATGCGATGGAATCGTTGCCTTTGGCGGATTCGAGGCAACGAACTGCGTCGTTGAGACAGTTTTCGGCTATGCAATAGTAGAAGCTTTTGCCCTTCATAGCCTCTCCCGAGATACCGATGATCTCCTCGATCCCACTGGTGGCGTACATGACAGTCAGAGTTCTTGTGAATCTGTTGAGGAAGAGAGCGGCGCGAGGCTCATGCGTCTGGCGCTCAGGTCCTAGGTCGAACTTGCTGGACAGATGAGACAACATGTGATATCGCGGGTCTTTGGGGGACGAGGCGAATAGTTTACGGACGATAGGCGCTTCGACAGCTCGCTCTGCGAGAGTAAGCATGTATGATGTTTGTGTAGGGCTCGGGACGTGACTCACTTTGGCTTTGCATGCCGTTCCTATAGATACTTGTGCAGCAAACCATGACATCGTAAACGATCGAGAAACAACATTCGCACCCAACCCAATCACCTTGACGGTTTTTTAGGCGACAGTAAGATAGAACGGCTGCTTTGTCAAGTCTCACACCTCGGCTGTGTTGTGCCTTGGCCAGTGGCAGCTCATCAGGGTGGAAGTATTGCCAAACTGATCGGTTGACCACTTCATCGGGGGTAAACCCCAAGATATCGACGATGGAGTCGGACGAGTACAGAATATGAGCATCGTCGGTAAGATCTGCAATGTATCAATATTTATTGGAGACATTATTTAGTGGTAGCCTACCGTGAATAGTGATGAAAGTGGTGTCCATGGTGGCGAGTTTGGTTACTTGGTCAGAGGCCAAAAATGCTCCTTCCTCTACCGCTGTTGTCCGATTGTGGCGAATCTAATAATTCGCTCCGGAACCAGCGGCAAAGGGCTAGAGAAATTGGGAACGTAAGGTCAGTAGAGGGACAGCCGCCTATTAAAGTACGCAGGGTCCAGGTTCCACAATGGTACGTTAGACGCACTGTGGCTAACGTTCGGATAAGGTTGTTGGTTACAGTGACACTCGGCGCAGTGACGGCAGCGATCGCCAGAGCACAGGGATTACAGCAGCACCTGGAAAAGCCGCCAATATGATGCGATGGCGCACTGCTACTTCTCTCTCAGCGAAAACGACGTGTATTTGAGGCTGGATGACAGCAAGGTGTATGTGAGCCTGGAGGATTCCGTGCGAGGGTGGTCCTGGTGTCTTCCAGGACCAGCTAGGCTGGGCTACTTTCAGCAATAACAGCGACGCTCTGCATAAATCAGCACACTAAACCCTGGAAAGCCGTTGAAATGGCCTTTGTGGTTTGCGGAGCGCAGCCAGGATCCAGCGGGATTGAGCGCCACAGTGATGCGAGAGCTGGTCAGGCCGTGTTCACACCGGAAGAAATTACAGGACAACGTGACGAGTCACCGTGACCAAGGTATGTGTCTGCGAAGATGCAAAAGATGTTCCTGGGCTGCGCGAAGCAAGCGAGAAGAGGATCCGCTGCTGTCAGACCCTGGTCGCTGCAGGACGCAGCGGCGGCGTGAAGTTGTGGTTGCGAAAACGGGGCGGGGCAACAGGCGACGGCGAAGTCGAGTCCAGCGTCAGGCCATTACAGACGGCCGTGTCTGGGTCAATTGTTGCAAAAAGTAGCACAGGTGGATTCTGTAGGGCAGAGCGAAACTGGTGTCGCCATGGGAAAGCGAGCAAAGTGCCACAAATGCGACGCTCTTGGCGAACTGCAGCTCTCCAACTACCCAGCTCCGTGATTTGTGAAGGAAGGCTATGCCGAATCGCGTGGTGGCGTAGCCTGCTTCGCGGACTCGCTGCCGGCCCTTTGTCATTTGAAACGCTGCCGAGGATAATTGCAGCGGGTGCTGTCTAACCGTAGCGTGGTTAAAGGGCTTTGCGCCATCACTTCAACAACTCCTCGAGTCCTGATGGATTTCTTGGTGGTTGGCTGCACAGAATCAATTTAGCGCTGTCGTGATCCCATATTGTGATCGGCGATGGCGCTACTCTTAACTGCCAAGCCCCTCATCTCTCTCCCACACCAGACACCCAGTAACTGGACACGGCTTTGCTAAGCACGCATCCGCAAAAACGTAACAAGGAACGCCGTGTTGCCGACTATGCGGGTCGTCGTTTGCAGCAATTGCAGCGCAGAGCATTCACATGTCTTGGCGCCCACGCTAGCTTCAATCGGTCTACGTCAACCTCATTGGCACAACTACCTGGGCAGTTACGCGCACATTGCAAAACGGCTTCCACGAGGCCAACACCCTGCATTAGCTGCCCTACCAAGCATGGAGTCCGGTGCCCATTGGGAGCTGCCTTCGCTCAAAGCTACCATCAAATTGGGCGTGCGTCAAGTCATGCAGGGCTTCAATGGCTATAACTGACATCTACAGGGCCAAAGTAAAGTTGATCTCAGCTTCCGTAAGAGCTCTTGGGTGCTTTCGCTACCGATGACTAACACGTACAGTCAAAATCTACGATGTGGAATTCTACCCTTATACGCTGCCTGGCGCCGACCCTGTTTTCGCCGTCTGCGGTGGCTCCCATGTGTGTCCCACCGGCTCGTATTTGGCTGCAGTCAGACTGATTGGCGTACCAGGTCATAGTCTGCCGTTGTGTCTTGGAAAAGAATCGCACGATCGAGATCCTTTTCTGGCCGGAGAACGAGCAAAAAGAGACCCCAGAGGGTGAGGTACGCAACGTAAACTGTCACTGCTCGCCAAGTAAACTTACTGACTAGATCTGACTCTGATTGTAGCTCATCTACGCCAACAGTGTGACTTGGTCCCAGGCCGAAAATGGTGATCCTTTGCTCTGTGTGACAGGTTCTTCGGCTCGTGAGATCAATATCTTTAACATTGCGACAAAGCAACTTGTAACGGTACGTCCAACATCCGTAGCCGATTTCTAATTGACTGACAAGCTTTCAAAGACACTGACAGGACACGGGGACGTGAGTACCACGCTATCTTTTCAACATTATGGTCTGACAATAGAAGGACATCAATGACCTCGCAGTATCGCCCGTCAACCCAATAATTCTAGCGTCGTGTAGCGTCGACCACAGCGTGCGAATATGGAGTCTCGATCCAGCCCACGAAAAGAAGCCACTCGCAGCAATTTGTTACGGACAAGGCCACAAAGATCAGATATTGACACTGGCGTATCATCGGTCGGGCCGATTCATCTTGTCGGCTGGCATGGACACCAAGGTCAACTTATGGACAGTACCTGAAGACCTCGAAGAACACATGGGAACTGATAAGCCAGCGATGATTCACTACCCCCATTTCTCCACGACAGAAGTACACACCGACTTCGTGGATTGTGTGCAGTGGTATAACGACCTCATCTTCAGCCATGCAGCCCGAGAGAACAAGATAATTCTCTGGAAGATCGACGGATTTAGCTCAGATAGCGTCCATGTGCCAAACGTACCGGTACCTATCTCGAACGCCGTGACCAGTAGGACGCCTCTCACAACCCCCGTGGACTCGAGTTCAGGTACCCGCTCAGCATGGGGTGGGCGTTTCCAGAGACTCCTACAATTTGAACTACCAAACACGATGCAGTTCTACATCCGCTTCTCTATTTTCCACGAGCTTGGTCGCCACCCCATCCTGGTCGCCGGCAACGAGAAGAGTAAAGCCTTTTTCTGGGACTTGGAACGTCTTGAAAACGCAGGGACTGGTGAAGACGCAAACGAGCCAGCATATGGAAAACCGTTCGGTCTACTCCGTCAAGTTCGCGAAGGTAGTTCGAGTTCCATAGCGTCCTCTGCTGTCAGCACTGGGTCAGGCACGACGAAGGCGAAACGGAAGAAGGTCAAAGAGCCGCCTCGTGACCAAGGAGTCGCCAACCCTTTCCTACCCATCAAGGCGCACAAGATCATTGAAGTACCGAAGTATACGGCCTTTCCTTTCCGGCATTTTGCATGGAGCCGAGATGGTCAGTGGTGTGTCGGAGCCGGAGACTCTGGCCTCATTAATGTGTTCCACCGATGGGAAAAGGGTGTTCCGCCCATAAAACCGGATTCAGATCTCGCACCTTTCTTACGACAGCAGGAAACAGTTATCAGTTAGTCAATGACCCCTCGTGCTACCGGCACTGCGCATTTGCAATATGCGTAAGCCCGTATCGTTCCTATCCCTCATGTTTTAATCACAAACCATGAGAATGTCCGCTAATCATTGTATGAAGACAAACAAAGAATCGAGAATACCATGAAGGATATTATGACCGAGTACTTAGCCCGCCGACAGCTCGCCGCGGAACAAGGTGGCGTGTTTGACGAGGATGTCAGCATCACGCTCGGCGAATACGTTGACACTCTTTCAGACGACGAGCAGGCCTACGCGTGGTCGGTCCAAGAGCAGGGATAAACTGCAAGAACGTTTCTTGCTGGCTTGAAAACCGCCGAAAATTTGACATCTTACCAATAAACCCACGCACCTAAACACCTGGCCTGGACAATCTCACCTTGTCAAGCAAGCTCTTTATGTCTTCGGTCGAAGTTCAGCGATATATATGCTATATGATGGCTGTATGTGTCAGGAAATTGGTTGCCGACGCGAAAGGGATGTGGTAAGTTCCGTGCATTTCATGGAAGGGTCTTCAGGTTATCGCGGTTGCAATCATGGTTCCCAACCACAAGTGTGCCATACACGCTTCGGACCCTTTGCTTACGGCCCCCCTCTCGAACCGCCCGGTTCCTCAACAACCACACGCACATCATCTAGAAAAAAATAAAGTGATCACATTCACGTTCAATACTGTCAGTTCACATTCCTTGTTCATCTGTTGTCTATTTCAGAGACCATCATATCTCTCTCACACACGACCGTTATCTGCAGCGACCCTAACACGCTCCAGCAGATACTATGCCTCCAACATTACTCTCCGAATTCAAACGGCAATCCTCCGAACTCTATCTCCCCCGGGTATCTCTCGACTCCCAAACCCTCCAATCCGAACGCAAGCCCGCTATGCCTCGATGCGCACGCGTTGGCTGCCCGATCCGCAAGTCTGTTCTTGATACCCGAGAAGCACAATGCAACGGTGGCTGGCTATGTACGATACACCGCAACGAGCTTCGATTGAGTGTGGCGGAAATAACGCAGAAAGTTTTAACGGAGAGGACTGAAGGCATGGGTAAGACAGTAGGAGGGCAGAGAAAACTGGACAAGGAGATGATGTGGAAGTGGTGTTGAAGTAGCCAGAGTGTTGGCAACTACTGGTGATTTTTGGAAGGAGGGAGGATGGAACCAGAAGCTAAGGGGCGTGGGTTGAGGTATGCACATCATGACGTTGTGCTGCTCATGACAGTGCTACATTCACACAGCACACGCCACGGACTCGCGTCTTCATCCTCCTACCGGCGCGGCAGCTTCACGTTCCATCGACCACGTTCCAATCCCTTCACATCCCAGCCATGAAGTCTGCACCTCTTCACTTATACAAAACTATATATCTCCTTTCGCGCTTCTCTTTCCTCTTCCTCCCACCACCTCTCTTAAACACACGATCTCGCTGCGCACTCCATGATGCTCCGTTGTGCACGCGAAGGCTGTCGCGCGTACATAATATCGATCTGCTTGCAGAACGGAAATGGGGGTATCTTATGCGAACCACACGAATATGAGTGTTTCGTAAGAGTAAGCAGCATGTATTGGGGCTGGTTTAGTAGCGTTGGCTTAGGGCTTGGAGCGACACCCGAGGAAGAGGACGTGACAGGATGTGAGGACCGACACGGCAAGGAGAGTCCTTGCAGAACGGCTTAGGTAACTCCCTCACACCTATGTGATGTGCTTACGGCTGCATTGCCGAACCATTACCATATAACAACCGAAATCAGATTGTTGCTCACTCCGAAGACTTCCAAGATTACTAACTTGGTTGGCCTGCACTTGCCCTGCACCTAAAGAGAGCGTGGACGCCAAGAGACAATGACACAAAGCCAAAGCGACTAAGCAACTGCCCCTACGTCTACCACAAATCTTCAAACAAGTGTCTTCGCACACACTCTTTGTTCACAAACGCGACCACAACCCCTAGCTTGTCTCACCATGCGAACAAAGACACACCACCTACAACACCATGCCAATCCTCATCCATTTTCGCATCCTCATGCCACCACATTTCGTTTCTTCCACCAAGACACCATGTTCGCTACCAAATCAACCCTGAACATCTTATGTCCTTGCGACGAATGTGCAAAATTCTTGCAACCCATGGGCAAGAAACTACACACCACTAAAACGAACAACAAAGCCACTCAACCAACACCACTTGTGTTCCCAACTGCAAAGCGACCGGCTCCACAAACACCGTCAACCCCAGCAACGTATCCGTTCCACGCAAAGACACCAGGATCGTTGCGTTGTACCTTCAAGCCTTGCACGTCGCATGTGCGTATTACATCAAGTTCTTTGGTGCGAAATGTGTTGTGTGAGAGACATGTGGGGGGGGGGGTTGAGGAGGAGTGTTGAGGGCGTTGTAAAGAAGGAGTGCTGAGGATGTCTTGATGAGTTGGGTAGAGGTTAAGCTTCACGATGGATTGAAAGATTAGATAGCACAAACGGAAAATATTGCGCATTTGGTGGCAAACATGTGCATTGAGGCAGGACTTTGGTACGTGGATGAGAAACAAGCCGCATACGTGGTGTAGGCTACAATAAAAATGAAGGAGATGTAAAGTTGTTTGTCTGCATTGGTGGATGAGGTCTTGGTGAGGAACATATCGTACTGACGAAGTTGCTCCAATGACTACAGCCAGCTAATTTGGAAAGATATCAAAATAGCTGATACAATTCTCATCATCGGTATCTTCGTCCTTAAGACACTCAGTCATCCATTGCTCATGATGGCTTCGGAGTTCATCAAACGGGTCAGATGGATCCATATCAAATAGCTTATCTTCGAATGAAGGATGGCGAGGGCCAATGGGCGAAAGTGATTCGCGAATGTTCTCGTCATGGTAGGCGGTGATGAAGATGTCCTCGCTCGGGTCAAACATGACCTGCGATGGGGTGATGAAGTCTTTCGGATTGCTGTACTCAAATGTGGGTATGTCTGATGCAGCAAGTTCTTTGTGTATATCGAACCAAGGCTCCTCATTGTCGAACTCAGCTTGACCGAAATCTTCAACATGGCTAACGTCTTCGAGGAAGCGATGCGTTAGTGCGACATCACTCTGCTCGTATATGTCGTCCTTGTCGTCGAAGTCCAGCTTCGCACGACACATCGGGCAGGTGGGATTAGTCTCATTCCACTTGTCGATACACATGGCACCGAATTCGTGTCCACACTTGAGAAGAACCGCAGATTCGGCTTCAGAGCCCATGCCGCCGTATTTGTGGTAGCAGATGCAACAAGAGTTCTCAAGTGGGTCCACCACAGCTTCGCTCGCCGGACTTATCGGGCTGCGGGTGAAGAGTTTTGAGAAGAAGGAACGAAACATGGTGTTTTGACGAGTCGGAGTCGAGATCGCCGGAAGTTTGGTAGACTTGACTAAACAACTGGGAGAGGGGAGTATAAGGGTACGCCACGTAGCTAGACATTGTGTTTGAAAAGCGAAGGGTTCATTGTGTGTAAATGAGGGTACATAGGAAGCCGGCTCGGAACAGACACAATGATTCGAAACTTGCAGGAGATACTTTTCTCCCCTACTTCTGGTAACGAAGCTGTGCCCATCGTAGTGTGTCGAGAATCGCAAACGTGGCGAAGTTGTATGAGCCTAGTGAAGACGCATATGCCAGCCGTAAAGTACAGCACCATAAAGCCAGCACCCCAGCTGAGGTTTTCACCGAGCGATGGCTGGTCGAGTGTGCGATTTTCGTACTGGCAACGTTCTGGGAGATGATGTTCTCCCCACTCATTCATTGCTTTGATAACTTGGCAGAGCTCTACAGGCTCGAAAAGGCGGCTCAAGCAAGATTTCATCAATTGAGTAAGCCAATACAAGGTCTCTGGCTCAGCAATTGAACTTGGGCCATCATCATACCCTGTATGATGTCCTTTTCTGGCAGCCAATAGCTTGGAACAGGGGGCGCATGTACGTTCGGACAGGGTTGTTGTCCAAAATACGAGTCTTCCATTGCGGCGGAACTGGGCGATTACAGGTATGATCCGGATGATATGAAGTTCAAGGGCTCTTGAAAACGTATTTTGAGTGGGTTGCTAAGAGCGCGCGGTTGATGTCGTGGTATTAGTATTGGTCTTCGTAGCTATATCGTGCTCGTTGGCTTAAAACAGAAGCAGCGCTTTCGATGAATTTAGCAATTGGGCCATGCGTCAGACCAATCCGTAGTGTTGAAGACCGTCAACAATGTCCTGCAGGCTTGAGGGGTGATTGGAGAGTAATACGGCTACATCTGAGACCATGCTATAGGTCATTTGGACTGCAGCCGATTCAAGTAAAGTTATTAACATTGATGGAGTGCCGGTAGAAATTGGATAGAGATGACTGATAGCAGAAGATGTTTGTGTTGTCTATCACTAACGTAGGCCAGCGATAGGAAACAATCGGCGCTAGCGGCAATCGTGGCAGGCGCTAACCTCGAAAGTTGGCCGTTTTACAAGAAACCATCTCTTCACCAGCAAAATCGAAAATACTTGACCAGCCATCACATTAGCTTTAGCCTCTGTCAGGCATTTGTCACCCTTGTTACGGTCGTCGTTACGATTGTAATGTTGCGCGTCACTGCTCGTGCCGAACGCCACATCCTTAGGCACAATCTACCGCACGACACTACAAGTAAACACGTCATTGGCTAAGTAGCAGGACAATCTCTGGTCTCATACTTTTGCGGTCAGCCAATATTAGCACTGACTTACCCGTATCGCGCCTGCTATGGGGACGGTGGACGAACTGGCATTCCAAAGTCTTTTCTCGGCTATCACAACGCTCAAGCCATAACAAACACCGATTTTGGAAGTCCAATGCTACTTCACACCGTTTAATTTGCGCTAATATACCGAAACCATCGAACCGGCATAAGCGAGGTTGGTGGCTTGCATCGGTACCTGGCTATTCCCATACGATAGTAATTAACATACCGTGGATAACTGAAGCATTTTCAGTTGGATACAAGTATCCAACATCCCCGCATCGGAGGTCGATCGTCATCTTACCAGACATACGCCTCGAAGTACCCTTAGTCTCTACCTCCAGTCACTTCCGACTCCGGTTCAGAAGCCCTGCCAACATGCGTTACTCATTCGCAGCCGCATCCGCTCTAGCTCTATGCAACCTTACCACCGCCCTTCCTCAAGTAATCAACATAAAGGCTGCTTTGGCTGTTTTGACTCCTTCTGCTGGTCTTGGGCCTAGTATGGAGGACCCCACGCCTCTACCAATCTCTTACAATCAAGCTGCGGCAACACGATCGGTTGCTGATGCAGTGGCTACTGGTGGTGTTCTGAAGAGGGAAGTCGGTGATGCGTGTGCGCTCCAGCCAAAAGGGTGGGTAACTTCAAGATCACCCGTTGATACTCTACTGACAACTGTAAAGCGCGGGGATTGTGCCTGGCGATGGTTCCGCTGCAGCTTACCTTGACCCCAAAAGTTGCTTGAGGAAAGCAGCTCTTGCAGCTGGTACTCCGTCCGGGTACAAGAAGGAGTTTGTTGATGCGACCGGATCTACCCAGCAAATTGGGTACCTGACATATAAAACCATCAAGGATGGAACCTACAATGTTCAGCAATGTGCCAGCTTCTGCGATAGCGAAACGTTTTGTCTGGGCTTCAACATCTATTTTGAGCGTGACCCACAGTACAAGCCTGCTCCAAAATGTCCCAATCCAAAACCGACAACAAATGTAAAGTGCTCAATCTATGGCTACCCAGTCACCCAGGGTTCGGCCACCAACAAAGGCCAATGGCGTGAGAAATTCCAGGTTGTCGTCGCTGGCAGCAATGGTAAATGCTCGCTCGTCGTCTCCACATGCTTCTGACTAATGCTCTAAAGGCTACTCTAAGCTTCGGCCTTCTTGCAAAGCCGCACCTACTGTCGAGAGCTTCAAGGCTCCCACCAATCTGAATGCTGCCATCAACGCTCCTCTAATAAAGAAAAATGGCTCCGACTACGATACTTACAACGGTATGCGTCTCTTCAACGAGAACCCATTCGACCCTTCCCTTTGCGCCGCCGCCTGTCAGGCTCAGACGAAGTTCGACAGGGAGCACCTCGTTGATGCCAATGGCGAGTACAAGCCATGTAACTTCTTCACCAGCTACATCCTCACCAAGAATGGCATTCCTCTCGGTACCTACTGTGCGCTTTATACGCAATCTTGGGGTAAGAGCTACGCTACCAATATTGGATACCAATCTGGGGCCGATGCGTATAGCGTTATTTGTGCGGCAAGTTACAGTGCTACCATTCCAGATAGTGGCAAGATTCCTGCATAGTGCACCAGGGCGAAACCTTAGAATCGAACCATCAGGAAAGCGGGATAACGAAATATCATGCGTATCAGGATCGAGAACCTGCACGGTCATTTGTACTTTCCTGCCTTATATGGATACCATCACCTGCTTGAAAATATCTCCATCACAACGAGCTGGAGGTTCCCAATTACTTCCCGAAGGAGGTACACATATTCATGTAAAATTTAGATTGAAGACAATGATTTCTATTACACATCGGCCGGATACATTGTTCCGGCCTCAAACTCCAGCATTAGAGCTGCAGCGCAATGAATGCTCTGTCAATTGTACCTCGGCATGCAATGAGATATCCCTTCTGACGCACTCATGTCAGACGTCAGAAGTTCCCGTCAGGATCGCCACGTTCGTGGCTCTTTATCATACACTTATAATTATAAAATTGAGATGATAGGCTGGAAAGACCAGGGTTGAAGTTCTAGAGGAAGGTAAGACACTAAGATTTGTCTATCTGGTGACCCGAGGTCACCGCTAACATTTCCAAGACTGTGAATCAGCGCTAGATCGGTAAGGCCGGCATGCTACACCGTACGACAGAGAGGATCAAAATGATGGTATTCAGTTGTGATGAGGAGTATAAAAGCAGAGGGATCACCAAGGTATTGACAAGAGCTACATCACAGAAAGCTCGACTCGTATCTGACCAACCCAAGCTTCATTCCACAGCCCTTAAACTCAACCGCAAGTCACCAAGTATCTCAACATGGCGCCCACCATGGTTATTGTTCCCGGATCTTTTGCTAGAAGCGAGATGTACGACCCCGTCGTGTTGCCTCTGCGCGAGACAGGGCATACCATCCACGCGCTGGACCCGCCGTGCTACCCGAAGAGCCATAAAAAGGGCACACCGGCGCCGAGTATGTACGATGATGCGAAGTTCATCCAGGACTTTGTGGAGAGATTGGCAGATAAGGGCGAAGACGTCGTGATATTTGCGCACAGCTATGGCGGTGAGTAGGAGCATTCCGAAGAATGTGAGAAGCCGTCCTAACATGACGCAGGTCTCCCTGCAACTGAATCGCTCAAAACAATCACCAAATCCGAGCGCTCGGCCCAAGGCAAACGAGGCGGCGTGATCCGCATCGCATACCTAACATGCATTGTGCCCAAAGTTGGCGAAAACCTTGTCACGACGATCAGAGGCGGTGCCCCAGAAATGAGCGTCGATGAGGTAAGTTTCTTACCCGAAAAGCCAAATACGATGGCGTCCAGAATGTTAGATCTAACATGTAAAGGATGACTGGCTCTATCAAGACGACGCCTCCATCACCGCGCGTCTATGCTTCAATTCGCTCAGCAGCGAAGAAGGCATAGCACTAGCCACCGAGCTGCTCATGCCGGGGAGACACTCGAGTGTTTCTTTCGGCGACAGCTTGACGTATCCCGGGTACAAAGACGTGCCCGTGTCGTGGTTCTTCTGCGAAGACGATGCTTGCATTACTCCAGAGGTCCAGCAGGTAAGTTTTGACGCATCAACTACCGGCCAGTGGGCATTGACTAAGCGATTGCCAGACTGCGATCAACGATATCGAGGAGGCGTGGAAAAGCACAGACAAAGCGGGCCAGAAGGTCGATGTTACGAGCGTGAAGTGCGATCATATTCCGATTTACAGTGCGAGGGAGGAGTTGGAGAAGTGGATGGAGGGGTTGTTCAGTAAGACCTAGATCCTACCTGCTTGTTGATTTGCAGAGCAACGATTAGGATAGGAGATATTGATATGACTTGACTTCTGTTACTGGTGTCAAATTTCCTAGTCGATGGAAGGGCTTGTGATAAAGATCTGAGGTAGGAGCAGACTCGACATGAGTACCACGATAGCAGCAACGCTGGACTGTTGGCGTTAACAGCTGCAGGAAGGAGGGTTCGAGAGTTTCACACCGTCCGAAGGCGATGATCAATAGCAACTACACCACCGCCATAATCGCCAACTAAACTTTGACCATCAAATCCGCGAAGCTGAACATTTAACATAGCCATTTCAATCGCTGACCTAGAACATACATCACATGTCTCACAGAGCATAGGGCATCCTCCACACCACTACACCTCTCATCTCCAGGCCGCAAAGCCTTGAATGTGTACCCACATCTCCACCTGAACTCCAAACCTCATTCTTGACCTCACACGCCCGACCACTGAGGCCGCGCTACCCATCGTGAGGACGCAGCGATTGAGGCTGAAACCACCCACGCGCGGATACCGGCCGTGCCTGTGCAACCAGCAGAAACAAATCCCAAGATCTTGGAAAGCCAGGAACGCAGCCGCTATCCGAATCGCGATGAGCAATGCGCTGCGCTTTAGATGGCGATGCCGCGTGCCGTCGTCAACATCCGTACTACTTGCTCTATGCACAACGAACCTCCCTGCACACTGCACGCCACCACCGCGCCATCATTGCGCCATCTCACCTAGCATTCTATACTCTATCTCTTTTATAACTCTTCCAGAAAGCCGAATCTTACGTGTGGTTGGGTGTTCATCAACGTCGCGCGCCACGTCGGCCCCTCGTTTCAAGCCCATCTGTAACCGATGGTGCGGCAGACCCTCGAAACGCGACACGCATGAAGCAAGACACCTGTGAAATAACCCGAGAAGCTCAGCCCGCCGCCGCGGATGCGTTTATAAGGATCTCGCAAGCTGGTTGCATGGTTATCTGCACTGCACTGCACTCTAATTGCTGCTTCTACGCACAACCTGCACTTACAATCGTTTACCTGGAATACCGCTGTTGAGGAAAAATGAAAGTCGCATTATCGCTCGTTGCGATTGCTTTCGGTGCGGGGGCTGCGCTTGCGACGCCGGTGTCTGCGCGGAGTGCGTTGGTGAAGAGGTATGATATTGCAGCTGATGTAGCTGCGGTTGGGCAGTGTCCGGTATGTTTTGCATTGCCTTCCAAAAGAGCGACTGAGTAAGAAGCTGACAGATGCTATAGCTAGATTGCTGGACCGAAGCTGCTGGAAACGTGGACTGCGACCCCGAGGCCGACGACGCTTGTTTGTGTGGAACCTTTTTCGACGAAGTCTCGTCGTGTGCGGGCTCAACGTGTAATATTGGAGAGAATTTAGGTATGTCATTGCTTTGCTCCAAAAACAATGATGGGTACTGACTGCTTGGACTACAGCTGCGCTGGACTTTATGGAACAGGCATGCAACTGAGAGAGGAATGATTGCTGGATGCGAGGAAGCACATGACGGATAGGATGACCCGTAGAAAGCAATGATACCCCACAAGTTCTTGGAATGCCACTTGATCGACGCACCTGCACTTTCGTCTCAATGTGCTAAAGCGGGAGATACTTCCTAGGAAGAGAACTGGCCACGTACCAGCCAGTGTGTGTGTGAGTCCAAGGTCTGTACCGAATTCCGTGCAAAGAATGAGTCACTCCATATGTCACAGAGGGCCCGTCTATCTTCAACGGCACTTGCGAATGTTGAATGGAAGAGCCAAGCTGCATTTGGTCTCCATATAGTCCCAATGTCTGCTCGTGGCGAAATTACAATGGCGCGAAGATCCTAATAACTCGCCGATGCCAACATGATGCACCGCACTAGCATCTCTTTCCCCGCAACTAAAGTAGATCTGTAGATCGTCGATGTGCAACACCGATTTATTGCCGGATCTAAGGTCGGTATGTAGGCCGACATGCAGTGGATTGACGTAGAATAAAAACGAAATGAGAAAACAACGATAAGGTAAAGGAAATACTTGAGAACAGCTGACCGTAGAGCGTGTAGGGTTTACGGCTGAGGCTGCAGCACTTGCACATATGCATCAAACTTGTATCCATACGCGTTGCGTTGGTAAATGATTTGAACATGATATGGGGTGTGATCGACGTTGCTTATCATCGTGTTCAGAGATCGTCACATAGTCGATATTGCACGGACAGGTCCGTCCCTCGCCATGATGGCGCGATCATTGTGAAGTTGCTGACTTGGCAAACACAGCATATGCTTTACTTGTTTTCAGAACCACTGTGCTGACTTGTTGAGGCGTTGAGCAGCTTGGAGACCGCAACGAGGTTCACAACTCCTGCTGGGCACTGTCATCAAATGCGTACTTCTTTGCTGGATGGCACGCCCCCCAAAGACGTTGAGCTTCTGATGTCATTATGTGCAGTTCCTGGATCGCCACCGCTTCGCATCGGCCCTTATGCAAATCGCATCTTTTCGTGCGGGGCCCCGGAGAAAAGCTTGAACTCGACGTGGATTGCCGAAGCGTGCATGAGGCTGTGAACATCGTTTTTCACCCGGGTTGCGCGTTACCTGCTCCCTCCGATGGTGCGTTGGACGCCAGCATGACCTTTGAAGCCCCAACTCTCGGGGAATTGCGGTGAAACTGAACAATCGGTTGCCGATATAGCTGGAAAACCTTCCCGGCGGGGTTCGTTGAGCGAGCGGACGGCGACTATCGATGGGAGGAATTTCGGCGGCAAAGGTGTTCCGAATCAGCTTTTGCAAACTGATAGCTCACTCAACTGGTGGCTGAAGCTGAAACTGCGAAACGTTGTATGCGCATGGACAATCCAGCGCTGACTCGAGCTGAGGGTGGATGAATTTCGGCATTGATTCGAGGCTCCTGAATCCTAAATTTTGGAGTGTGGTTTTGATGGTACCTTGCAGAAGGTCCACACATGTCGGGTTGCTGCAAGAGGAAGCGCCACCAGCGTCACATGTGGCAGCGGAGGACCCATTTTTGCGTTCCGACAACGCCCGAAATCTACGTCCACGTGTAGCGCAGAAGTGACGTTCCATTTAGCTGGCTGGCCTGTGTCACATTTGCGGCTCGGCGTAGGCATTTCTTCGGAATAAGCACCCTGGCCGGAAACCTGTCCTGTTCTAACAGCGGGGCGAGCTATTGAGGGGCCAAGGATGCTGTCAAATTTTTCTAGAGGGACTGATAAGAGTAGCGGACCCAGATTCAGCAAAGCGCAGAAATACAACAGTCATGTGCCTCAAGAGTGCTGCGAACGTGAAGGCGTTGTACGCAGGTGGACGACGTGATGAAATAGCACCGCCGACATGGGCGTCATATGCGGAGTAGACGGACCGTCGCAGGGCGTTGCAGCGGAGCCTTGACTGGACGAGCCCCCCCACGATCTGCTCAAATGCCAAAGCCAAGGATAGGGGAACCCCGCCAACTCGATCCAAGTCAAGCGAGTGGAGATACGACTCGAGCGCGGACGTCGCCTGCTCGAACTCGGCCGACCAATCTGAGTCGTGGACATGGTGTCGTGATCTGGGCTGACTTGTTGCGTGCTGCGAGGCAGATGAAGGACCATTCTGCCTGTATCTATCGGCTGGAGGACGATGCTCGGCACAGGTGGCCCTGCGTTGGTTCACCGACTTCATCTGAGCGCACGGGAGATGCAGCATCGCAAGCGGGCCGTAGAGTGTGATGCGAGTCGGGTCGGTAGCACCCTGACCTTCACCGGCGACCCCTGTTGAGCAGCAGCGATATTGCCATGTCGTCGTGAAGGTGTGGTGAAGCGGCAGAATGTTGGATGTTGACTTTGCTTATTCTACGCGTATAGTGCCCCAGAGTCGAGTCCCCACACGCCCTCCTGGAGATCTCCTGTGGTGCAAGCCACCTGGGTAAATATCAGGTTGGCACTATTGGCCATCTGACTGTGATGCGTGTGAGAGGACAGAGGGGAGATGCATCCCACGACTCCAATGCCTCCAGCCAAGGAAAGTGCTGTGCTGGGGCTGCTCCGTGGACGTTGGTCGCAGAGAGGGCCAGTGAGAATGCTCGTCTGCCTTGTATGCACGATGAAAGCAGGATCCTCAAGGGTGGTTGATTGCTGTCCTGGATGCTGCGCTCAGTCAGTCCCAATAGTCACCGTTACACGTCGTGGCACGTCCGCTCCTGCCTGCTGAAACGAGAGAGGAAGGGACAGCACCTATAACAGCAGCTGTGTTTGGTGAAGACGCTGCCAGTTTCCCCATGCCCGCCCACATCTTTCTCCATCTTTCTTAAACAGCCCCCATAGCACTGCCACACTCCTCGGTCGCACCGGGTTCTGCCTCTCACTGCTCACGTACGCTCATGCACACGGTGTGCTGGCCACACATCAGACAAGCCCCTGGCCTTATCACAGCAGCACGTTTTGCTTCTCCACCAAAGCCTCACGAAGCCACTGCAACATTGACGCATCGACTGCCCTGCTCGCCGACCTTCACCGCTACGGGCTACCGAAAACTCAGCTGCAAATTTCTTGTGCAAGAGGTCCGGCTCACCCAACAGTTGCGTGCGTGCTCCACCGGCACCAGAAGAGCAAGTTTGGCGTGCACCCATCTTCGCACCGCCATCCCATCTCGACCCCCAAACAGCCACAGCGCGGCACCGCACACTGCCTGCAGCAAAATCAAAGTAAAAAGACGCCATTGCGCCTCCCACCACCGCCAGCCCGCCCCTGCGTCGGCCTGCACTCGGCTCCAGATTGCGGGCTCTCCGCAACAGTCATCATTTGCAGCCCCGCTAGACTGATACCGACCGGGCAAGCCAAGCCTCTTTGGTGCCGCTTTTGTTTCTCAATTCTCGCTCCGAGCGATCCTCGTCTGCGTCAGCACGTACCCTCGTCGTCACCCCCACACACTGTGCCTAGCGTCCCTGTCCTCTCCATTCATACATATACCCGACCCCCATCCACTTCCCCCGACTTTCTACGCTTGATCTGATCACATGTCATCCTCCACCCACCTAGGTTTCGACAACCTACTCAACCCAGAGACCATCCAAGAACAACAACAATACTCCGCCACACCCGCTGCAACCACGTCCATGGCTACTGCTACCGTGAGCCTCATGGCTCCTCTGCTGCAGAACGCCCCTCAGCAAGGCCACGATGAGTCCCGACAGGACCTTCCACGCCCCTACAAATGCCCCCTCTGCGACAAGGCCTTCCACCGTCTTGAGCACCAGACCCGTCACATTCGAACTCACACCGGAGAGAAGCCGCATGCATGCAACTTCCCCGGTTGCACAAAACGATTTTCACGTTCGGATGAACTTACTCGGTACGCTTTTTAGTGCTGATTTGACCATACTCTTTCTAACACCATACAGGCACTCGAGAATACACAATAACCCCAACTCGCGGAGAGGCAAAGGCCAGCACCATGCTGCTGCCCACCAGGCTGCTGTTGCCGCCGTCCAGGCTGGCCTCATGGAGCCAGGCGCAGGCCTCGCCCACATGATGCCTCCTCCAACAAAGCCTATTTCACGCAGTGCACCCAGCTCGAACATTGGGTCTCCAAACGTTTCGCCTCCCCATTCGTTCTCCAATTACTCGCCGAATATGGGCAACGATCTCGCAGCGTACCGCCACGGAGGCCACAGCACCAGCCCTAACGCCCTGTCAAGAAACATGGATCTGCTCGCCGACGCTGCGTCGAGGCTCGAGCAGCGACCTCACCACCAGTCGCATTCAAGTAGACATCATCTTACCAGTGGCTATCATCCGTACAACCACCGCCTGCCAGGGCTCTCACAGTACGCCTATTCGTCGCAGCCAATGTCGAGATCGCACTCCCACGAAGACGACGACCCGTATGCGCACAGGATGACAAAGAAGTCAAGACCGGGCTCGCCCATGTCGACGGCCCCGCCCTCGCCAACATTCTCGCACGATTCAGCTAGCCCCACACCCGACCACACTCCACTTGCGACCCCAGCGCACTCACCACGACTTCGACCCCACGGATTCAGTGATTTGCAACTGCCGCATCTGCGTCATTTGAGCCTCAACCAGAACTTTGTTCCTGCGCTCGCCCCCATGGAGCCGAACACAGATCGCGAAGAGCGCTATGTTGCGCCTCAGTCATCTGGCCTGCGAATCGGCGACATCATTTCAAGATCCGATGGGACACAGCGGAAGCTACCAGTTCCACAGGTCCCCAAGCTGGCCGTCCAGGATCTTCTCAATGGCCCTAGCTCAAGCGGCTTTTCGTCTGGCAACTCGTCCTCAACCCCTTCGTTAGCCGGCGAGGATCTCGCGCACCGTACGTAACCTGGCACTCAACTCACAGCATGTATTGGCGTTCTGGAAGCATTCCCTGGAGGATTTTCTGTTTAGCGAAGCGTTGAATTACCATGGTTCATAGACACGAGGGTAACGCCTGCGACATATGACGATTTCATTAGCACATGCTCTTCTTGGGTCCTGGGTTCGTTGAAACGACCACTACCCCTTAGCTTTCTAGACTTTGTTTCGCTTCAATACCCCGCGGATATCCTCGCGATGCGCAGTCTTGTATAAGTTCCACTCAGTTTTGTTGGCTAGTAAGCCCCGGGGTTGTAGGGATGGCTGCTTATTGGCTGGCGAATAGTTAGATAGAATCCCTCAGCTCAGCGCGTAATCGAAACCCCATGCACAGTCATTCATTCCACGGCCCATTACGAGATTCTTAGGTATACAGAACCCCCCCTTGCGCCCAGTTGACGTGATTCTGGGCCCCGGTGATGCAACGAGAATCATTCGTAGCAGGGAACAAGGCATTCGCACCCAAGGCTCTGGGACCAGCCTATCTCTCCACACCACACATCCAGCCCATCTTCCCCGCAGATACACTACCAAGGTTGGTACACAAAGAGTGGGATTGCTTTTGTCAGGAGAGCATCATCACACATCACGACAAATACTCCGCACTGGCACCCACATTCTGTGACACGCAGCCCACACTGCGGGTGGTCTCAGCCCGAAGGCCGCAACATGCGCAGACATGGCGGTGAGAAGATGAGAGAGCATTGCGAATCACGGAGTCTCTCCACGCCAACAATGTCTCACTCGCCCTTCGTTGTGCGACCACACACTCCACGCACTGCTGCTATTCCTGTTCGCACCCTCCTGCCTAGGGGGTGGTGGCAGGGGGCGGGGCAACGTGATACGAGCACGATAAGGCTCGATGAGTAGGACGTGGGAATACGTACTCCGCACTTTAGGTGACTTTCTCCGCAATTGCATGAGGGCCAGGTTAGAGACAGGGTGCATGACGGACTAGCGCCAATCACGACAGGGCGGGTGCGCCTCATGGGTCGTGGTTTCCGAACTCGGAAGGTACGACCAGGAGTGACATGCCTCGTCCTCGAACTCATTTTCCAAGCTCAATTTCCGACGAAGCCATCCTGGGCGCGCATCTATCAACCGCAGCACTGGCCCTATCATTCACTGCTCGGCCACCGTCGGTGTTCGCACACGTTGCATTTTCGCAGCTTTGCCGATGGTCCAGCCAATGTACCGCACCGTGTACCTTATCGCACCATCTCGGCTACTCTGGCTGAATTCATCTCAACACTTGGGAGTTATGCACCCCAGACTGCAGCGCACTTCTCCACATTCGCTATCTCTGCGGCATGACGATCACTGGCGTTGGAGATGGCTTAATCGGCAGGTATGGCGGGATGTTTTCCGTCGTTGCGACGATGCTAGCTGGCTGGACTCGCGAACCGTGGGTGATTCTGCTGGCAGTCGGCCCGCGATGCGCGACACATACGTCAGTAGGAAGTGCGTCTCGCGGGATCCCATCTTGAGAGAGCCGCCGCCAGCAATCGCACATCCATGCTGAGATGACAGAGGATGAATGGGCGCCAGCGCTTGCTATCGGCACATGCCACCAATCTGTCATCTCGAGCTCCGCACTGCCTCTCATGAGAAAGCACCAATGTACGCGCAGATATCCGCACCGTGTCCACTAGTTCCACAAACTCAAACTCCTTTACAAAGAGTCAGCGCACGATAAGCAAAACACTAAGTGCTCCACACATCCGACACGTCTCACGGAAATCACTCCAGAGTCCGACCGGCTTTCTACAACCGCCCCCAACCAACGCTTTCACATCCACCGATATCGTTTTCGTTGGTCCACCGGACTTTTGCTCTGGTAAATTCACCAAGCCCCGCCCCTTGCTACATCGGCCCCGTCTAGCGAGCTTCTAGACGCTTCCCCTTCCCGTAACCCGGCCACGATCTTCCTCGCGTCGCGGCTTGCCTGTGGGGTCTCCACACTTCCGCTGCCGTCGCACTTTCCTCTCCTGCACCAAGTATGCCCGTGAAAGGGGAACAGTGGCGCAGATAAGGCCGGGTCTGTGCCATACCAAAAGGATTCGAGGCGGATTATCTCGCTCGCATCGAGACAGCAAAGATGTTCCGAAGAATTTGCGCCAATGGGAGCACTCATCTCGAATCGTGGAGTGGAGGGTACGCTGCTCAATCTGGCTGCGGTTCCGCCAGCGCAGAGTCTGGATCACATGCTTGCGGCGGAATGTGGAGAACACTTCACCCGCCCCAGCATCCTTCGCTGAAGCCTGAAGAAGTCGGTGTTCTTCCGACCGGAGCCCTTGCCATGGAAGAATAGGAAGAAGACTTAGCGCGCGACAGAGGCCCGCTTCCTCCGCTCGCTCGCTACATCCAAAGGCGAAGGACGACCTTTTGTCGGATGTGCGCGATGTGGAGTCACGTTCCTTTCGCCCTTGCATCGACCCCTTCATGTCGAATGTTCGGCGGACGTTCTGTTGCATCGGCATGTCCCGTCATCAAAACAACGGAGGAACTACCAGAACGTCAGTTCCAAAGTACCTGTTGAGCTGCAACAATTAGCAATACTCAATCTATGTCCCGCTGCGCAATGCAAGACAGTGCGTACCCGCAGGATCTGGCGCAACGTTGTTCATCTATGGAGCCAGGTCGCTGGAATCCGATCCGCGAAGCGAAACGATCCCAGTTCGGATTTGCTTGCTCAATCTATTTTGCAGATCAGGTACTCTCAACGGTCGTATAATGGAAGTAGTCTGCATGCGCTGGAGTGAACCAGCGGTCAGGACTGCGGAGAGCTGTCATACTATGGTTTGACGTTGACAGCAGCGTCTCAACAACAGCATAGAATGCGGAGTCTCCTTCTGCCCGTTTACATATTATCGGAACTCGTTCTCTCCCGACAATTCCTCCGCATCGCAATATGGGAAACAACACCAAAACATCCAAGATCACGATCCCACACAAAGCCTGACCTCACCATGACGAGCGCACACCTTCACATGTTGCTGCTCCGCGTATCAAGTCCTACGCAGTATGCACGTCAACAAAACTCTGCATTGAAGTGCTGCAGCTCAATCAAACCCCACCGCCACTTCAACACCACGTTGCCATGCTATCTCTCTCTTATCTCTTCCAACGCCCTGTTTCCACAGCAGCGACGTATCAGCGCATTTACACCGCACACACCGCAATCTAATTTCTCGCCAATCTGGCCAATATGCGCGGGTAAATATCTACGAAGCGCACGATTGATGAAAAGTCGCGGGCATGAACACGTTGCACATATGCAAGTCAGCGGACGTCAAACAACAACCAACATGCGAAGTATATTGCTCGTCAAATTTGTACCAAAGTATATTTAGACGACAGCTGAGACGGACGGACCCTGGGTCGTTGGAAACAGGTTACGAGCCGCTACTAGAGTACTTTGCATGTTGTTGGGAAGCGGAGTAGACAATGCTTCGTACCTTGCATGGCGTCAATCATCAAGTCTGTCGCAACTCACGACACCTCGACTGACATGTGAAACACCTGCGCTCGCGACCCCCACGCACCACGCTTGGCCGGATGAAATACCCCAGGGCGACGCATGCACCCTCGGTTCGTTGTTCGCTTCGCTTCGCGGTATTGCGGACCGGCTATTGACGAATTGCCGCTTTGTTGAGCTGTGGTACCTCGGGCTAAGTACCTGGCCACTTCATCCAGGCGGATGAATACCGCCTCAACATGTACCGCCGAAGACACGTTTCAGCGCTGCACGATCTGGTAGGCGGAGAAATGCTGCTTTGGGCGACGATCGGAGGTACTGATGTCGGAGCGGGAGAAGCACCGCGGTTGCTCCGATTCTCCACACTCACTAGGTACCTGTTGTGGGCGAATTGAATCGGGTTGCGGCTCTGCGCGTGCGAGTAGATGTTCCGGTGGCTTGTCTTGTGAAAGCACCGGACTTTGGATCGAGTGTGGAGCATTGGGGAAGGGCTCGGGTGAAATCGGTACGTACCTTTGATACTGATGATGACGCTGACGGACTCCACAATCACCAGACGAATTTGCACATGTTGAACATGTGCATTGAATGACTGCCACGGCAACACTACAACCGTCTACGACCGAGGATGAAGTCTGATTGCCGCCCTATCGAAACCCTGCTTCCCTTAGGTAGGACAAAAGCAAGATCAAAGCTCACGGAGTCAAAGGCTTTACCACAAAGGCGATCCTGGGTCAAGAGCCTTACCCTTGCAGAACGTCATCTATGGGCTTTCATGATGGGACAAAGTCTTCCATGATAGTGCTACATTTCACATGCAGAATATGACACTCCCCTAATGGCATCACTTCAAGTCAGGCGATATGTTCTCCACCACAGCGCATAGCACCGCTTTAACGCGTCCATCATGAAGAGCGACAGACCACTATAGACACCCCAGCCAATTGCAACGCAGTCATGGCCTAGTAGGGCAAACCGCGGGTATCTTATGCTTTGCCTCATGCACCTTCACATACACACCAGCTTTACATGCTACATGATCTGTCACACTCCTTGAGCCAGCATGCCCGCCGTTCAGCACGATGTTTACATCGATACCGTGTCTTGTGCCATTAAGTCATGATATGACGACGATGGCAAAGCACCACACTACCATCGCTGGTAGTAGCATAGAACTGTGCGATGTAGATAAAGTAACCTCACTGTAAGTTAACTTAATGCAGGTACAGCATCCGCAGCATTGGCTATCATGTATATACTCACAGCATGTTGAGCTCGGAACAACATGGACTAGACAAAAAAGTCTCGACATCTTTGCCACATACCCGGCTTCGACAGAACACTACGCACACGCAGCAACGGAACATGATATGCACGCCATATCACCTCAAAACAAGCACTCAAGTTCACTGCTCACACAGCGTAGCGCAAATATACTCCATCCACAACAATAACATCCTCCCCAACGACCTCTACATGTTACAAGAACTCGTGCCCCACTGCCTGGTACTCATCAGGAAAGTTGTATATCCTCATAGTACTCTAACCCTGTAACATATATAACAGGTCTATGTGGACAGCCAGGTCTGTATAAGCTCGGCTACGAATAATTGTAATACAGAACAATATCCACCCCTACTATACTATAGGTACATACACATGCTACAACCCACGACGAAACATCCTCCCGTCCAAGCGAACCAGGTACGAAACGTAGTGACTACACGCTCGAGATATATCGCGCTCGCTATAGGCCCAATCGAGGCATATTGTGTAATCGTATACGACCGAATAGGATGTGAAACAGCGGGAACGCAGCGTCCGCATGGCGCATCGGGAAACCGCATGTGTAAGCGGCGTTACACGGAAACGAACTTCACGACGGCGAGGTGGTACAGGGTATCACAGTTGTCGACGTATGGTGATATACATGGGATGACGAGGGACTTGAGCATCGAGCATTGCGCGTGTAAGTCACCTTCATGCACAATCACGCACGTGGGGTATTTGGGCACCACGGAGAAATTGATTGCAAGACGATAATGTACATCGCTACACGCAATCACGCACAATGCCATCATGGCAGATGTGCAAGCTCGAGGCTTCGGATCGGTATTCAATGTCGCGAGCAAAAGCATCTTTTGCATCATCGTCATTTCGCATTCGCTTCCCAATCTCGGTCAACCCCAACACAATGCCGTACCCCGAAAGCCCTGTTTCACCTCCATCGACCATGGGAGATGGCAACTTGGAGGTGCATGGCACAATCAATCGCGTGGGCGATCATGCCCGTGAAGCCCCCCAGGAATGCGGCACAGGGCCTTTGAATGCCGAACACGGTCACCGCGAGCCCGGCTCCGTACACCACCTCCGGAGCATTTGTGGAAAAGATCAGTCGCGAGTCGTGGTAGCGAGTTCGTGGGGTAACGTATGTGTTGTAGGCGAGACGCGGCGCGGGTGCAAGTGACATCGTGAGGCTGATCATGCCCTTTGTGACCGCCTGCGCATGAGGCAGGAGGGAACGGTAGACACGATTGCGGAGCCGGCGCCATGCGATTTTTCGCGCTGCTTTAACAGTCTCGTCGCTAAGGGTCGACATCCCACGACTCTTGGGGCTCATGTGGTCTGGGGGCGGTGAAAAGCGAGGGTCTAGAGGGCTCATCGTACCCCGAGAGCGCGCTTCGCGCGAGACGACGCCGTGGAACCATCACGACTGCCGGAAGATCGGTACATCTGGTGTGTCAAAGTTGGGTACCACAGGCTCATGTCTGGGACATCAAAGCCCGTAGCTGCGCCTCTTGAAGGGTCCAGATGTCACCAAAAAGCATCGTGGTGTAGGTGGCGGACATCGTCGTGAAACCAGACCTGACTGTATCTGGCTCATTTTACTGCGCTCTCCTATCACATTTCGGGGAAGCTTCTCCCATCGCAGCTGATACGCCTCTTGAGCAAGTTTATTTTTTTCCCCACCCCACGCCCAGGTGTGTCCTTCTCCCCGCTTCGACCCCAAAGCCCGTACGCCACAGCTGCCACGGCACCTAAAAGAAGCATGACTTTTGCCGGTCAGCGCTACCGGTGCGCTGGGTCCGGGGGCGCTTCCCCGAACCTAGCCCGCAGACGTGCCCCAGACCTTGGGATGTTGGATGCACGTGCTGTTGGTAATTGCACCAAAAAGACTCTGTACTTGCTTTTTCGTGCGGGCCGTCAGAGAGCAGACCGCTAGTGTGGCGGAACATACAAGTGATGTTATGCGAGGCGTGATAAGCAAAGCGAGGGCAGGTCGGCTTGCATACACATCTGCCGCCGGAAGAACTCCAATGCTTGGGCGCAAACGTGCGATAAGCATGGTATTGGACGTCGTGTTATGAGGGCACCAGGTGTTGCAAGATTCAGTGTCTCACTACCTAGATTTCATTAGTAGGCCTGTATATACTCACATCACTTTTAAGAATGTGTTTGACTTACAAACGAAGTTCGAGGATAGACAGGTGTCGGTCCAGACTGTGACACGAACTATTGCAACCCTCACCAGGTGTGGAGTGATGCTGATGTCAGAGCGTTTCGCAATGTCTTGGAGAATCTGGCGCGAGGTAAGGGTGATCTTTCCGGGGTTGCTGAAGCACCCCACATGGCTGAATGGAGTGAACCTGTATCGCGGGCCATGGCACCCCTGTCATCGGTCTGGATGCCAGATCTCCGGCTTGTATGGAATCTTCGTCAGCTGAGGGAGCTCGTATAAGGAAAGACACACGAGCTGATCCCAGTCGTAAGCAGAAAGTCCCGATAAGCACCGTTGTAGCCGAGCAGTAGACGCAGCAGAAGAACGCCTCGATATGAAGTGAAAGGGGCATCCAAGCACATCGACCCAGCAATCAGACCGTAGAAGGGCGCGTCATCTTGCTGCTGTGCCCCTCTGATCGCGATGCTGCTGTGTCCACAGCATCTGGGATGGGTGCTTCATCTATTAGCAACCCCTCAGTGGCGACTTCATCGTCTTCGATCCAGCCATAGAGCTCATCAGAGTTGGGTCCGTCACCCGCATCTTCTTCCAAGTCGGCGAAGGGCCTTTTAAGCGGTCTCGCCTGTGCTGGAAGGATGCGAGCTGCAATATTATCAACACCTATGCCAATGTCGCGAAGACCTGACTGGATTGTGTCAGCGGAGGTCTGGTGCACAGCATGGTTTCATGCATGTCTGATATTGTAGGCTCTGCGGGAAATAGACTGACTCACGTTTTCTATCGCGAAGAGCACAACGCTCCCAACACCACACTCGTCAGCAAGGGCCACACCGTTCAGTTTGACCAGGCCAGCGAACCGGGCCACGCGCAATCTATCGCCGTCTGCGGTGTCGCTGGACTCTTCTTGGCGCACCCAGTCGCGGAAGAGGACCAGACGAGTGGAAACGCCGTTCTCCCATTCAACCCCCGATATTGCCGGGACCAGCACCGCTCTCGACGCACCCCGAATCCGAGTTATCGTCTGACAGGTGACGAGCAGCGCGATGTCGTGCAGCGCCGCAAACCGAGAAAATGTTGAGATGAGTTCATTTATCACGGTGAAGCGGCGCCCTGCAGACCAGCGCGATTGGTCGTCTTTGTTCTTCGCATCTAGATTACGGGGATAGGCGCTGTCCACAAGCATGGAAAAGGAGTCGATGATGACAAGACTCGTGTTCGGCGGTGGGAATGAGGCGGGCGAATGCACGAACAGTGCCAGGACATGCGCCAGCGTTGGCGCAGCGAGGTGATGAAAATGGCTGCTGACTTCATCTCGCGACGTTCCAGGGCCCGACGGGGAAGCAGCGATGGAAGATCCGCTGCCGGGCGGAGACAGGGGCGGGTCTTGGGGTGCGGAGAGGACGTCGAGAAGGCGGTGGGGGACATGGGCCGCACAGGCAGCGTCTGCAGGCAATTAGCCCTCACTCCATGGGTAGGTAGATCAATATCGCGCTGAGCTCCGCGCCTGTACGTACCAAGCCAGACGACGTGCTGACGCTCGCGCAGTGCACTCGCCGCAGCCTGAATCCTTCACTCACTCAGTCCCCGTGTGTCTGAAGCATGCATGGTCATGGTGCTGGATTTACCCAAAGCTGGTCTTGCCGACGCCTGACGGGCCGAATATCTCTGTCACCTTCCCCCGCATGTACCCGCCGGAGACATCGTGACCCGGGAGACTTGGGGGCAACAGCAGGTTGTTGAGCTGCGAGATGCCTGTCGACACTGTGCGGGCCCCGCGGGCGTGGAGGCTATGGAGCGCTTGCGAAGCGGAGACGGTGGGCAGCCTATCTACGGGGCATTAGTCTCTGCACGGAAGGCGCGACGGTCCGCTGGTACATACGCGAGGACGGGGAGGTCAGCGGTATGTCTTCGTCGTCCATGGTGTAGGTTGCATGCGGGTGGGCAAGTTGCGACGGAAGATGTCGGGTCGGTGGAGCTAGTCCCGTGACATGGCGTTGCTGCAATTGTGAGACAGTACGCGATACGTCATTTCAGCGTGTCCAGACGCGTCAATGTGAATGTAACGCGCCGTGTGGGCTGTTGTCGCGGAATTGGACGTCCAGTCCGATGCGTTCAGAGCGCGGTGTCACGCGAGCAAGCGAAATGCAGTGCATGACTCGCACATCCGCACCTCCCAGACGGCGCCGACATGTGAAAACGACGTGCGCAATCCATACTGACCATCTGCAGTATCGTGATGACAGATGTCATCTCCCTCACTTTCTCATCCTCTTCTACATTAGGCAGGTGAGAAGTTCCCTTGGCTACACTCGGCGCCCTACGCGATAAGAGCCTCCTTTCTCGACATCCGACTTTACAGGAACACCACATCGACGAGCTGCACGCAGTTCTCGAAGCCACCTGGACCCTACTAGATGTCGAATGCTCTCGATAGTATACTGGACACGGTCCAGTTCGCCTTGTCCAGTGTCGGCATCAACATTTCGCCCGTCATCTTTCTTGTTAGCATCATAGTGGGTATCTCACCAGCTGTCTTCGTCCTCGTCTTTGCGCTTCTCCAGCGCGATGCGCCACTCCCACCACCTGCAGGATGCCGCAAGCTAGGACTCCAGGGACCAAGCAACCTCGAGGACCAGTATTCGAAAAAATATGCCCTTGGCGGCACTCGAACACCATCGAACCCATGGACTATCAAAGCCCTCTTCATCTATCCCCTCAAATCCGCTGCACCAGTCGAGATAGGAAAGGGCGAGGTCATCCGCACAGGCTTCAAATATGACCGCCAGTTCTCCCTTGGACAGCTAGTTTCGAGCCTGCCATCTTTGGAAGGCAAGATCACGAGCGAGTGGCAATTTCTGACCCAGCGCAAGTTTCCGCGCCTCGCGAAAGTCGAGGCTGAGATTTGGGTGCCAGATCCATTAGCACCAGGCTACACGGAGGATGGCGAGTGGGTCAAGAGCGAGGGATGCATTGTTGTTCGCTTTCCATTCTCACCAGATAGCGACTTTTCTCTAGATGGTCTCAAGAACTATGGCAAAATTCTTGCAGCGAAGATGGCGGGCCGATCAGAGCCAACCCTAGAGTTCAAGGTTCCCTTCAATTCGTCCAAAGAGCGTCAAAAGAGCAAGGGATACACGAGCCAGAAATTGCAGATCTGGAATGACAAGCCCGAAGCCCTGGACGTGAGCAGCGAGGTTGATCCTGAGATTCTGGCCAAGTTGAAGTACACCCTGGGAACCTCAAATCCTGTCGCACTATTCAGAATCGACCCAGAAAAGTACCGCGAAGTCAAGAAAAACGCACCAAAGAAGGAAGATGTGGGTTTCCAAACCATCATCGGCATGCAAGATTCGGTACGTACACCGAAAAGCATAAACACTTCGAAGCCTCGAAAACTAACACCCAAATCAGTACCCAATCCACATGCTCAACCTCGCCTCCATCCACGACGTAGCATCTAAACTCCCCCGCAAACCCATACCCTACCACCACCAAACCCCGCTTCTCAACGCCCTCCGCTTCCGCGCAAACATCTACATCACCGGCCCTCCCGCTTTCCACGAAGACACCTGGACTCGCGCTAGCATTACCCCCTCTCCCAAATCCCCATCTAAACTAACAAGCAACTTGCATGTCTCGTGCCGCACCACGCGCTGCAAGCTGCCGAACGTTGATCCCGAGACGGGCGTCGCGGATCGCAATGAGCCGGGTACGACGCTGAGGTCGTATCGTGTCATTGATGAGGGGAGCAATAGTGCGTGTTTGGGCATGATGATTACGCCGCTTGGGGAGGGGGAGGTTAGCGTTGGGGATTATGTCGAGGTTACGGAGTCGGGGGAGCATCATTTTTTGAAGGAGTGAGAAAGGTTGAAAAGTTTATAAAGATGTGGTGGCTATGATGCGGGTTTGAGCTTCATTATCTGTAGCATGTTGATCTGAAGTCATTATTGTAGTCAAAGTAAAGCAGTGGCTTTGGCTCATGATTCTTCGTTGTTAAAATCAATTTTGCTAGCCTTACTTAGTTACACATCACTATTCGTACAATAAAGAATCTCAATGTATGGTCGAATGATTGCCACGTCTCTCTTTCGAAGTCAATAGGGCATTTAGATCCCGTCTGGTCTGCCGCATGAGGCCCTCAAACATGTTGAACTTGTAAACTTCAAGATGAATCGAGTCAGGCAGAGACGCACCGAACAAGCGCCACCCAAGATATCAGCGCTATGTTATACTTGTTCATGTATTCATTACCACGCATCCTACCGCGCTATGTACGGAACGATGTGTATATCTCCACGCCACACCCCAAAATCCAACCCCAAAACTCCTCTCCCCCTCTCAAACCCACCCCTCCCATCTCTCAATACATCAACCACCCCCACTTCCGCCTCCACCCCTCCTCCATCCTCCATGCCCCCGGCTCCCAACTCGCCCCCTCCCCCCGTCCCCCCGCCTCAATTGTCCAACTGGGCATCGTAAATAAATCCTTCAACAACTCCTCCTCGTCAAATACGCCCTGCATACGTATCAAACTATCCCGCATGCGCGGAAACGGCAGCCGGTCAAACCACCGCGGGTGCACGATGCGCAGCTGCAGCTCCGTAGGGTGCAGCGACACGGGATGTGAAGGCGAGGGCCACGGCGACCGCGACGAGACGCATATACTGCACGACAAGCCGAGGATAGTGCCGTTCAAGTACAGCGCGGCGAAGACGGAGAGCGGGGTTGATATGCGTGGCATAGGGGAGGGCAGGCGTATTAGGGGCTGGGAACTTGTGTTGGTGAGGGAGTCCGGGGAGGGAAAATCCAGGGCCAAAAAGTCTAGGCTGGGATCAATCGATATGTCTGATGTCGAAGTATCGAATGCATCGGGCAGAGTCGTGAATGTGCTGAGTGCGGTGGACGGGTCGCATGTGCATGTTTTTGTGGCGTGGGCTCTGGAGGCCAAGTGCACGAGGGATGTTGAGCCGATTTTCGCGTCGCGCAGACGTTGGCCTGGATTTTGTTACATTAGCACAAATCGATTCTCTCCTTACACATCACCATCATCATCATCATCGAATCTAGATGAATAGGTATACTCACGTCTCGCCCTCTGCGCTAGCCTATCCTGGATCTGCTTCCTCTTCTTCGCATCCTTCACATTCTGCCAATCATCGTCTTCAGGATTCGTTCGTCGGACCATGATTTCGGGCCTTTCCAAAGTTTCTGATTACTTGCGCGAGCAAAAAAGGCATTCGTCATGTCAGAAAGTCGAGATGGGGTTGTCGGTGAGGCGTGGTTGTTGCTGCTTACAAATACGCGTCAGCTGGGGTAGGGATGTAGCGGTCTGCAGGTGTGGGGAGGAATGGGAAGGATGCGCTAGGCGATAATGAGGTGTTGAGGCTTGAGACATGTTCGGGATTGGACAGTTGGTTGGGATAAGAGTTGACGCTTGAAGATGAAGATTTGTGAGGGTTGGTTGTGAGTTTGCTACAATGAGTTTTCGCCCACATTAATACTCAATGCGATAGACTTGTGTTTTCTATAATTGCCTCAAAGTGCAAACACGAAGCTGTTAATAGCATCGTATCTCTGAGGAACTGTCTTGGGGTGATATGAGGGAGCGCGTACACTACTACGCTGATGGCAAGTCACACATGCATCAAATCAAGAACCAGGTCGTCAAAAGCTCAATGTGAACGAGAACGAAATCAATTGAACAATGCTCATCAAACCATACCATCGATCCATCCATGCGCGCAAGAAGAATGAAGAAAAGAAACAAACATGCTTGCGCTGCGTAACCATGCCATCAATCGCCAAAAACCATCAACACCAACACACCGAAAAGCGGAGCGAAGAAAGAGACCACGAACCAACCTCAACGTCTGAACCCGATCGTCGCGTCGTCAACTACTCGATCTAGTTGGCCTTGCCACCAGGTCCGTAAGGGGTGCCGGAAGGGGGATAGTCGGTGCCGTTCTTGGGAGGCTTGCCTCCGTGAGGGCCGCTGGGCTCGTTGTACTGAGGCTTGCCGTAAGGGCTCTCAGGATATTCTGGCTTTCCACCGGGACCTTCTGGCTTGCCAGGTTTGCCAGGCTTGCCACCAGGGCCTTCTGGGTAATCAGGCTTGCCACCGGGGCCTTCTGGGTAATCAGGCTTGCCACCGGGGCCTTCAGGCTTGTTGTACTGAGGCTCGTCGTAGGGGGTTTCGGGATGCTTGGGCTTGTCACCAGGACCCTTGGGCTTCTCTCCGCCATGAGGACCCTCCGGCTTGGTGTAGTCAGGCTCGTCGTCGGGACCGTATGGCTTGGTGTAGTCAGGCTTTCCATCAGGGCCTTTGGGCTTCTCTCCACCATGGGGACCCTTTGGCTTTGGCTCATCGTCGGGACCGTATGGCTTGGTGTAGTCGGGCTTCCCATCAGGTCCATCTGGCTTGGTGTAGTCGGGCTTTCCATCAGGGCCATCTGGCTTGGTGTAGTCAGGCTTGCCACCGGGACCCTTGGGATGTTCTGGCTTGCCATCAGGGCCCTTTGGCTTCTCGGGCTTGCCGTCTGGACCTTGCGGGTACTCGGGTTTCTCAGGCTTGCCGGGCTTGCCTCCAGGAAAGTCGTACTCGTCATCGGAAGAGTACTTCCAAGGACACTCCTCACCCTTCTCCTCGCAGAGCGTCATCGTCGAGCGGAAGCCGTGGTAGCTGCACTGCTTCTTCTCGCCGCATTTGAACAGGAAATTGCAGGTCTATGAGCGGAGAGTCAGTATTTTGTCATCATCATCATCATCAAGTGAGCGAAGAGGGTAGAACTTACATCGCATTCCTTTGGATACTTGTTGCAGTCAACGCACTCGATATCGACGAAGTCGCAGAAGGGCGGGGACTTGGGTTTTCCGGGCTTGCCACCGTGAGGCTTGCCGCCATGAGGACCTTCTGGCTTTCCACCATCTGGGCCTTTGGGCTTGTCGCCATGGGGACCTTCAGGCTTGCTGTATGGATCGGACTCAGGAGGGTAGCTGCCACGACGGCCGTAGTCAGGGTATGGGGACCCGTAGGGAGCATCGGTAGGCTTGTACTCTGGCTGTGTTGATGTGTACATGGAAGGAATGTAAGACGGCTTGTTGTTGGGTGGCCCATAGGTGGTTGGCGAAGGCTTGTACGTTGGGTATGTTGAGTTGTGGGTGGGTGGGACATAGGGTGTTGGCTGGCCATGAGGGGGCTTGTCTCCTGGATATGTCGAGTCGTGCTTGGGTGGGGCATATGGTGTTGGCTGGCCATGGGGAGGCTTGTCTCCTGGATATGTCGAGTCGTG
>MU006230.1:508182-583451 GCA_010093685.1 Ophiobolus disseminans
GGCTGGCCATGGGGAGGCTTGTCTCCTGGATATGTCGAGTCGTGCTTGGGTGGGACATAGGGTGTAGGCTGGCCATGGGGAGGCTTGTCTCCTGGATATGTCGAGTCGTGCTTGGGTGGGGCATATGGTGTTGGCTGGCCATGAGGAGGTTTGTCTCCTGGGTATGTCGACGTGTACTTGGAAGGTTCGTAGGGCGTAGGCTTGTCCTTGGGTGGACCGTAGGACGTAGACGACGTCTTGTAGTCTGACTGAGGGGGAGCGTACTTGGGAGGTCCGCCGTGGGGTCCATCTGTGCGACGTGCGGCGCCCTTGTAGTAGGAGCAGGTGTCCCTCCTGTGGTCCTTGTTGCTGGTGTCGCAGCCGATTTGCCTTGAGGTGAGAGAGAGATGTCAGCCAGTGTTCAGATCTGATGGTAGGAGGACAACATACCAGTCACCATCTTGAGCGCCGTTGACGGGAGCGACGACAGCAGCCTTCGTGTCCTTGCCGCTGGTTGCAGCAGGTGCTGCGGAGGCGAGGGCGACAACGCCGGTGAGGAGGATACCGGTCTTCATGTTGAGCAGAGGCTGTCGAGGTGGTGTGCTCTGCTGATGGTGGTGTTGATGAGGATGGAAGAGTTGGTATTGATGATGGTGGATGTGGAATGCTGGACAATCGGATGGAATGGATTGATGATGGTGGTGAAGAAGAGAGGTCTGGAAAAAGTCTCGAGTTCGGGTTAAGCAAAGAGCCAAGACGCTACCGTTGCTGTTGTTACATGAAGGGGAAGAGTAGTGGATGAGAAGGGTAGCTGTGTGTCGTTGGTAGTGTCCTCGGTGAGGATAGACAGGAGCTCGTGTGGCGTTCTGCCTCGAAAGGAAGGTACGAAGACGGTCTACTTCCAAACCTCATAATCAGGGAAGTAACGACAATGGATCCTCGTAGCATACTCAACCACAGTAGGGAACTCGGTCTTAACCAACTGCTTGCTTATGGGGCCAGCATCCGCAATGAGAGTACTGACGATAAAGCCGTACACCGTAGCATCAGCTTCACTTGGCTGGTCACCACCCAAAACCCAGAAGCACTCATCAGATCCTGCAGATTGGCGACTGTTGTCTAGGAAGGCATTTACACTTTCCCAGATGTTCCTGCGGAAGGAGTGAATCTCGTTGTCGGAGAAGCGACTAGTGCCCTGATCGTGCAGCCTGCGAACAATGCCGCGGAAGGCAAGGTAGCCGAAGATGGCCCGTTGAGGGAACTGCATCTTTGCCATAGTGTAGTCGCGCATGATATAGAAATTGCCAAGCCAGCGTTCATGGATGTTGTAATAAAAGAGCTTTTCCTCTAGCATAGCACGAATTGCAAGGTCGTATCCCCTGTCTCTCGCACTCAGACGTGCATTCATGTCGTACATGAGATCTTTTGCAATCAGAGATGTAGCGATGAGGGAAGAGTCGGCCAGGACCTCGGGCTCATGTTCAGGAACGGAAAGTTCGACCCAGGGTATCTGAAAGGCGCTCAGCCAGATCCCGTGACAAGAGCAAAGATTGACGTACCTTGCCCTTAGGCCCGCCGATAGGACCACCAGCGCCACAAGTGTAGGAAAGACCAGAAAGGCGATGGCGAAACTCAACTTTTGTCACGAATGGGGACCAGACGTAACGGCCAGGTCGATCTGAACCGCGGTGAATGACCAGCTTAGCCGGATTTGAAGTGTTCATGTCGGATGAAGCTATACGCGGATTTGATGTGCTTGTGAAGTTACGGACTCAAGACAGCCCTTATATCGAAACGAAGTACAATCTCATGTACGAACCTCATCGTACCATTGACAGTTCCTGATTTGCTCGACTGTGATATAGCTAGGGTCTACCAGGTTATCCGCATCTTGTAGATACTTTTCCGGCGCCTCTTTCCACCTTTCTGACATGCTGATCAATCACGATGCTGTGCTGGTGGTTCCACGTTCGACATGGCATATCCGCAAGCAATGGTGGACTCCGATCTAACTCGCAGAGATTCATATTCCCGTATACGACAATTAACTGCTTCAGATCCTACTTCAATCAGGTGGGGGCGGCCGCTGCTGTCAAGTGTCCCGAGGTCATGCTTGGTTCCTGGCGGACATGGGAAGCTCGGGCCAGGGATCTACGATGTGGAGCTAGCACGACGCGTACCGCGACACCACCTGGGCACATAGTTCGTCAAGGTGAATGCAGTATCTTTGCGAGGCACAACATGGACTGTACCTCGGCTCTGTCGTCCGAAGTGTTATGGGGCGTCAGATGGTCCGCTTGCAGCAGCGAGGCGCGGCTGCCACAGGAAATGTCGGTGGGAAGTGAGGGAAGGCGCGACAACGGTCGCGTACCGGTCCAGCACAGCCAGCTCACCCACAGGACCAAAAGTCGCAGCGCCCGCCATGATGGAGGTTCCTCGCTCCCCCATCGCACGTGCGCAGCTAATTTCTCTCACTGCGCCCTCTTCGTCGACCCCGCAATCGCCTGAGCAGCAGCGGACACAACAGACAGCCCCACGAAAGCAGGCAGCAGGGCACCTTCACCGAGCCTTGCCTCACCGACCGTTCCCCGAGGCTAGATAATTCCCTCACGGGGTCGTACAAGCCCTCCAGCCCTCTGCCCGCACCTTCGCATCAACCTCAACACCTTGACCTCGACTCGACTCAATTACTCACAATGGCAGACAACCAGGCTGTGTCCGTCTCCCTCCTCATGGGCCTTCCGCTGGAGGTGCGCCATAACATCTTCGAGTACGCGGCTGCCCGCGACTTCAAGCCCAAAAAGCTCCTGCGCTACTGGTTCGAGAAGCAGGAGGTCAAAGAGCTCATCGCAAAGACCGTCGCCGACAACCCCACCGGACCCGCGCCGCAGGTGGTGCGCAGCAACGAGTACGACGAGGACAGCGACGTCCCAGAGCCCGAGGAAGAGGCCGAAGACCAGGACAGCGACGATGAAGACGGAGAGGCCCAGGACGGCGAGGACGATGAGGCAGACCAAGATCAAGACCAAGATGACGATGACGGTGCGCAGGACAACGAGGCCGAGACGGAGGAGCCAGAAGACGACGACGAGGATGCCATGGACGAAGATCAGGAGGCCCTCGCGCAGCCCTCCACGTCAGTCCAGGCCCAGCCTCTACCCACTACCTCGCAAGCCGCGATTCCAGCCCAGACTGCGGATGACGCTCAAGAAGAAGCCTCAGACGAACCTGCGATGGACACCGCCGAGCCCGTCAGCACTGGAGGCGCCGCAGACGCAGTACAGGCCCAGTCTGGTGATGTAGCGGCCGAAGACACTCAGGACGAGGTCGACGAGGATGGTGATCAGGCCATGGCTGGCGAAGATGACGACGAGGACCGCGAAGACCAAGAGGAAGACGGCGAAGTGGGAGACAACACTGCCCAGAACAGCATCCCTCCTCAACCTCGCGTGCCCGTCGTCTGTGCTGCCCGCAAATGGCGCTACATCCCCAACTTCATGCGCTTCACCCAGTGCCCGCCACCAGCCGAGCTACTCCTAACGTCCAAGCAGCTCAACGACGAAGCCAAGAACTGGTTCTACGACGTAGCCGTCCTGCGCATCAGTGCGACCAACAGCTTCGCCCACACCAGCTTCTTCGAGGAGGCATTCAGCCAGATCACCGATGCCGCATTCTCCCCCATGGAAAATGTCCGCAAGGTCGAGGTCATGTTCGTCTGGGACACCGCTTGGCTCCGCGCCGACCACATGGGCTTTGCTCAGGCCATCTTCCCGGCACTCCTGCGCCAGCGCTCCGACTTCGTCTACAAGATCCTCGCACAGGCTCCCGACCTGAACGAAGTCACCATCGACTGGCACGACTCAGCTCACGACGATGACAGCTCAAACTTCATGCTGGATATCCTCGCGCCCTTCCACGACCTGAACGCCACTGTCAAGATCAACGAGCACTACATCGCCGCCGACGCCAAGCCGCACAAGCGCTCCGTCGCCGGCAAGCAGCGCCACCAGTTCCAGCAGATAGTCGATGCTGGTCTCGATCGGCTGTTCTAGACCATGCAGGTGCCCTCACAGGAAGACCTGCTTCATGACTTCCTGAAGCTGTACGCATCATTATGGCCTTGTGTCTATGGTGAGTATGTTTGGTATACGGCACACGCAGAGCGGTTCTTTTGGCGTTTAGGGCTGGTCACGACATGATAATCACGGCGCTCTTCTTTTTCCTAGGGTCACTAAACTCAGGTGGGTGACAGACGTAGGCATCTGCACGTTCATCTGACAGCCTCGCATAATACGAGACACATCTTTGGGGGAATCTCATGGTAGAAATACAGACAGTACAATTGTGTTCTTCCGGTGTATCATAATTCGCTATGCTTGGTGATCCAACGCAACACTAAAGTTGGTCTCTTTTGAAAAGTATACACAGCGTGCATGCTTACATCGTGAGATTAGATGGGGCTGGGATAGACCCAGCAGCAGCAGGAGACAGTACGATTGTGCTTACGGTTCCTAGCTTTATATGTGAGCGAGGTGATTGGGCCGTCTTGAGGCTGAAAATGGGTGCCTTCCTCTCGGTAGGTCAAGCCAGCCAGAATTAGCTGCGAGTCCATACAAACTTATGTAGAAGCTTCAGGCAGGGTTAACTATCCGTTTCACGGTAATAGCTATACAAGGGTAGGTAGACATATGCCGTCGTTTGTCCCCGACTTTCTTGACTTATCGATCGAGAGCCTTCCACATTCGATCGTCGCAGGGGCGCCTACCCCACTTCAGCGTCTCAACCTCACTGTCTCCACAACCCACCGCTAACCGCAAGCAACAGACCCATTTTACAGCTTTCAAAGACCACTGGCACTATTTATACTTTATACTGCACAACAATGCTTATAGGGTTTGGTGAAGGTAATCTGTGTACGCTATGCCAGCGTGCTACTTCTGGTAACGACAGTGGTGGCATTGGCGCCAGAGCGTGGACCCACGAGATGCTCGGAGAACCGAGCGAGTCTTGTTCCTTATGCAGACATGTTTCAAAGGCCGAGCAGCTGGCACAGCGTAGGGGATATACAGCAAGTACACCACCATCTGCGGAGGCAATGTTCCTTGCCAGGAACGGCTTGAACCACGCCGTACTTCTCCACGACGACAATTTCCACGCATGGGCAGGCTCGGACGAAGAAGATTTCCAACCAATGCAAGAATTTGATGTCGACAACCGCGAGGTTATCAAAACTATTCCACGCCGCTGGGCAGACGTCAACCGCATCAAAAGCTGGCTGGCGGACTGCGGACAAAACCATTTTAGATTTTGCAGCGGACAAGAGTTCAAGATGCAGAAGCAATCGGGTACGCTTCTCTTGGTGGATGCTGTGGATAATCGCCTCTCTATGTGCGATTTCAACATTCGATATCTTGCTTTGAGCTACGTGTGGGGATCGGCAGAGCAATTTTCAACTCTGAGAGAAAACTACAACGACCTACTCAAACCGGGAAGCCTATCTTTAGTGAGTATTAGTCAGACGATCAGAGATGCCATGACGTTTGTCAGAAGCCTAGGAGAAAGATATCTGTGGGTTGACACAATTGTGCGTTCAGTCCCTATCCCTTGATGAGCTATTTTACACTAGAGGGACTGATATGACAAGACAGTGTATCATCCAGGACGATCCCTCCAGCAAATCAAGCATTCTTCCTCGCATGTCTTCGATCTATATGGGTGCTCTCGCCACTATCATCGCAATGAGCAGATCGTCAGCGGATGCAGGTCTCCCAGGCATACAGCCCACACCTAGAAATGAGACGTTCTTACGTATCGCGCCCGGCCTACGCATTGCCCAGCGCATATCATTAGGAGACATCATGGGAAAAGTCAACAAAGGCGAGGATGTGTATGCGTACAATACTCGGGCCTGGACATATCAAGAGCATATGCTTTCGAAGCGGAGCATCATTTTTCTGAAAGAGCAGGTATATCTCCAGTGCAGAATGTTACAAATCGCCGAAGACCGATGCTTCATGGACCATTCTTCCGCCAATGTACAGGATACACTCGGGAAGACAACAGCGGCCTTGAGCAGTAGATTCAGTATTACGCCATCCAGTAAGCGCTATGACTTTCGCTGGTTCGAACAAATTGTCTCGGAGTACACTTCAAGGAGAATGAGGCTTAAAACTGACATTATCAACGCATTCTTCGGCATACAAACGGAGCTGAATGTTATGTTCTCCTGGACCTTTATCGTAGGCTTGCCAATCGCACTACTTGACATGGCCCTACTCTGGACGCCTCTGGGAGCCGTAGAGCGTCGAAAATCCGAATCAAACCATCCGTCATGGTCATGGGCCGGTTGGATTGGTAAGGTCTGGTACAGAGACCTTATCCGTCTAAATTCCGGCGAAGACTTCCGGTCTTTTGCGATATGGAGCTTCGACAGGCCCGACACCTTGCGTTTCGAGGGACAAGCGATACGGCTCGGATCCTTCACAATCAAAATGGCCACGAGAAGACCACAAGATGAACCTCACAACGGACTATTTACCTCTAACGCATACTTTCTCTTCGACAAGCAGGATCGCCGTTGCGGCATCGTGCACTGTCATGGCAGAACGGATACGTACGGACGAAGCGCTGAACCTGCTGAAATTCTGCGTCTCTCGTCCAGGAGAAAGGGAAACAACATGCACCGCTACCAAACCGGTTTGACCGACTACTTTGAGATTACAGACTGGTGTGTTTACAACGTGTTGTATGTGCGGCGCATGGGCGACGTATACCATCGAATTGGCGTCGGGCAGATGCATAAAGATGCTTGGAAAAGTGAGGGCCCGATGGAGTGTAATATTGCGATACAGTAATCGCTGGGGTGTGTTTGCTTCCAAAGAACGATTGGTTACGGGTTGTCGGGACATGGCAAAGGAATTGCGCATGAGCAAGCTTGGGAGGGCTAGATGGACCGTGGATAGACCTGAACTACCTGAAGCGCCAGGAAGCCCAATACGTGCTGGATGTGGCGCGGAACGTTTTGAGTAGTGTCTTCTTTATCATCGAGACCTTTTCCAGAGGCAAGGTCACACGTGATGTGTTTACTGACCAATAGAACGATATGGGAGACTTCGAGTCGATGAGAACGGTTCGATCCATTATTCGGACGTTTGTAAGCATCTTTGAGAACCTTACACACAACCTGAATCCGACGTTCAATAACCGGGATGGCGTACATATTCGCAACCGATTCCCAGCTGTGTGCTCCTGGATGAAGGACGGCGTGTTCTACGAGAACAAGACATCACAGCGCGAGTAGCGTAATAGCTGCGCTCACTAAGCGCTGGTGATGCCTCCTTTCCATCATCATTGCTCCAACGAAATGCGTGCTCGGTCCTTGATCCTGGGTCGTTGTTCGATGACCTCCAAGCTTGGCTACCTCCGCTGCGAGAAGAGCTCGAAGATCTGGTCCATATCCTCAAGGCAGACGTCGACGGTTTCTCTGAGAAGGACTACTCAGACATACCTGACGGTGAATACTCTCTAGACCGGAATGTATTAAGCGAAGAACGCGCGCGGCAACTCGTTGAAGAAGGTAATAAAAGTGTTACGTTTCACCATCAGCGAGAAGTAATTACTTCCGAACAAGCACGGCATTTCGAGACTTCGAGGATCGAGTTTGAGAATCGAGCTAACAAGCACATGCATCTTCTTGGCAGCGCGCGAGCCATGATGTACAGTGCTGCTCGAAGATACTTCACTCTCAAGCAGGCCAGTGAGTTTGAGTCGCTTCGAGTCATGTTTGAGCAGATTGCGATGGATGCTCGACGGCTAAAATTGCAGTGCACCGAAAAAGTCTTTGAGGAAGCCGAGGCCGACCTATCTGCTGAAAAGTCTATGGAGGCCTGGGATCAAATTAACCAAAACGATGATGGATGGTAAGCCAAAGACACTACAGATTCACCAGACATCGATTGGAATACGCGTGCAGAATGGGACACAAACGACTGGTCCCAGTCAGCTGGCGGAAGCAACGAAACAGGGCCAAACCCAGAAGGTCCTCCAGACACCGATGCACGCACCTTAGACGACGATTTATACGCCGCTCCGTAGATCCCAGCTAGTCCCTCCAAGAAGCGCGTCTCCTTCACAGAAGCACCGGAGACCGAGCACAATGTACGTCAGCCACCAAACGCGCTGACGAGATGGCAGTCAAGCGGTACCACGCTTCCTAATTCAGAGCCCATTGGCAGTGCCAGAAGCGATCAGACGACCGAGGACTGGAATACTGTTAGCGCTGCACAATACTTCTCGCTGGACACTAGAATCTCTTACGCACCTGCTAGTCACCTAGCCCACAGCATATATGACCCTACGAGAATGTTCACTAGAATACAGTTACGGCGTCACTCGGCTCCTACTATCCCGAGTGAGCAGCGCCTGTTTGTGGGAAGGAGTATCGAGGACTGACACGTCGAAGAATCTTCCGAGATGAATTGGGAGGTTGTGGCTAGTATTGACGAGCATGTTGATGGCACGCCGGGCACTATTGAGCAGGAGGAGAGTATTCGGGACTGGTTGGTGCGAACGCGTAGCTGGCACGAGCGGTGGTAAAGGAAAAGCTAATCGGGGTAGGTATTCGCAAATGAAATCTGATCTTACTAAGGTTATATCGCAGTACTGAGCAAGTACTATGAACGTTCACATACTCGCAAAAATCAAGAAACTCAAAAACACACCAAATAACCGAAATGGAACATGCAAATACTTCTACACACGCTAATATAGATCAACCCACCACGCCGGGGATCAGTATACCTAACTCCACCCATCCTTAATATATATAATTACACCTCCCAAAAGCAACCAAACGCCGAGTTCGTCTCGTGCCACTTCTAAGGACTCATCTCACTCTTCCCACCCCCGAATCCCAACGCCTGCCTAACCTCATCCTCGACCCTCCTCCAAAGCCCACGCTTCTCATCGCCGTACCCCTCACCCTCGTCCTCGTCATTCTCAGGCTCGTTCCCAGGCTCAGGAGACGGCGACGGTGACGGCATCACGTACGTCTTGAGTGTGCTTGAGGGTCGGTGCATGCCGGTGCCGTGGTACCCGGTTCCAGGGTATCCGGTGCCGGTTGGGTATGCGTATCCATCTGAAGGGTTGGGCGTGATGTCTGGGCCCGCGTACGACGAATAATTCGGCAAGACGTCTGAAGGCGAGGGTGCGGGGGATACAGACGCGCAGTATTCTTTGCCGGCTTGACCGCAGACGGGCATGCCGGGCTGGCCTTGGGTTGGCTTGCCTGGGGAGCCGAGGGTGGGGATGCCTGGGTTGTCGATGGGGGTGGGGACAACTGATGGTGTGGGGACGACTATCGGTGTGGTTATGATGGTTGGCATGCCAGCAGAGGCTTTAGGAGGTGTGGAGGAAGCTTCTGGAGTGGGTTCCGGAGTGGGCTCGGGCGATTCGTCGGGGACTTCGACTGGTGTGCTTTTTGGAGGAAGGCCGTAGGTTACGGACAGGGACTTGGATTTTGGGTGGTGAGGGTTGGGGTAGGGTTGGTAGGACATGCTGGCGCCGCCGCTTGCTGTGGGGTAAGGACCGGTTGCGGTATATGTGTGGATTCCAGTGCCGACAGAAGAGTATGCACTGGAGTACCCTGTCCCGTAAGGTAGGTCCTGATCGCTTAGGTATTCTTCTGATGGGATACCGCGACGTGCCGGAACTTCACCACGGCGAACGAATATGGCGTCGAGAAGGCTGCCGAACGGTACTGTGACATGTTAATATATGTGCATAGTGGTGGTGTGCGATGAACATACCAGCAAGCGTAGAGCTCGCAAGCGAGAGAACGATGATTGACTTCATCTTGACTTCTTCTGTGACACTCTGAGGGAACGAAGGATGGAAGGCAAGGAGATGACTGGACTGTATTCCAAGAGTGAAAGACAGACTAGCTCAACCAACTAACCGGAGAGTGATATCTCAACGTAAGTAGAGGACACGAAGACTTGATATGTCTCTGAGCAAAATCGACTGACGTCAAGTCGAGACAACAGCTGAACATTCTGATGGAGGCACAGGGTGAATTCGGACTCCGACCCTCAAGGCTCACCTGTATCCACGCCCCAACCGTTTCAACTTGATCCTAATTCCGTACCTTATGAGAACATACGCGTAGACGAACGCCACATGCAAATACAAACCAATAGTTGAACGTTGCTACCGATGCGAAGCTGCGGTGCCTTTGCGATTCTCGAAGGCATCAGGCAGGTCTTCCAGGACGTGCATCGCGCACCAAGAAGCGAGCTATATTTGCGACAGCTAAGCTAACCCGCAGTAGACATGCCTGTCAAGTCGTATCCTCGGATCGCTTGCAGTACAGATCGCAGATCGCGATGCAAGTTTCGAACATTCTTCCAGTGAGGCATTGTCGGTTGCGATGTATGCCGGAAGCGCCAGGATGCAAATCCAAGCCACCACCAGATGTCGGTCCTGGAAACGGTGGGCTGAGCCGCAGACAGTCGAAGGCACGGAAGCTTATTTTCGTCTGCGGGCGCCCATTAACCCGATGAGGCCTGGGTCAAGCAGACCCCGGTGTTTTCGTGGAAAGATGGAGCGGCTCTGCGGCTTGGTCGAGGATCCGCGTACCTGCCAAGACAAGGCTATGCCCAGCGCGTGGGGCATGCTATTAACGTAGCATCGATACGATCTAGTGAACAAACTGTTATATGCGTAAGGCGTGCCTTCAAGCTCGTGCGCGTGCGCGCTCGCTTTCTTTGTTGATCTGTTCTGTCGTACGGGATTATTTCGAGCGGACGGTTATCGTGTCGGACATCATGCACGGAACGCGTGGCTTGATCGGAACATGGCCATGCAACGAGTTCAAAGTGCGCGTGTGGCGTTGTTAATTATGGCGGGTATGAGCAGCTGAGAGGCGAGACGAGAATGGCGCAGTATTTGAGCAATCCGAAATACGCCTTACTCCACTTTTCAACATGGGGGCCGAACATTGTCGAATTGTTGGTTGAGCTGTCCTTTATTTGTTGACTGGCCCTATGTTCTACAACAGCGCTGAAGACGGCGACACTGATGGAGGCGTAGGTTTTGGGCTCACAACCACCCGATGCGCTTCGCCGCGTAGCCCCAGCCGCTGAACAGAGCAGTCACTCCTGTGAATGCGATGAGTGCGCCGTACCCACTTCCATATGCAAATCCTGCACTCCAGTTCCCGGCATGTAGTAGAGCTTCGGACAAAGGCCCACTGCACAAATTGCCAACTCCTTTCCCAGCGGACAAACATGCCCAGACCATGCCAGAGTCTGCGCCTCGGCGCTTCTCTTGCGTGTCGCGAACAATCGCGCTCCAGGCACTAGACTGGCACCCGGCAAATGCTCCGTACACGACGCAGAATACGTACAGTAGCGCTAGCGAGGTTGAAAAGCCCCAGAGTAGAAAGACGCCTATTGCGGATCCAATAGCCGACACAAGGAGACAGTGAGCGACATGATACTTGTCAGTAGCCGCTCCCATGAACAGACAGCCCACGAAAGCGGCACCATTCAGTAGGATGATCGTAACAGTGCTTTCGATGCTGTTGGCACCCAGAGTGCGAGCAAATGTTGGTAGATAAATGGCTGGCAGGAAGAAGCCTAGACTCTGAATGATGTTGCCAGATTGCAAAATCAGAAAGTTGGAGCAAGTCCAGAAGGAAAAGTCAAAGCCTCGCGATTGCGACGTCTGCGACAATGGCAGCCGAGGCCTGAAGAAGAAGACGATTGGGAAGTTGAGCACTACGAAGCTGAGTGCGCAAACGCGGAGGGTCGTTCGGAAGCCGTAGGAATGAAGGAGCCATTCGAGAATGAGTGGTAGGATCGCACCACTTAGGCCCAGGCCAGCCATGGTGACTCCATACGCAAAGCCTCGTCGTCGCACCCACCACTCTTCAAGGTAGAACAAGATGGGCGTCCATGCTAGGCCACCACCGATCGAATAGATGATGCCTTGGGTGATGATGAGATGAGGCACGCTCGTCGAGAATGACCCCAAGCCGAGGGCTAAGCACACAATCACCAGCCCAACAGGTGTAGCCCATTTGCGAAATCGAGGAAAGTATTTCAGAATTGCGAACCAGATGGTGATGTCCATGTACATGATGCCCTGGTTCGGTCTATCAGGAATGGCATCGATCAAGGTTGGAAGATTACGCACCATGGCACAAGTACCCACGACAGCGATGTTGCTGGAACCAGCAAAGTCATTGGCGCTGTAGAATTCCTGGAAGACACCGTATGATGCCGGAAAGCCTTGTATCTTGGTTAACACAGTTAGTTGTGAATATATTCGAAATCTCACCCCATATCATGGCTTCCAGCATAAAGCATGAAAAGAGACAGAGCCATGCGTGTTTTCCTTCGTCTGTTGGCGGAAGAGAGAAGCCTTCCATGCTGGTAGAAGAGTTGGCAGTATCATTATGAAGCAGCTCGATGTCTGTCGAGGCAAATGCTGAAAGCTGCGGGGCAAAGGTGGTCGATTCGACCGGCGTACTACAATGCGAAGCCATTGCTATGAGAAGATGAGTTTGTTAAGGTCCATGTGCATGGTGTCTTCCCTTTATTACAACTGTTATGTCGATGATGTTAGCAGCGTCGTTAGCTTGTGAAATCACTTGTAGGGCGTGTCTAGTGTACGCCGACGAAAGCCGTTACATGACGGCGATCCCTCCGGTATCGCAAACAAGAATCTCGTTGATTCGATGAGACATGGGACCATGAACGTGGAATCTGGAGTTTGTAGCCGACGGAGAATGGAGCGCGTCCGGGGAAGTGACGGACTTGGCAGGCACGGGCGCACGCGCGGCAGGTGCAACGCAGCGGAATTTTAGCGCGTCGCGACTTCGACATGCACGCGCCGTGACAGCTAACTTGTCCTGTGTGCCACTATTCACATCAGTTATACTCTATGCTCGCAGCGATCCGATTATGATGGTTCACCTCTACCAGCAATTCTCACGATAATTGTCACGCACCAGCCACCGCCATGGATGATTCTCCGCGCTCCTCCAAGCGACGAAAGCTCGACACACCAAAGCGCATCGCATCCAGCCCCTTGGCCAAGAGTTCGACAAAAAGAGCCTCTGGAAGGCTTGCAAACCGTTTGACCTCGTATTCGAACGCAGTAGTCGAAGAGGAACCCATCTCGAAGCGCACGGGACGAGCGTCGAAGAGTGCAGCGAATGGTACACCAGCCAAGCGCACGGCTGTTGCCGATATCGACATATATGATGACATTGAAGGGGCATTGAGCGTTGGAATTGCTCCAAGACCCACACAGCGAAGGACGTACACAGAATCACGGGAAGAGACAGCGAGCGCAACGGACGAACTCCAGGAGGTTGCGACCACGCCAAAACGTGGCAAGGGGCGCACGCCCAAGCCAGCAGCGGAGAGCGCTAGTCGGAGTGGATTCAAGTCACTAGTCAGAGGCTATCGACTTGAGGGCGAGGCAGACGTTCAGGATGAACTGGCTGCTGAAGCAACATCACCCTCAAAGCGAAAGAAAGGAACGCCAGCACAATCGACGCGCAAGGCGGTAATTCCACGATCTAGCGGACGGAAGCGCGCGACAAGACCAGCTGCAGAGGACAGCGAGGCAGAGGAGCCAGAAGTTGGTGCTGTCAAGGTTGGCACAGCTTCAAAACTGCGTTCGACAAGAAAGACGACAACCAGAGCGCGAAAAGAGACAACCCTGGAAACCGAAGATGAGCCTACCGTTGCTACACCTTCACGCCGTGCGAAGGGACGAAAACAAATACAGGAGCCGGAGTTGCCTGAGAAGGAAGACGAAGTGAACGAACCCATCGCACCGAGCAGCAGAAAGCAGGTCGCAAGCGCGCGACGTCGCTCAAACCGCGCCGACCATATAAGCAACGGTCAAGCGGATACTGCTCCAGAGGACGAGGCCAATGGCGACGACCAGAACGACGAGGTTATTGATGTGGACGGTAACAGTGTGCTGGAGAGTATCCTAGATCCGACCGAGCCCAGCCCCTTCAATAAGCCAGCATCTGCCTCGAAGGAGAAAACAGCGCCAGCGCTTATTTACGGGAGCCTTCCCGCTGGCCGAGAACTGGATCTGCTCAAGACCATCGTCCTAGAGCGCATTTCTTCCAAACGTCCCTCGCCCTTAGTCGGTCTGGATACGGAGTACAAGTCGGTCCATCAACTCATTGAACAGACTGTCACAGCGGGAGAGGGCAACTCGATGCTTCTGATCGGCGCTCGCGGGAGCGGAAAGACTGCTCTGGTGAACAAAGTGTTGTCAGAAGTAGCCAAAGATAATGGCGGTGAATACCACGTTGTGCGTTTGAACGGGTTCATACACACGGATGATAAGATTGCTCTTCGCGAGATCTGGCGTCAGCTGGGCAAGGAGATGGATATCGAAGAAGATGGCGGTGGGCCGGACAAGAACTACGCAGACACCCTCACTACACTCCTTGCACTCTTGTCGCATCCTTCCGAACAAACAGGAGAGATCACCGACCAGGTTGCGAAAGCTGTCATATTCGTCATGGATGAATTCGATTTGTTCGCGCAGCATCCACGACAGACACTACTGTACAACCTCTTTGATATTGCGCAATCGCGCAAAGCGCCAATAGCAGTCTTGGGCTTGACCACACGAATCGATGTAACGAATAGTCTGGAGAAACGAGTGAAGAGTCGCTTCAGTCATCGCTACGTGCACCTGAGTCTGGCGAAGACGTTCACTGCCTTCCAGGAGATATCCAAAGCCTGTCTAGCGGTCGAACATGAGCAGCTGAGTGTAGAAGAGCGTGGCATACTGGAACAAGGCACCAAGAGCACGCCGGCAAAGAAGGAAAAGAAAAATGCGAAACAAGACGTTCTGGCGGACTGGAACGCCAACATCAACGTAAGCACTACTCAGAGCCGTTGGATATTCACTACTAACACACGGCGCAGAAACTCTTCGCAACGCCTTCATTCCTCACACAACATTTAGCACCGCACTTCTACCACACGAAGTCCATCTCAGCCGTACTTTACTCCTTCTTCCTCCCCACCGCTACACTATCTGCAGACACGCCCTTCGCACCCACCAACACGCTCAGCGCACCAGACTCGAAGCTCTTCCTCATCCCACACCTTTCGACACTAGCACTCTCCCTCCTCATCGCCGCCGCCCGCCTCGACATCATACACGACAGCGATACCTGCAACTTCAACATGGCATACGACGAATACGTCACACTCGCATCGAAGGCGCGCATACAATCAGCAGCAGGCGGTATGTCCGCGTCGGGCAGCGTGAGCAAAGTCTGGGGCAAAGACGTTGCGCGGCGGGAGTGGGAAGGCTTGGTCGACCTGGGCTTGGTCATGCCGGTTATACTTGGCCAGGCTGGCGGCTTCGGCATGATAAGATGCGATGTTGCGCTCGAAGAGATTGGCGGGGTGCTTGCGGGTGAGAAGGGTGTGGATAGGTATCTGGAGAGGTGGTGTAAAGCTATATGAGGTATGTTGTAGTTTTGACCAATATTATACTACTGTTAGCAGTCTTGATGAGAGAAGTTTTGCACATTGGCCCGAAACACCAACCTTCCGAGGGCATGTAATACACACTGAGGGTATATAACCTTACCCTCACTCGGCCGTTCTTCTTCCTCATCAAACCAGGCGCATGTTGCTTCTCAAAATGTGATTGCCGTCATTCCATGTCTGCTCCTTTCCCCAAGTCGTTTCGAATCCCTCCAAGACATCATGTATGTTCGCTCCTCCAGTCCGAAAGACTCATCGTGCCGATCTTATGTGCGCGTCCAAAGCCCTGTCTATCCCCGATATACAGTGCTTAGCGAAACCGGCTTCCCCTTTGCACGTAGCCACAACCGAGTGTGCGCCACACTACGAGCAGGGAGTCTAGCGCCCTACTTCACAAATTTAGCATAGCGTTAAAATGGTAGTATAGGAGCGGAAAATCGCCATTACCGAGATCTAACTTGGTGCGCCTTTTGCTCTGTACAGAGTTTACTACATCCGCAATTTACAGCGCTACTGTATTATATTAAGCAATACATAGATGCTCATGCCGAGTAATAATTATCATGTTAGAGCAATAGAGAACAGAGAGTTGAGCAATTCAAGATGAACACAGTATCATATACGAGCAGCTGATTTCCTGGTTTTACACATTGCGGCATTCCTATCTCTCAGTGGCCTCTATTGCCGTTGATACAATGTCTATGAGTTCGGCCAAGCTAGGTTTGAGCTGATACAGTATATCCCTGCCCACTCATCAGTCTCTCTCCCTACTAACACGTGTATTGAACTGATGAACTTACCCAGTAACTATATGTCTCAACATTACTTCGGTAAAGTCGACCAGTCTGTCTTTGATAGCTGGCGAAATGCTATCGAACCCTTATGTGGTTGTCGAACACGCTCTTTCAGACAGCTTTCCATCAATGTCTCGACCTACTTACTATTTAGTAGACATACTAGGTGTAGGTTCTCAACTGGGGGCTGCACGGACTCGGCCATATTTGAAAAGAAGCCACACGAAGACAGTCAGGGCCAAACAGCCTCCACCAAAGAGCAAGTACCAACGCCAATCGGGGTTAGACTCTAGTATATCCACGTTCATACCAAATAAACTCTGTCAGTATTGGCCAATAGATTAGCTCAGGCGTGTAATAATTGGAGCTTAGATAAACTTTACCGAAGCGAACATAGCAGGCAAGAAAATGAACTAAGCGTTAAAAGTAAGCTCAGGACGAGAAATAACGGCAAGCAACTCATACCGTAACCCAGCTAAGACGATTCATGCTGGTGGCGATTTTGGTGGATTTATGAGCCTCGTTTATTGACACCCAGGCAAACTCCTATTTTAGGTCAACTAACGAGATCATGAGAGAAGACTGAGTATACACACAAACTGCAGAAGATCTTTCACTGTTTGATCCAGCCGGTTGATCTGTTCGTTGACATCGGTGTTGAATTGATCTATCGCTAGGTGCATGGTTCTCCGACTGTTGCCTTGGTCATATTTGCGGCAATACTTTACAGCGAATTTTTTGGCTGCTTGTATCTGGCCTCTGAGAGCGCTTCGAAGCTCAGCCCATTCTCGTGCGTCTCCAGCGAGACAGTGGATCAATTCAGCACTATTGCCTTTGGCACAAAGCTGATCGAGACGCTACATAAAAAAGGACGGTGCAATTAGCAAAGCTCATAATTACTAGTAATTGAGACTTTGTACTCACGCGTCGAGATAAGCGTTCTTGACCTGTCGCACAGAACTCGAGCCAGTTTTCTTTTAATCTGCAAACAAAGAGGGCGAAGAACTCAGCTCCATCATCTGGGATCCAGCCGTATGGAAGCGTGCTGAAGTGATCTGTCGACTTCCAGCAAGTCTTATCTGTCGAGTTTGATGGCAGTAGCATTTTCCAAGCGATCGCGCACTCAGTCCAGAGAGATGCCGGAGACAACTCTTGGTCTGCTACCTGCAGTTGTTTTGGGAATGACCCAACAACGAATACAACATCGTAATCCTTGCAGATTTTGAATTTATGGAAGATGTCTGATCTGTTACGTTCAAGAACCACTTTCGGGTTGCAAGCTAGACATCCCGACCACGTAGAGTAGCTCGAAAACAGCCTACAGTAGTAGCTTTTTTAGTCATACAGTATTTGAGTCAGGATTGGAAAACACTTACGATAAACGTCTGGTTAGTCCCGTTTCAGTCGACATCTTGACCCGCCGCGCTTCAACTATCTGTACGGATTTCCTTCCGGACGACATTTGAGACAGCTCTAGTACGACATCTGATGCTCCCTCATTGTATGCATGTAGCCATTCTGCTGACATAATGCCTTCTGTATGCGCAGAATGCCGAAGGAGTAATTGAACGATGCCTAGCTGCTCTTTTTCAAGCGCTACTCGAAGTGGAGTGTTGCCGTTAGCGTCCTCGCAATTAATGTCCGCTTTCCGAAGTATAAGTTCTATGGCTATGTTGACATGACCTGATGAGGCTGCAGTATGCAGAGGTGTTCGACCGTAATTGTCCTTAATGTTGACGTTGACATCGTTTCCACTTTCGAGTAGCGATCGCAAAGAGGCAATAGTTCCATTCTGAGCTAGTTTATGCAACGTAATTCCGTCCCGTTTGATAAGCAATCTGATAATTACTGTATGCTCATTGTCGATGGCGCATAAGAGCGGTGTGTGCCCGTCATTATCCATCGACTCTGGGTTGACTCCTTTCCTTGCGAGTAGTGATTCGACAACTGTCATGCGTCCAGATTTTGCTGCCCACCACAAAGGTGTTCGACCGGCATTGTCACTGGAGTCCGGATCAACATTTTCTCGCTTGAGCAAAAAGTCCAGCACCGCCTTGTGCCCCTGTCCTGCAGCTTGCGACAATGGTGTCCGACCATCATCATCTCTTAAGTCTGGATAGATATCATGTTTAAGAAGCTGCTCTGTCACCGTTCTCTTTCCAGTTTCTGCAGCTCTGGACAGCAGCGTACGACCGTAACAATCCTTGGACTTAAGACTGTCTCTACTCCGATTAAGCAGAAGATCGAACACGCTGGGCAAATTGTCTTCTGTGCGTGGCAAGTATTCGATGGCCCATGATAGCGGCGTCCGACCTTCTTGATCCCGGGAGTTAGGATCAACGGTGTCTTGACTCAATAAGAGCTTCACTACTCCGCAGTCTTGGTTTGTAACTTTCGTGTATGATCCTTGTACAAAGCAGTTCATAGCCCAAGACAAAGGTGTTCGGCCAGCCGTATCTTTGGACTCTGGTTTGAGGCGAGCTGGCTCGATCAGCATCTCTACCACATGCTCATGATTTTGGCCTGCAGCATGTGATAACGGTGTTCGACCACTGCTATCTCGACAATTTGGATCAACCCTCGAATTCGCGAGTAGCAGCTTCACCAATACCCCATTTCCACATTCTGCAGCACGTGATAACGGTGTTCGACCATTGCCATCTCGACAATCTGGATCAACCCTTGAATTCGCGAGTAGCAGCTTCACCAATACCCCGTTTCCACATTCTGCAGCACGTGATAACGGTGTTCGACCATTGCTATCTCGACAATCTGGATCAACCCTTGAATTTTTGAGCAGCAGTATCACCAATTCCCCAATTCCACGTTCTGCAGCATGTGATAACGGTGTTCGACCATTGCTATCTCGACAATTTGGATCAACCCTTGAATCTGCGAGCAGCAGTTCTGCCACTCTACGGTGATTTTTCAGTTTAGACTGGAAGAAGGATGAGTATTTTGGGTAGGCTTTCGTGACCCGAAGTAGTGGTGTGCAGTCGTTGTCTCTGGAATTTGGGTCGAGTTGACGGTCCTTGAGCAGAAACTCTACTTGTTGTTCATCCCCACGTTCTGCCGCTTGTGATAAAAGTTGTCGACCATTGCAGTCTCCAGCATCTGTTTGGCTATCATCGTGCGACGGCTCCAAACTTATGACTGGTTGCACACACCGAACGTGTTTCTTTTGAGGCATCGTAACTTTCGATGCAAGTACGAAATTGGAGTACTGTGTAAGTAGGTTGACGTCCATGTAATCCTACCTGCGCGGTAGGTGAGCTCAGCTCGAGGTCTAGGCAGCAGCCTGTTCATGTGCTTACCCCGCCCCCACGTCCGCCAGCGCTGATGCTGATGACTTTGCCTCATGCTTTGCTTCTGAGCAAGTTTCATTTCTGCCTGAGATAGGCGCTTTTTACATTTGCAGCGACTGGAGATGTTGATAATAGGCAGTATACACCCTAGTCAAATGTGCTGTGCTGAAGCTCTGTATTGTAGAGTTCTAGCACCTGTGCTGAGATGTTAATGCTATACCGTATTTGTGAGTTGGGGCACAGTAGTACCTGCTTGCATTGTGGCGCACACCTTTTTGTGACTGTGTTCAAAGGGAAGCCAGTTTCGCTAAGCACTGTATGATCCAACCACGGTCCCAAAATATGTCCCAATGCCATTGATGTCTCGACTTCTCGGCCTGGATTACAAACAAAAATAAAAGCACGTCATGGCGGAGAGCTATAAATTGCTCTACAGCCTACTACTCTCTTTCTTTATCAACACAAAGGCGATGCTGGGGCTTCAAATTGAGGACAAAGCGCACGTATGGTCTGCTTGCCTCCCTCGCGTCAGATTTGAACAAAAGAAGCACGAACACGGCTATGCTTGTTTGTCTTTTTTCCGGGATCGCAATTTCAGTCTCGAGACGAACATGCCCCTTTCTTTGTTCCAAAAGTCTATTCGTCTACATTGATGGTCCGCTGCCGTTCCAAAACGCTACACAACCACGTCATGTTCCAACCAACCGGCTTGGCATGCAAATTTAGGAGGGCGCCAATGAATGGAGTAGAGGTACAAAGCCTTCCTCCTCCTACTGTTTCTTTGCTTCATCACCATGCATAATCATGAATGACTCTCCAAAAGCCAGAAAAACGAAATGGATGAGCGTCCTCTCCTCTCGCTCGAACTTCTCAACGAAAGAAATGGCGATGGTATGTTTCTCCGCGCGTTCTGGTTGAGCTCGAAAGCTATTCTTCTTAGCATTATGTGTTCGTCCTTCGTCTCTAAAGCCATTCCAATGTGACATCATGGTTCGATTTGTTCCAATGTCATTAGATCAGTCTACATGTCTCCGCCATCTTGCTTGACATGCACATCATGAGCAGGAAAGAGCCATGCAGACGGTATAAATACACTGCTCCAGCAACACAGTTGTCTTCCTGCATCAACATCGAGAACAAAAAGGTTCTAAAAACAAAAATGAATTGAAATAGAGCTGTTACAGGCTTATGGCAAACACCAACGTGTGTGAAGAAAGCGATATGCTGGAAGTCAAAGTAATTACCCCTCATTTGTCCCAGCACGGAGGGTGTCCCACCACTCAGGGATGGACGTTATTCAGCAAGCTTAGAAATGATTGATGAAGAATCTTATGTGTTTGTCTCGCCACTGGAAACCAAAGACAAGCTCAGCCATGCCCCAGGTGTGTTTGCACTCGACAAGAAACGATGCGCTACAACTCTCCTAAGGTAACTTACTATGAAAGATTGGATCAAATGCAATGAAAGTCCACTCAAGGAACAACGTATCTGATTTGAAGACAGCGCTAAAAATAAAAAAATCGCCCAACTCGTAGAGAATTGACGGCTTGACATCGTATCCGCGCAGCGCTGATGTACCGTTGAGATGTCATGAGCAGACTGAAAAAACGATACCAGGATACTCATGCCTGGTGACTTCGCATTTTTGGGGAGATCTGATCGCACGGTAACCATGCGTTTAGTGAGACTTGATTTCGAGACTTGAGTCGTCTTTGTGGTAGAAGTTTCTTACTCGGACTAGAAGGCATGAAACGGCCATATAAGGACATCGAAGTTGCTGCAAGGCTTGAAGTATAAATACGAAGCCATTTGGTTGGTCGTGACATACGGTGTCTACCTAGGTATGTGATTGTTTTAAACGTAGTGGTGCTTTCGCACATGAACTTCTCCGCTAGATGTCCCAGCAGCCACGAACTCCATGGATCATCTCAACTTGATCTTCATCATGTTCGAGGTTGGCTCTTTTGAGCAGCAGCAGACATCAACCCTTGGACTTTGAACTTCTGGAAATCCGAAGACGAGAAGCCATTGATATGCTTGAGGACCCATTTTGCAACACATGGAGGTTGGTAGTGAGTAGATAGCATGAAGAGGAATGGAGGGTCTTATATACAGCCCGAGAGTCACCAAGGACAAAAGAACCATTGGGGGCCATACTGTGGACTTGGGAGCAGAACCGCTGGATCTCAAGACGCATCGCTGGCGCTTTTGCGTTTCTCGCACACACCACATCATGAGGTACTTGGCTATATTTTCAGATACTGAATCTCGAGCGTCATGGTGTTTGCAGTCTTTAGTTTCTAGCACCTAACATTCAAGCCCTCAGGATATTGCTCGTCATCTAGTCTCCGGTTTTGAAGTTCGTCATTTCTTTCCAAGCCATAAGCGGTGTCAGGTGTTGTTTTAGAGACTCGGAGGCGCGAAAGCCATAACCTAGCACAATACCCGTTTTAGGAATCGTCGAAGAGCTACAGCAGATACTAAGATGAAGGAGAGAAGCAACTGAGGTTTTATACTCTCGGACGGCGCTGACAGCCGGTCGAGGACATGTAGGCTCTTGTTTTGAGCTTCAGAAAGCCAGCTTCATGTAAAGAGGATCTTCTCGTCTCCCCACTCCATCACCCCAGGACTTGATGGTTTTGAGCTTCGATTTTCAACTCGAGTTCTTCCAAACGTCATTGTCGGTTTTCTTTGACGCTTTGCAGGATCCGGCCATTGAGGCATGACCTTCCGATTCTTCTCTCACGAGCATCAATAGTGGGGAATTTGATTTGGAGACTGAGAGATGCAAGCCGGCGTCGTCTTTATCTTGATGTTGTGCTTTGGCGATGTCTCAACAAATGGGTAGAAGATAGACTGGAGAGACAAGGGAAAAGGCGGTTTGTACTCGCAAAAGCAGCTGAAAAAGGCAGGAAGACATCTAAGTACTGGTTTCCAAATTGAATATGTAAACTCTAAGTAAGTTCATTGCTTGCACTCTTCCGCTCGCACTGCGCCAGCCATGATGGCATCTGAGTTTGAGTTTCTTTTGGGCGCCTACATGTCACTCTGGCACTCCGAGTTCTTCCGAGTTGGACATGTGGATTGCGAAATTGATCTTTTCAGAGGGCCCAGAAAAGTGCACGTCATGCAAAGGACTTCCTCGCCTTTTCGTTCGCTCTGCAAAGCTGGCAAGGAGATAATACGAAGACTGTGAACTAGAGGATTTTATACGTGGACGAAGGAGCGAACCAAAGAGCGACGACATGCAGCGCGGGGAGTTGTATTTCGACTCTCTCCAATGTTGTAGGTAGTGCTTGTAAGTTTCTCCAATGGCTCTTTCCGGAAGGTTTTGAAGCCGACACGCTTTACTCGACGACCATTGCAAGGAGTTCATACCAAGGTTGCTGAAGCTGCACTTTTGACTCCAAAAATATTCTACGCAAACACCCGTTTGTAGTTCAACGTTCGTCAGCGTCATACACGATGGCAGCTGTTGTTTTGGTGGATGGTGAAAAGTATAGTCGGACTGTTAGAGGAAGGGAAACTCCAAACATGTCTAGTCCTCTAGATATACTTGCAGAGTCTTATATGGATGATTCATAACAGACTTTGGTCTTGATAGTTAAACTCGAAGGATCATGAGTCCAGGGACCATCTCATTCCTAAACTCAGATAAAAAAGAACGCTTGCAAGAAGGAAGCCAAGAGAATAAAGGCTTGGGGCAACTATTTTATATGTTGGCAGATTTCCTGTCCTTGTGACTAGAGTAGACCACGGACTAACGTGTAAATACTAGCATTATGCTCGGCTTTCTTTCAGCAAGGACATGTTTAGGCTGTCAAAGGGTTTCGATCTCTACAACATGTAGCGCTTGGGTGCTGTATTCGGATTGCGAGCCGGGTTGTGCGTTTTTTTGAGGCGTGCTGGAGACGAACGAGAAGCCCAAATATGTACGGACCTAAGGATGTTCGCGCTCAACATGCGATCGCGACGGTTCATCTTTCAGCTTATTTGAGGTAACGCCGTGCCCAACGGTCCAGGCTGTTATTTAGTCGCCGTGTCAACTTTACTTCCCATCCTATTTGCCAGGACATTCCAGGCGCGTAGCCATGCGGAACATTGTTTGAAGCAAGCCGAAGCCAACATGCTGCTGGCATCGTACTGTTTTAGACTCGTTCCCAACCAACAGACATGAGTTATTCGACGACGATTTCCGATTGCGGAGAGCCATGTCCCATCTCGATATTTTGAGATACTGGCTTTGTGCTTTATGCATATTTAGTGATGGGACGCTTGCAATAACGAACCGCCTTTAGGTGCTGTGCTCGCGACGTCGAAACGGATGCTCCGGATATATGTCGATCGAGCATCGCACGGCGCGAAAGAACATTTCAAGTCCTTAAAATAGAAATATGACGTCTTCTTAATCGCTTTACGGAACTAGGGAAAGGGAGAATCATCATCATCATGAACATCGGCCGATTTGGTGAAGAACATGACGTTGGAGTATAGAGAAACTTGGACGACGGCCAGAGCCAGGGATATACACGATGCGGTCGACTAGTCCAAATCAGCTATAGTATACATGTATTGCTTTCTCCTCGCTATCCAGAGTTACTTTACACATCGTTTCGTGCCCGACTCCTGAGGTCTTCAACCCCAGTACCTCGCGTACTTGCTCTTGCCGCCCAAAACGCTAACAAACTCCCTAGCCACAATGCGGCTCGTCTGCTCGCTGGGATGCAGCGGGTCGAACCAAATGAAGCTATCCGGGCTGCTCGAGGTCGTGCAATTGGCGCCCTGAACATTGCATACACGCGCAACGCCTTGAACATTCAGTGGCGCAGTTCCGTTGAGGTAGGATGCGGGCTTGTTGTATATGTCGGTCATCAAAGAGTTGACATCGAACTGTGCAATCTTGATGTCGTCCCAAGTCTCCTCCACATCGACTTCGAATGGCGTGCGGTATTTGTACACCTCGTTGAGCGCAACGACGGTCTCCTGAATGCGTCCACTGATCTCGGTACTGTTCTTGCCGGCCTTCCCGGGGAAGAATTGCGTTGCTTCCAGTCCGCCGTTCTCAGGAAGCGCATACTGTGGCAGCAGGTTCAATGGCGCTACGTTGAGCAGAACAAAGTAGCGACCTCCATTGTCGTACAATCTTCCGACCTGCTCGTAAATGCAATCAACATAATCCTTCACCGTTTTGCTTTTGATTTGACTATCCGTCAGAAAGGCGTCATTGCCGAGATCGTTTGTTCCGATCCAAATTGCGTAAACTGTATTGTCGGGCTTCCCTGTGAAGAACTTGGTGCCGTTCGGGCTGCGGTATTTCGAGTCGGCAATGAACGCGGGCAGCTCATAGCCCGCGATGTCCGGGAAGAGAGCTTTGATGGCCGAGAAGAAGCGTGGCGTCACTTGATTTGAGCAGACTGCTCCTGAAACCGCATAATTGTACAAAGTAGCTTTTGAATAGATGCTTGCATATCGCGCCCAGGACAAGCCGCCCGATGCGGTTGAGAGACCCTGCTTTGTATCAGCCAATGTCCAGAAATAAGAGCCAGGCATAGAAAGCCTTGTATAGCAGGTCTCTTTCTACAAAACGAGACCCTCGCCAACCAAGGAAAGCTCATGTATTTAATGTAGTTCAACCAGGATGTTTTGGAAGAACTTACAATTCCTAGATCTGTCCCTACTGGAGGTGCAGATCCATTGTTGTTGATGAAATAGCCTAGTCGGTTCTCATCTGTGTAGCTGTCGCCAAATGTAACTAGGGTCTTAAATTTCCCGTCTCTCCATGACAGCGACGACCGGTCCGCAATTCCAGCAGTGATCGCCAAGTTCGCGACAAGCAACCGCAAAGACCACGAGGAGGGCATGATGTTCAGGCTACCTGGCTACCGGAACAATCATTCGCCTGAAGCGAGGGCAGGTATTTGTACCGTTCGCATGCTGCGGTTCAACCCCGGAGCGCAAGGATATTCCTCTCCGCCGACGCATGTTCCGGAAGGCCATGGAACCAATCTATGGTAGATTGACTTATTTCGCGGGGATATTGAGGGGACGCGAGCCCGGTTAGTACGAGAAAATGATGTCGGTAGCGGCAGCTATACGCTTTTCGGCTGTAGTAGCTGTGGCATCAGCCTAAAAGACATGGAAGTGGAAAATACCATGTCCTCTCGTCATAAAACACTATCTCTTGCGGAATTGTAAGGATGAATTCCGTCAATGTAATTCAATGATGTAAAAAATGTTTGCGGTTGTGTGTTGTGTCATCTCCTCGGTAACTTATGAGTCAGGCAGGGATCATGCCTTGGCTATATTGTGCAGTTATGCATCTGGCTGCTAGGTCAGGCAACAGAGTGGAGTTAAATGAGCTGCGTGGGATATCCATCGCTGGTCGTGTTTACTGTGCAAGCTGATTCTTGTCGATGTCGAAACTGTGATGGCTCCACTTTTGCGTACTTTGACGTTACCACTACCCAAGACAGAGATTTGATCGAGCTCTGTAGTTTCTTGATGGCTGTGTGAGGCCAACATGCAACCGCAAATTTTGCGTTTCTATCAATGAATTTGGTCTACCTTTTTTTTTGGTGAGCAACAACATGTGGAGAGGAGCTTCAGAGCGCACAACAGGTGCTGTGTTTGCGTTTGGGCACCAACGACGGCGTCTCCACGCTCCGGTCTGGGCTAATTGATGCAAAACTCGAATGGCCGGTTGAAGAGCGGAACCAGGCGAGATGGAGCACAATCTGCACCCAAAATCGCCAAGTCCGCGGCGACACGCGCGTGCACCGGGGAAGCGGGTGGTGCTGAATAGCCCACATGCGCTAGCACTCACGTTACCAACTTGCATAAGGTATGGGCTATACCTATTTGGACCTGGGTGGTCGATAGTTCGAGTTGAAGGACGTGGGCTCCATCTTTGTATTCGCGTTGTCTCATTTATTGCAGAGACTGGGTGCAGAAAGCTGAGAGCTGACATTCGGCATGCCGAATCTCACCCGGCACTGAGGGCAATGGACGACGACGGTAAGGGCGCTGATTTGCCCATTAACTCGTAGAGGCGTGAATATTGGGCTCTGGGTACGCGCCATTGCCCCATTGACCTGCGATCGCTACCAAGCTACCGGTAAAAACGTCCAATCATGGTGAGGGTTATGCCGTTGAGGTGCAATTAGGAGCATTATGTACGCTACAGCTGGAGAAGAGCTTGTCTGGGTGGTAAGCTTTCTTGCCAGGGTTGACGTAGGTGGTGCCCGCTCTTTCCTTCCCTTCTCCTGGAGCCGACCCAAAGTTCCTAGCGTCCTCATCTACTTCCATCCCACTCCAACCCTCCGTCTACCGACTCGAGCCGCAATGCTCTTGCCACCAGTCGCACTCGTCAACTCCTAACTCGTACTCGTAGCGCACACGTTTCCTCCCCAGCGATCGTCTGATATATCTTGGATTCAACGGCGCAGAGCTGTCACCGTCCGATCGTCACCGTTGCTAGCAGCAGCTGATAGTTGCGAAGTTTAGAGCTCGTCGAAGCCTTTCAGCTGCTATAGCAGATCCTTTAGTGAATCCAAATCGATTGAATCATCACATTTGGTGAGACTGCGCGCTAGCCTGTTGCTGCGCCGCTGCGGTGCATGAACTTGGTCTAACGAACTTTTTGATAGATGCTGTGCACAACTCCCTTCATCTCGGCCAATGTCCTATCCCCGAATCGTATATCACTCTTGTCTACGATGACATCAGCACAACCATTGGCGACTCGACTTCAGCGTCCGAGAGCGGGTACAGAAACCTTAGTGTCAGACCCGTTCAACAGGCATGGAATGCTCGACATATTCGCTTGACTTCTGTCTGTGGATCTGTCGGTCCTTGTACCTGTTGAGGTAGCTTACACCTGCACTGAAGGCAATCGAGTGTAGAGGTAGCCAGAATAACAGCACAATGGCCTATTCCACCAATCTAGAAGCATTCGATCTAGCAGCCTCGACAAGGCAATGAAGCGGCTATACGCGCCTTCTTTAGGGGAAAACGAGTACAAAAACGACACAAGCAAAAACACCCAGCACGTAATCGAGAGATGACGATGAAAGGAGCACAGATGAAATCGTCGAGTTCACACTGGTGTTCTCTGTTCAACAAATGCTCCATAGAAGCCCTCACAGCTCACGTGTGTGCCGCTGTTACGCACCAAACTCCGGGCCTGCCCAGGTCACCTGGGCATAAGACCACAACATGTTTTATACGAGTTATCTGCGACCGCAGACAATGTGGCTGGTGTGCGTAAGCCTTCACCTTCGATACTGTACTAGTGCCACTCACATCGGGAGATACAACCTCAAATCAGGGTTCCGTAACTCTATGCGGACTTCGTGGATGAGATAGTCGAACTGGGCCGCAGTCCAACCGAGATGCGAGGTGAATGGCCATAACCCGAGAGATTCTAGTAGACTACCAATAATATCGACAGCATCCCGACCGATACCGGCTAGCATGGAATCTAGAGTAGGAGCATTAGTGTGCATACATCATGGATATCTGCTATATGGGAGATATGGCAGAAAGCATAGTTCCGCACTGCGGGAAGCTGTGCCCCGGGTGTCACACACCTGGATCCCAACCTCCTATGGGTAGTCGCTTGTAATCTACTTGGACATCCCGGAGACCTGCCGCCACGAGAAGCCCTTGCAGCCTGGGACCAATTCTTGGATCACGATTCAAAGCGGTCATCGAGCTGACATATCCTTGCCACCAACGGTATACTGCTGACTGCTCTGTAAGTCTTCCGCTGTCCGATTGTATATGGAGGTGGTATTCAGCTACTTGGACCCAACCACCTGAACGCAGCAGCACCCTCATGTCCCGGATGTATGAAGCCCATCTATTTCTTTTGAGACCCGGTGCAATGAACCTGGAGTGGATGAGGTCGTACGCTTTCGACTGAAAGACTTCTGGATGATTGAGCCGGTCGTTCAGGTTGTACCCGCAGAGCATGAGATTCTCGGGTTGATCTGCAAGTCTCATCGGGAAAATATCGACGGCAGTAACCTTTAACGTTACAGTTAGCATTACGTCAAGGAGGCTCAAGCTTCGAGTATCGCAATGCCGTCACCGGAAGAAACGCACCTCGCAATCCTCAAACTCTTCCGCAAATTGCACACACCAGTCACCACCACCATATCCGAGGTCCAGCGCTTTACTTGGATCGCCCAATGGAATTCTTGACGAGACCAGAGAGTTCCCGAATAGCCTGCAGAGCATATCATGTTGAGTTGTCAACCTATCCTCTTCGCGATCGTCATTAGCGACTGGAACACAATATATTCTCTCGTCTATGGACGTCTTCTGGAAGATCCTCCCATGTATGCTGACTACCTCAAAGTCGCTGCTCATGTCGCGCAGATTCGGGCCTGGAAATTTTGATCAATGGCTCAGTAACAAGGTCGTGCCTGCTGGAAAAACGCTAGAGATGCAACAGCATACAGTTTCAGGGCGTGTCTCAAACAAGTACGAAGGAATTGAACGAAATTTTAGTACAAGGGGCACTGGGCGCGGTTACCGATCATCACAGTCCATCATTACCCAAAGAACGGCTTGCGGTGTGCTCAAGGTAAATTTTCTCAAAGGAGCGGAGACTTCACTGTCGTGGCGAAAGGCAATCGTCACCGACCAATTGTGAACGAAGGGAGCAAACGAACCAATTGGGTCTGTCAGTTTTCCTGTTTGAAGAAGGCTCAAGAGTTGGGCAGCGCTCCGGCAATGCAAGCCCCGGCTAAGGAATTTAGCAATCAAATTGGCCCTGGTGTCTTGAAGAAGACTCCAAAAGAAAGCGGACGCCGTCACTTCGCAGGCAGGGTTTTGTTCGTTTTTCTCGTAGGTAAGCTGTCATGTTACTGATGCCAGAGCAGCAACCCTTGCTTGCGATGTGTCTATATGCGCCCAAGTCGACGTAAGAGCGGTCAGCTGTTTGTGAGCTACGGATAGCTCGCGTGGCTGGCAGTGCCACCCCGCGAATTCAGAGAAGATGGTCTGTCTCGAGCGACCCGGCAGCTCGGGGAAACGTGTTACAACACCAGAAGCTTGCTACCGGCTTCGCTGACCCAGCAAAAGTCGATCAGCCTTGTGGAAAAGCGAAGGTCCTTACACCATGCATGTGGGAGAGCTGCATGTGGTTGCTACGACTCATGTTACTCGGAACGCCCAGGAGCGGTCCACTTCGGCTTTTACCCGCGGTTGAAAATCACGACGGGTTAGTAATCGCTGAAGAAATCGCATTCAAAAACACCTTTTAGAAAGCACGTGGAGGATCCCAATATCATGCCGTCGGCGCAGGTCCACAGCGGTCTGTCCCGCTCGGCGTCCTGTCAGAAACTTACCGCTGACATGGCATCGGGAAGAGACACATCAAAGGTGGCGTTGCGGCATGCCAAACATCATGGAAAATTCTCAGCCACCAAGGCGACAATTTCTTTTCTCGCAGACCTCAAGTCCTCGTCGGGTAACAAGTTATTCCTCCACCAGTAAGCGCGAAGCGGTACCCCACAACTCATTCCTTGACGTACTGCTTCCGATCTCCCTCTTCTGATAGCTAACTTCTTCAAGCACTGCGTTGATTAGATACTAGCATCCCTAGCACTAGAATCCGTCATCTGACGACCGGTGGTTGCGTATCCTGCGTTGGACCGGCTAGGCATGGTGACGCACTGCTGCATTGATCGTCTTGCCCTCCGATGCATGAAAGCGAGAGCGACATATGACGAAGCTCTCATTGCCTCACTTGGAGCCTGAGCTGACCGTGTCCAATACGGCTGCATCAGAGTTAAGCATAGCGGTGTCTAGCATGTACACGTGTGAGCAATCGTCAAAGCCTACGGCTCAACGGGTCTGCGAAAACCAGCTAAACCCCGAAACCAGAGGCATCTGACACGAACAAGCACGCGATCAAATGCATGACTGCTAATGATGACAGAAGCTCAAATCAAGTAAACAAAACATCCACTTCCAACAGCCTGAAGTTTCAAAGTGCGGGCATAGGCCCGCAGCAGTAGTGAAAGCCGCCATCCTCCGAAAGGTACCAGTAGCTCTTGCTGCGGTGCGCCTAACAAGCATGTGTACGTTACACCACATCGACAGGTGTTTGTTAATGACTGTACTATATAGCACGGCATGACATCTGAGCAAAAGACTGTGGACGTTCTGGTGTTACATTCGACAACGCCAGCCCGCTTCCCCGTCATCGGTGTGCAGGGGAGAAGAAACCTAGACATTGGCAGCCTATTGAGCTACCGCCTTTGATGATGTGCAGGACATTGAGAAAGAAAACTTCCGTCATGATGGACCTACCAGAGCCTGTCGGGAGCTGTACAGCGGTCCGAATGTGGTCGGTGTTGCGTGTCTCACTTTGCACGCTTGACGCCTTAGACGCCGCAAGCCTACCGCGCTTCTCGTGCTGCTTCAAAATGACGTATTAGCGAGTTCTGGATGCAGTGTTTCCGGATACCTGTCCTCAATTCAACAACAACGAGAGCGCTAATTTCTGTGTTGCTGACATGTGAGTTGGCTACGGCGACTAAGTTGTCCCAGCTACTCGCATCTGGATGTAGCTGATAGGCGCCACGCTCGTACGGTAGCGTAATACCCAATCTTCAGCCGCACTGTGACTGACTGCCTTGACATGTCGGACTCTTTGCGCTCTCCCACATCTACCAACACAGGCTAGTCTTCATCAGTAACTGCATGACGTGACAGGCTTTTGGACACTGTGCTCGCTTAGTCACCGCTACCAATGTTTCGTGGGCCGAGGTTAGCTCTGACACGCAGTACATGCACATCTAACAACTAACAGCCACACAGCGACTGGACTCCTCTGCATCGCGCCGTCTGGAATCACAACACTACTGAGGTAGAGTCACTTTCCAAACATGGCGATAACAATGCCGCGGACGAACGAGGCTGGACGCCGCTGCACCTCGCATGCGCATCGGAAAGCGAAATGCTCTTTGGCAGCCACCAGATCAGCGGCCGAGGCTACTCGCGATTCTCGTTCGGCAGTTGGAATGATAAAAGATACAACGCTCGGGAATGGGGACCAAATCGCGTCACCAGGCTCAACTCCGACGACGAGGAAAAAGCAGCCTCGCTGACCATCTTGAAAATCCTCCTGAGAAGGGGTGCAGACGTTCACCGACAAGCCTTGGGATTTTGTACACCTTTACACTGCGCTGCGGACAGCGGCTGGCTCGGCCATGCTCTTGCTCTGGTGAGGGCAGGAGCAAAAGTATATACTGGCCCGAAGTGCTCCCCGCTTTGCTGGGTGAAAGGTGGCAGTGGAGGAAACGAACTGGTTGCTCGTTACCTGCGTGTTGAGTTAGGTGATTGCGGTCTCACGATGATTGAGCAAGACCATGCGCGTGCCCATCGAACATCACATGAAAAATGTTTTGCTCGCGATGAGCCGCCGATGTTCTTCAGGACTGAGCGACATTTCAAGACTCAATCTAGCAGCCTGATCAGTGCTAATGGTTTGTGCTCTGTGTGTTCTGACATTACACTGGAGTCGTTGAGCACTCGAACTGGTTACATGCACCTTTCATTTTCCTCCCTCAAATTGAGCGCCACACGGTGTGCGTTCTGCCGTATCATCATCTCAGCCCTCGCCGAAGGCCGGCCACAATGGTCTGGAACGGAAGGCCAAGTTCTCATCAGTGCCCCTAGTGAGGAAGGTAAGCTTGTTCATACCTTGCAAATCAACCGCTGTGGAGATTGCCACTGCGATCTTGACAAGCCATACACGTCGCCAGATACCAGTGCGTGTCATACGGCGAGCAAGAATGTCTTGCAGACTGCTCGAGTGACTATCTTTACTAAGCAAGGTAGGTGGTATTTTCCGTAGGTGCATGTATTACGTTAACATCCGCAGATATTTCTGGGTGCAACATTGCTGTACAGCAAGGCTCTGATATTGCGGAGTCCCCTGAGTCCACGGATACATTGGATTTTCTGAAAAGATGCCTAGCAGAGTGCGACTTGAATCATCCAGGCTGCAAATTACAAAGCCCGGACGTAGTGTCAGAGAACTTGTCGCTGCCATCGAGGCTGCTCGAAGTAAGTAACGATGCTGAAATGGTTCGTATCGTAGATGGGCTTGGAGAATCTGGACGATACGTCGCGTTCAGCCATCGCTGGGTGAGCGGACCCAGGCCGAAATGGGTCACACTTAAAGACTCAATCGAGCAGCGTCGTTCATGGTTTCCAACGAACAATCTACCTGCTTCGCTTGTAGACGCTATCAAAACCACACGACGTCTAGGACTCAATTTCATCTGGATCGACTCCTTATGCATCATCCAAGATTCCGAGCACGACTGGAACACCGAGGCTGCACAAATGGCAAGCGTATATGCCAACGCGTACGTGACCGTCTTCGCAGATGCAGCTCAAGACGACGATTACGGCTTCCTCGTCCCGCGACAAGTCTTCCCATCTACACCGATCGTCATTTCCATGGAAAACAACACCCCAATCACTCTACATATTCGAAAATCAACTCCAAACGCCTGGAGCTACATCCAAGGCTCCCACTTCGCATCCGACACACGAGAATCATCGCACCTCAGCAACAGAGCCTGGATCCTCCAAGAACGCCTCCTCTCAAGACGAAAACTCCACTTCGGCGCACACCAAGTATACTGGCGCTGCAGAGCACACGCCCTCTCCGAAGACGGCGACTCACAGAGCAGCTGGGACATTCGTGAAGAATCCACCATCACACATATGCTGCAATCCTCCGACCGCACACAGCGCACATTGCAAATTAATTGGGCCGCCCTAGTTAAAATGTACAGCGCTTTGAACCTCACGCACACGCAGGATAAACTCCCCGCCCTATCCGGCCTAGCGAAAGCTTTCTCGCAAGAGGAATACATCGCCGGCCTGTGGAAACACTCCTTCGCCATAGATTTAGCATGGTCCGTCGCCATCAAAGATCCCGCCGCGAAATCTGCCCGCCCGCCAACGTACCGCGCACCTTCTTTCTCATGGGCGTGTCTCGACGACGCCGTCGCTATGCGAACGTTCCACGACGACGAGGATCGCTCAACTCCAGATACTGTGGATATGGACCTGGTACATTACGAGATCGAAACTGCGAGTAGCGACCTTTTTGGGAAGGTCGTAAGTGCGCACGTCGTCGTGTGCGGATTCTTGCGTAAGGGAATCACGCTGGGCCCGTATGCGACGGCGCTGGGCGATACGCAGGCAGGGTATAATCCCGTGTATGATATGGATATGGCGCCGATAGGGAGTATGCTGAACGATGCGAGCGACGATATGCCGTATGGGGAGGTGATGTGTTTGAAGTTATATGGGGGGTTGACTGATGTGTTTCTCGTACTAACGCCTGTACAGGGGGCGACGGGGACGTACCGGCGAGTTGGGCTGGGCGATACGATGCTCTGGGGACGATCGAAGTACGGGGAGGAGAAGTTCTTCGATGGGGCGGAGAGGGGGCGTGTGACGATTGTGTGATTGAATGTGAATAAATTTTGATATCATTGCAGTATATATTTACAAGACGTGACTAAACGCCGGGGTAACTAAGAACGCTTCAATCTCTTAGAGCTTACAACTTGCTTCCGCCTCCCAGAAGCTCTGCACCGGCACCGCTGATGGCCAGTTTACCCGTCTCCTTGACCTTTGTTTGGAATGCGACGGTGTTGCCCGTCTTCCACATCTCGGTGATGAGTGTTTGCCCTGGCAGTACGACACCCGCGAACCTGACCTTGATGTTCTTGAACGGACCGAACTTCTGCAAGACATGCTTGCCGCTGATGCCGAACGAGCACAGGCCGTGTAGGATAGGGGTAGGGAAACCGCCAGCCTTGCTAAAGGTGGGGTCAACGTGCAGTGGGTTCAGATCGCCAGATAGACGATAGATTGCCGCTTGCTCCTCAGTTGTTTTCTCCTCGACCACGACGTCAGGCTCCCGCTTGGGAGGTGTGTGGATCTTTGTCGCGGCACCACGGTCTGTGCCCTTCTTGTTGCCTCCAAAGTTGCCAGAGCCACGGATGAACACCGTGCTCTCGTTGTAGAAGATCTCCTCGCCGGTCTTTGCGTCCTTTGTGACCGATCCGTATACGACCAGGCCAGCAGCACCCTTGTCGACAACCTCGACGAGCTTGGGTATCGCGATGAGCTTGGCTTCGGTCGGGATCGGGAATTTGCGGATCTCGAGGAACTGCTCGCCGTGGAGCAGCATACGCGGGTCGAAGTTGGGGACGATGTCTTCAAAGTTGAAGGGCGCTTCGGCGTTGAAAGGTGGGACGACACCGAATGTTGGGATGACTTGGAAGTTTTCGTCGCCTTCGTAGACGAAAGGGAGATCGGTTCGCTTTGCGCCAATACCGAGGTCTGGATAGACAAATTAGTAACGCCACAAATGGAGTGATGCGTTGAACTTACTGTAGAGAATGACATCCCGCTCAGTGTATTCGAATGGAGTACCGTCAGACTTGGCAGCCAAAGCCTCCTTCTGAGCCTTGAGGACTTCCTCATTGCTCTTGCTGGGCTTCTTCTCCTTCTTGGCCTTCTTGCTGGTGTTCTCCATGTTTGCCATGATGGACTTGAGGCCGCTGGCGTTGTCGAAGGGATGATCGGCACGGCCATCGTCGAAGTTGGTGATGCGCTCCCACTGCTCGAGGACCGCCTCGGGTGTAAGCTTGACGTCAACGGGGAAGCCATGACCGCCAGTCCGCTGCCACCTGGTTGCGGCGAACCAGCCAGAGCCCATCTCGTACAACCCGCCGGTCGGCTCGGGAGCCTTGTCTGAAACGAGGAGAATGACAAGAGGCGCGTTGTAGTCGGGCTTGAGGGCTTGAACAACCTCCTCAGGCATGATGCTACGGGTCATCTGGGTACCGGCGTTAGGCGCAACAGTGTTGACAAAGATGTTGTTCTTCTTGCCCTCGAGGGCAAGCGACTTGGAGAAACCGAGGATACCGCACTTGGCTGAGGCATAGTTGGCCTGGCCAAAGTTGCCGTAGATACCGCTGGTCGAAGTGGTGTTGAGGATGCGACCATACTTCTGCTTAAGCATGTATGGCCAAGCAGCCTTGGTGCAGGAGTATGTGCCGTGGAGATGCACATTGTGGATGATATCCCACTGGTCGTCGGTCATGTTGGCGAAGGCCTTGTCGCGGAGGATGCCAGCGTTGTTGATGAGGATGTCGATGCGGCCATACTTCTCAATGGCGGTCTTCACGACTGCCTCGCCATTCTGCACATCCGCCTTGTTGCCAACAGCCTCGCCACCAAGCTTCTGGATCTCCTGAACGGTGTCATCGGGGTTGACGAGGTCGTTGACGACAACCTTTGCGCCACGCTTGGCCAGCTGTAGACAGTAGATGCGGCCGAGACCGGCACCACCTCCAGTAACAAGAGCAACCTTGCCCTTGAAATCAAGCTCCTCGCCCTTGGGGTTGGCGGGCAACTTCTGGGCCTCCTCAAGAAGCTCTAGCGCGTTCGCTGGGCCCTGTGGGTGCTCTGGCTTGGAGAAGTTGACAACGTCCTTCCACTTGGCTGCAACAGCACCCGGTGTCAACGTGTCGTCGGCCTTGAGCTGAGCGCCGGTGGCACGCTCCCACCGCAGCTTCGCGATGTGGCCACCTCCAGCCTCGAATATCGAGCCCGTCTCCGTAGACGACTTGTGTGTGAGGACAGCAACGAGCGGGACAATCCACTCGGGCTTCAGCTTCTCGAGGACATCTGGGGGCATGACGGTCTCGGTCATTCGGCTGGCGGCGATCGGGGCAATGACGTTGCAGAGAATGTTGTACTTGAGGCCCTCCTTTGCGAGTGTCTCTGTGAAGCCAACGAGGGCGAGTTTTGCGGCTGTAACAGTTAGCATCCGACCACGCTTCAGAGGGTTGATATTGCCTACCAGAGTAGTTGGTCTGGCCGAATGATCCAAAGAGACCCGCAGCCGATGCGGTGCTAATCAGCCGTCCGTACTTCTGTTTCCTGAAGTATGGCCATGCCGCCCTTGCGCACTTGTATGCTCCCTTGACGTGGACATTGTAGATGAGGTCCCAGTCTGACTGCTTCATGTTCTTGAAGCTGATATCTCGTAGGATGCCGGCATTGTTGATGAGGACATCAACGCGACCAAATGCATCAATAGCCGTCTTGATGATGGCCTCGCCATTCTCGACCGAGTCGTAGTTGGCAACCGCCTTGCCACCTGCAGCGCGAATCTCGTCGACGACTTTATCAGCGGCCTGGTGGCTGTCAGCTTTGATCGGTTGTGGTGGTGACGCGGGAAAAGCATGTGAAAGCGCCGAGTCGCGTCATGCTTCAGAGTGTGTGGAAGCCGATCGCAGTAATACACAGGTTGCATAGTCCTGAAGCTTGCCCGAGTATATGTTGTGGAGATGGAGGCTTACCGCTGAGCCTGCGCCCTCGCCCTTGAAACTCCCACCGAGGTCGTTCACAACGACGCTTGCGCCGCGACTGCCAAAGAAGATGGCGTATTCGCGACCAAGACCACCGCCAGCACCCGTGACAACGACCGTCTGGCCATCGTACCGCAGCTCTGGAGGAGCCATGATGTGATATATATGTTCTTCTCACGAGCTGTGCTGCTCAAAGAGTGTTTGCTGCTGATATGGAGAGCTGCACGCGCGTAAAGAGAGAAGCAGTAGGGCAATGTTCTCGAGGGTATCAACAAAGAACCCAACGATAGAGAAGATGGATGTAGAAGAGCAAAGATGAGAGAAATGTGTATTCAGCGCGACAAGGACTGCCAACGTCGAGGTTTTGAGCGCATCGCGGAAAGCCGAGCTCGTTTCCGGCAGCGTGAATGACGCTGGACCTCGGCAGTTGCTCACATGTTCAGAGTGTGGGGACCCCGGCTTGGCATTCTCTCGTCCACGAGCCTCAACAGTCCTTTCACATGTCAGTCAGTCTCTACATTGGTTTGATGTGCGATCAGATGTCAAAACAATCTTACCTCCAGTCTTGTCAGATGATGCCACTGGAACGTTGCTGACATATGACGCTCTCAGGCACCTCTCCGTTTGTATTTGGAGATGCCCGGACACACCTGGGCAACGCAACCATGCAGATGATACGCGACCACCTTGCTTCTTGGTGTTCAGTTTTCTGTGCCTTATACAACTTTAAAATGCCATGTCGTTTTACGAAGGGAAATGCAGAAAGTCTGGAGTCCTGGAAAACAGCATATGGTCGACTTCACCCATCACTGAACGACTTCGGCTCTGCTTTGAGTTCCCAAAAAACTTACTGGTTTGGGAGCGTAGTTGCCCTCAGGGTGTGACACCTTTGCACAATCACACTGCACAGCCTCATCACGTCACTTGGCGAACGGGAACGCGCATATGGAGCAACGCAAACTCGAATTGAGGGCTCTGACAGCATCGCACAACCAGATGTTCGCTGGCACAAGTATGTTTGTGACAGATTCTGCCTACAGTGAACACTTCTCTTTTACTATCACACTCCCTTGCCATTTTCCACTGCACCTACAGCTCGACGATCCAATGGCGTCGACGCTGCCTCAGCTTCGAAATGAGACACACAACTTCGCCTACCATGCGACAAGTGCATTGAGTGCGATCAAGCCAGCACCACCTTTACCACCCAATCCACCAGCACGAAGTCGATCACAGGGAGCTTTGTCTTGCTACTCACTGAAGTCTCCAACTCCTCCTATACCAGCAAAGTCTCCGCAACGAAACATCCCATCTCCCGAGCCCTTCAGGCCACTTCATCTCCCAACAATTGTTCCCACTCCTCCTCCACGTACCCGTTCGCGCCCACACACAAGACCACCCCGACCGACTCACACCACCAACGCACAGCTTCAGCTCCGAGACCTCATCCAACCACCCACGTCGTACTACGCACCTGTATTTCGTCCGCATGTTCCTACTACCCTGGCACCAACCAAGAAGCGAATCAGACCCAAGGGAAGACATGCATGGCACAACACGCGCATTGCCCTCCGCGTCCTGATCTTCACGGTCATGCTCATTGGTTTGGCAATAGACCTCACACAATACACTGGAGCGAGACTGGACATTATACTCATTTATGTCGTACGTCATCTTTCTTCAGAATTCTATAGGAGAAGCGTGAACAATACTAACGCATACCCGCTTTCAAGGCTCCATGCGCGATCCTCTACAACTTCATCGAAGTGCTTAGCTTCGTATTCTTCGACCGCGGCGTACCTCCAAAAGTGCATTTATTCGTCGACTTTGTGCTGGCGAACGCGCTTATGATTGGTGGGTCGGTACAGGTATTGAAGCTCCGTTCCGACGAGATGTGGGATATGGGAAGCTAATGGCGCGTCAGTTGATTCTGGGTGGGGCCGTCAAGGTCGTGAATGCAGTGGGCGCGATGATGGTGTGTAGTGGCGTGGGGCAGAGTGCGGTGTGGGTGTTAGGTGTGGTTGGTGTGGTGAGGGAGAAGTATGGAGGGACTTGAGAGGGGATGTGAGGTTGAAGACATGTCCATTTTATATCGTAACGCAGAAGTGGTAAGAGGGCGAAAATATCAAGGAAGCACCTTCACAGAAGGTATAGTTCTATTATTGTTTCAACAAACGCGGTCTATGGTTCTATCTATGCTCTATTCATACAATGACCACCAGCAGCAGGACGATCAGGTCTTAGGATGCGCCTCGGTGGACTCAAGCTCGAACTGATCAGTGTTCGGTGGCTTCCAGAACTGCTTGTCACCCTTGGCCAATCGGATGAACCACGGCTGGGCGCGAGCAGAGTCGGAGTTGACTGTAATAATATGATTAGCTCCCGCCAATACACTACAGGTGGAATGAAGGTTGACTTACAGCTCCAGTACTCCTTGTTATCATAATCAGGAGGGAGAATTTTACCACGCGAGACGAAGCCAACTGCCCATGTAACACCATTGATGATAGTGTAGCACATGATACCAGCAATCAGTCCGTACGCGATGGAGTACGAGAACGGCATGAACATCAGCGTGACGAACGCTGGGATGGAGTCTCCAGGGTAGTTCCAGTTGATGGCTAGAACACCGCGCATCATCATACAGCCGACGAGAATCAGCGCACCGCCAGTGGCCCACGGTGGGATCGAGGCGAAGATGGGAGCGAAGAAGAGAGAGATGAAGAACAGGACTCCAGTGGTCATGGCTGTAAGGCCTGTGCGACCTCCTTCCTGAATTCCAGCCTGAGAGATTGATTAGTAAACGCTTCGGGGATGATGGAAGTGGTACATACACCTGACTCGACGAATGCCGTAACAGGCGAGGATCCAAACAGCGAACCGATAGATATAGAAATAGCGTCTGCACTGTAGGCGATGGTGCTCTTGGGGAAGTCACCCGTATCCGGATCCACGACCCCGGAAAAGCGAGCCATGGAGTATAGAGTGCCAGTGGCGTCGAGGATATCGACGTACAACATAGTGAAGACAGCCAAGATGAACTGACCGCCCACGTTCGAGAGATCCCAGTTCTGAGCGAGCAGGGTGTTCTTGATGGGGTGGAACGCAACAACGTTCTTGAAAAAGTCGAAGCGCGCGTCGCCAACGACCGTGCGGGGAAAGAACGTAATGGATGTGTCGCGCGGCCAGGAGAAGATGGATACAAGTGCAATACCCACAATCATCGCTCCGCGGACTTTGTAGGTCATGAGCAATGCTGTAAAGACACCACCGACGAGGAAGCCAAGCCACATAGTAGGGTTTGTGGCCTTGTGTCCGAGACAGGCGCCAGTGTCTTTGTCAAGGTATTGGGGAGGGCAGCCTCCGAGTTCAAGAGGAGTAGCCTTCGACCCAGTGATAGCACCTAGACCAGCAGAATACGACAGACCAATGAGGGTTAGGAAGAGGCCAATACCGGCACCACAGGCGACCTTGATAGATGCTGGGATGATTCGAGCGAGCCACTGACGGATGCCGAGGAGAGAGAGAGCAACAAAGATGAAACCTTCAACAAACACGGCTGTCATGGCCACGCGGTAGTCGATTGGGCCAGTGCCGTGGAAGCCTACCATTTGATAGGCGAGGTAAGCATTCAATCCCATAGCGGGTGCGACGGCCACGGGTAGGTTTGCAGAAATACCCATGAGGAAAGATCCGAGTGCGGCGATTGCAGCAGTGGCTGTGATGAAGTCACGGTTGACTTCCACAAGACACAGAGAATAGGCTTCGTCCGCCATACACGTAGGGTCGACTGGGTCGTTGCAGACACTATATCATAGTTAGTAAATCTAGCTTGTCATATCTGTTGAGCTTAAAACCTACCATGTCGCTCCCGAGTCGGTGAGAACGGAGGCCTATGTGGTTCCATTAGTGTACGTCAGAATGATCATAGAGTGAGACTTACGTTCACAGCGATAATGTAGGCCATCGTAAAAAAGGTCGTCAGACCCGCTCGTAGCTCAGTGGTGAATCGAGCATTGCGAATCTCATTGGGCTGTGATGGTCAGCAGAGCTCGTAAACGATACTGTTTGGTAAACATACATGACCAGAGCCATCAAGATGGAAGTACTTCCCAACGAAAGAACGTGAGACGCGGTCATTAAGAGCAGCCTTGTTCCGTTCAAGGAAGCCCATCTTTGCGGTTGGATAGCAAAAAGCAGAAAACAACGACGACGAAAGTAGGTCAACTGGAGAGGGTCCAACCGGAAAGCCAGCGCTCAAGTAGAAAATACTCCACTAAGACAAGTGCCACCCGCACACGGCAGCTAGTGGGGAGAAGGGGCAGCCGGAATGTAGTGCCCTAAGACGTCGTGTAGTACTCGCCAGTGGCGCCACTATGTTAGGTGCATGGCAGGCCTGGGGTCAGTCTAGTCGTACGTGCACTCAGGGATGTGCCATACCCTTCAGGCAGGTCCGTCGCCTACAGGAGTTCGCTCCACAGTTTCTCATCTCCCATCAACGGAGCTGATTACTTCGGCGCAATGCAACCATATGCCATAGCGTATACCAAGAGACGCGAGCTGTGGCTAGGTTCGGTTCACTTCCTGATTTTGACGAGCTTCCGCTACTCATGGACGCCACCATACTACAACCTTTCGAGATCTGCAGGGCACGTATGTGCCTGCATGAAGCTCAACGACCTGCATTTCGTCTGCAAAGGTATGAACTTTCGACCGTGAGGCCACATTATAATTATGAGACCTTTCAGAAACGAGAAGGGCCGTTGTAGGCGAGAATACAGGTCCTTGAAGATCCTGAAACGATGCTTCGGCAGGATTGACAGGTTGTGACTGAAACGTGGGAAAATTGCCCATGGAGAAGGCCTATCAGGATTTTCTCCACACAATTACGCGAACCATACCTGGGTAGCGCATGATGGCATCGGTGCAGAGTCCGAACGTGGGTAGAGTCGCAATCGCGCGAAACCACACATTCGGGACTGTACCAAGCGGCTCTAAAAGATCCGGTGGACTTTCGAGAAAGGGCATTCGCGCGGTGGCTCGGGTTGTCTGCCGGGACCCTTTGCGAGTCGAGGGCGGGCAATAGGCAGGTGGCGACTGGGCACTAGTTCCTTCCGAAGCCCAACGAGTTCGAGGTTTGAAGCGACATGCCTTTATCTTCAGCCCTAGGTAGCTGTGGTGGCATCACAAGGCACGTGGTCAGAGCGTGCTTCTTCGCGTGCAGATCCTCCATTGAAGTAGCGAGCAGTTCGCCCAAAGGTATGTGCGACTAGGAAGGTCACTGTGGACGATCGTGATCTGGGAGCGCGAGAAGTGCGAGAACGAAGACGTGCCGTCTGTCAAAGCTTTCGCTTAGAAGCGGCCGTACATCGGAGTAACCTTCTTACGGCACCCAACCACACAGGATCCACGGTCGCTTCGAGACCGTTGCTGTTTAGGATCTAGTCGGGCAGTAGCCTCAAGATAGAGAGTCATTTCCATGTGCGGCTGGGATAGGGACGATGTCGGCCCCTGTCCAAGCTCAACCTCCGCCTGTAGATATGCTGTTGATGGAAGTGCGCGTGCGACCAGGCCCACATTGACAGCAACGACAACATGTTTCCAACTTTTGATATACCACCGCAGCACGCAGAGACAGTAGGAGCGAGGAAGGCGCGGAGGGCGAAAGAGGGAGAGAATGGCAGGCGGTCGTCCACATCAACGTCGCAGTCGTCTGGTAGTACCAACAGCGCAACAGCCAACTCGGCAAAGTCAAGGTCTGGAGACAAGGGCGGCTTCGGCTGGTTTGGCAAGAGCAGTAAGAAGGGCGTCCAGGAAATTTCAACACTCAAGGCCCCCAAGAAATCACAGCCTCTCAAGGAGCCAGAGCCAGAGATACTGGAGATAGAGCCATGCCCACCAACAGCTCCACTACCTCCGCCATCACTCGAGCGAGAGCTGCCCAGGAGGCCTTCAAACCGCTCCAACTACGACTCGCCCTCCCCTGACCATTTTCCATCACCACCGTTGAGATCTCTACCTTCGTTACCACCTTCCAGCGCACTTCCACCACCGCCATCGCAAGGGCCGCTCAGCCCTGGGCTACTTAGCTTACCAGGTATGTGTTCATCCCATGTTGCTTTTGTGATCTGCAAACAACGTGGCAGCCCTGAAAATGTCGCGACTCAGATCTACGATTGATCTGCAATGATCAGCAAAGCACGTGCACGTGACAGGTGCAGTTTGTACTGACGATCAATGCAGACTCGAGCAATGGAAGGAGGTCGCAATACTCTTCGACAACATCTTCCTCTAATCGCACCGCTTTCTCTAATAGAAGCGTCTTTTCCAGCAACTCGCATCCCGAAAGCACCTTCTCGGAAGAGAGTTACGACGACTCTCGTCTTGGAAGTAACGTGCAATTTGAGGCAGTCGAGCGCGGTTCACGTACCGGCTCCAGACAGAGCGATCATGCTGCCAAAGCTGCTCAGGCACCGTTCGCACGTGCCTTGGCAAAGATGGAGAGCGCTGGCGCTCGCATCATCGCTGCACGATTGAGCGAAGAATGGGAGGGTCTTGACGACGATGAAAGTTACCAAGAAGTTGTCTTTGAGAAGCGTCTCTGGGCATTGACTGCCTACCAGCGTCTCACACAAAACAAACATCTCCAGTCGCCAGCACATGAAATTCTCAGCAACAGTCGACCGGCCGATCAGAGGCGGATACTGCATCTCCACGGCTCGCTTGGTATGTAGTCTGATAACATCCTAAATGGTACATCACTAACATAAACAGCCGACGGATGGATGCTTGCAACACGATACCCAGCCGCAACTGTCTACACGCTATCATCACAGAAAACGACCAAAACGCCAACATCCTACCCGGCCCCTCTAAATCACCACTCCCTCTACGTCCCTTCTCTGTCATCAGCAACCCCCTTCCCAGACGGCTACTTCGATTCCATCGTATCGAGATCTGTCGCCACTGTCCTCCGCAACGACGACTGGGCCCGCTCATTCTTCGACTGCATGCGCGTGCTCAAGCCCGGCGGCAACATTGAAATTCTCACCGTAGACGCCCACCTATCATGCGAAGGACCGAAATTATCCCAATGGGTCGACGAGACCCTCTCCAACAGGCTCGAGGCTCACGGCCTGAGCCGACAAGCCTCCGACACCGTCCTCGACACCATGGAAATCGTCGGCCTTGAAAACATACGCCGGGCACGCGTCGCCCTACCTGCACATTCACCAAAAACCGTTGCGCGACCCGCTCCGCCGCCCTCACATACATTCGGCGCTGCCATGCCTGTACCATCGCCCCAGGACTCGGTCGATGCAAGTCGCATGATGTCGTTCTTGGGCAGGCACTTCTACCAAGAACTACATGGTCGCTTCTTGAAGGTCGAGCGTGGGGAAGAGTGGTTCTGGACCCGAAGGGACATCAGAGAGGAGTGCGAGCGGTACAAGACGAAGATGGTGCTCACGATTGCGTGTGCGCAGAAGCCGAGCGGTATACCCGGTGTGGATGGATATCTTGATCTATAGGCTGCGAGAGATGTGTTTGTATTTGGAGAAGTATTTCATTTGGTTCAGTCACGTCCTATGCATGCGGGATGTGGATGGAGAATATTGTCCCGGTTAGCGATTCTGCACTTCTAGATTCCCTCCTCTGTTTGATAACCCCCTTTGTTTGTAGCATGGCTTGAACAAATTCGCATTCTAGTTTTACTCAACAGCGCGCTCTTTCCAATGCGTGGACCCTTATCTCCAGTGACGCACTTTTCTGCATGGCGCACCACCTAAGAAAGCCCGGACCCTTCAGCTCGGGCTGTGCAGCGAAGTTGTCTAAGCTTCGCCTCTTAGGCGGTGGGCTTGTAGTTTATTGGTATCTTTAGTGGGCGGCCTGAAGTGGCGGTTCCCTAGATATGCAGCGCCAGTCCAGCGTGCCTGCGCCATGGCGTTTGTGGCGTTTCCAATGTGGAAAGGTCAACTGGACTTTTTCTCCAATGGCAGAGTCACCTTGGACTCCGGTCATGCATGTGGGTTTTCCATGCATGGAAGCTTTCGTGCGCCATCGGAATGTTTGGCGGGAAATGCCCAGTGGATCCTGTTCGTCACGGAGGCTTTTTTGAGAAGAAAAAAAAAGCAAGAAAGTTGCTGTACGTGCGTGCAAAACACACTGTGCATACGAGTGACATGTTCGTTTTGTGTCGACTGGATGAGCTGTCCTTGTTCTTGAAATGATTTGCGGATTTTGTGGATGATGTTTTCTTATCAATCCTCCCTAGGTAATTCTTTGTGCAGACTTTTCTTCGTGCTGCCTAAACCATTGTATGACAACGCTCTGTCAGCTATGAGGAATTTGACGATGTCACGATTGAACGGAAAGGAAAATGTGCGGGTAGCATTAGCTAACTTTACAGCAACGAAGTGCTCTCGAGATAGAGATAGGTTTCTCCTTTCCCACATGGAAGATAGCACGTCGGAAACCGTGTATGTTATGGCACTCACGGCCGCCGTAATATGCTTGCTGTGGAAAAATGTATCAATTCTCTTGTCCAAGCTGTCATCGCACATATGGATCCTTGAATCCCTCTACAATGACCAACTTGACAGGCTTGACTAATCCTATACACCATTCGCGAAGTCTTGATTCACATTATCATCACCAAGCTATCGCATAGGGCTTGCTAATGCCGTTTTTGCTTGCAACCAACGACTCCCTGCGCAGGAATCAATCATTCTTGCACAGTCTCTATCGCTGTGTGTTGTTTGACTTTGTATTAGTAGATGCTTTGCCGATTTGTTCCGATACATAACGCTCGCAGTAGACTGTAGCATTGCAGAATTAGCTGTTGAATGCTTGAGGGCAGGTGAATTATCTGTCAAAAGACCAATGCCTGGTAAGAATATGATCAATGTTTACATGCGCACATTTTTCATGCTATTCATGTATATTGCACGTCACTGATCGACCGAAGCGGTGGATGAAGCATATTATTCATTTTTGGTCGTCATCATCTACACATATATACAAGACTATATCAACACACGCTTACAAAAGCTTGATAGAGCGCTTAGCACCCTGGACGCCCTTGCGGACCTCAGTGCGGACGCTCCTCTTCGCAGTGCCGTTACCGACAGGTGTGCGAACTGGGAAACCCTCCCATGAGGTAGCGTAGTGGGCAACAGCAGCAGCAATACCGCGAGAGTGGAGGAGCCACGCATCCTGGTTGAGGTTGGTGACGTTGTCCGCAGCCTGGTGGTAGTTCTGATCTAGAATCTCTCCGGCTACTCCGCCCCAGATAGCTTGCTCCGCGACGGTCTTGATCTCATCGGCGCCAGTTGTCGTTCCACCTGCAGGAATGTTGGCATCGAGGAAGGGGCCGTAGTCGGAACGACCGTTGAACTCGGTTGCGTTGGATGGGATGTTGAGGTCCTTGAAGTAGCCCTCGAAGAAAGCCTCAATGTCGGCGCTTCCAGCAGGGCCGCTAAGACCGTACGCGCTGCCATCACCGTCGTAAATCTGGTGCACGTAGTTGGGCGACGCAATCATATCGAAGTTCAGGTAGGCGCGGATCTTGAGCGCTGCCTCAGGGGAAAGGCTCTCAACAAAGTAGGTGGAGCCTAGCAGGCCGGACTCCTCACCAGACCAGAAACCAAAGCTGACGGCGTTCTTGACGTTGTACTTGGCAAGAGACTTCGCAACGTTTAGGATACCGACAGTTCCGGATCCATCGTCGTTGATTCCAGGACCAGCACCAACGGAGTCGGTATGGGCACCAAGCCATAGCTGGTTGCTCTTGTCACCACATTTGCTTGTCGCAAGGACGTTGTTGGTGGTGATGACTTGAACGTCAGTAAGGACATCCAAAGATGCGGTGACGTTAGCACCGCCCTGAATCTGAGCAACAAGAGCCAGACCCTCCGCCTGTAGGAGCGAAACAGTTGCAACGTATGAACCTTCCGGACGAGGAGGAGGACCAAGAGTAGCGCTGATTGAACCGGGAGCGTTGTTGTAGATGATCGCGGCCACAGCACCGGCGCCACCAGCAAGAGCGGATTTCAATCCGAACTCGCATGAGCCACGAGAGATGAGTACGATACTGCCGGCTACCGCAGCAGGGTAGTCAGACGCTGCACAACCTAAGTTGCTAACGACGACCACGGGCGCAGTAACGAGACCAGCAGTCGAGTTGGAGTACTCAAAGATGGTCGAGTTGATAGCACGTCCGCCAATGGTGAAGGTGTTGAGAGTGCCGTTCAACATCACATAGTTCGAAAAAGGCTGCAGAGTAACATCGTAGTACGAGGTAGACTCGAGTTCCTTCTTCAGCCAGTTGACGGTGTCTTCGTGCGCCTTTCCGCCCATGATCCTATTGCGGGCAGGGTAGCTGTACGCAAAGTCCTCGAGCTGTTGGGCACCTTTGACCAGCTTTTTGATGGTGATGTCCTCCTTCAGCTTCTCCTGGATGGTGTTAGCATACCGCTCATATCATCTCTAGAATTCGAAGGCCACCTACCGCCGTGACGAGAGGCTTCTTAGGGCATGGCTTGGAATTTTGACCATCCTGGCGTTCCCGGAGTTCTGTAGGAATGGCCGACGCAGCAGCGGCGAGAGCAGCGAGAGCGAAAGTGACCCTCATATTGACGATGCTTTTCAATCTCTGACGGACGAGATGAGAGAAGCAGGTAATGGCTGTGTCTTCCCTGAGAGGTGCAGAACGCGACTTTTATACCTCGCCATCGCACCATCCGCCAGGCGATGCCTGCGGAACCCTGCACAGAATCCGTGGACCTGTTTCCTGCGTCCAGCTCTGCAGCGATCGCGTGCACTCACAGTCATTCCCATGTCCGCCAAGCATTTCGATATCACCCATCTCTTATCATTCGTCAACGGCGTCTCCACCCTTCATGCTTAATCCAGCAGCTGGTAAAGACAAGCAGCGCCAATGCCTGCTTCATCGCCGCAGCAACCCTGGATTGGGTGTCGGCGTGCGTGATAGTGGCGCTGGATTGCGAGGTTCCTGGAGCGCAATTGGAGAAAATGCTCACGGAGAGAGAGGGATGGGGAAACAAGCTCGTGTTCGCCAAGACTGCTCTTTAGGAAGGTGGAATGGGAGGCGCAGGAACGCGGCTCTTCGGCCTTCTACCTAGCACCGATTGCGTATGCGGGGCATCCAACGGCTTCCATCACACATCCTTCTCTTCTTTGAGGCTTTGTGTCATCGCGCGGTGCCACTACTCCTCTGGTGTAGCCGCATGTCGAAGGTCGCTGCAGACAGCACGGCACGCTCCGCCGAGGTACGCTAGATAATTGTGTTCTGGCTTGTGCCTGGCGCACGGAGCAGCTAGTTGATGAGATAAGAGAGCATCTATGACGAGGCTTTACAATACGAGGTATGTTCAAATTGAATCAATCATGTCAAATTATGTGTCGGTAGATAGAAAGAAAGAGGAGGTACCGCACGGCATATATAATACGGAGCACCTGGGCACCATGTTGGTCTCTCGGCGGCACCATAGCGCATCCGGGCATCCTAGCCATCTGCCTATGTCGTTGTTCTATTGATGTTGAACGTAGGTCGGCCTTACATCGTGCAAAGAACAAGACATGATGTCTCTGGCACGAGAGAATTTATGTAGCGTGGCATGCATTCTAGAAAGCAAAAACACTTTATTTAGTGTTGAGATCGACTAGCAAAAACGTATTCGAAAGTGAGAAACTTGCTATTATAGCATCTCGATGGCGCCGTTGACTGGAAGCAAACTACGGAAATAGATCCAACCCGGTATTTTACTAGGAAGATTGAAGAGAAAACGACGAATAATGGTGCTCTTGGATCTCGCAAGACCCGAGATCACATCTGATACTGTTCTGCACTACATCAACTTCGCAACTCTACATTAGCACTGAAAAACCAAACTCCACGTACCTAGCGACCATGATTTGGACACTTAGATACGTGTGGTTATTAATTCTCGCAAAAGCCACCTTTGTCCCAATGCGCAAACTACTCGTGGCTGCCTAAAATTCCACATCTACGTTACAGACAGATGTCCAGGATCAAAACCGAACCACGGAACCACACATTTCTATAATATCGATCAAAGTCAATTCTCACTTCCTCCTCACAACACTCCACTCACAATCAAAAACATGTTTTCATCCTCAAGACCAAACCTCTTCCGGCCCGCACCCCCAACCCCATACCAACGCCTCCTGGCCTCCCCAACCTTCTTCCTCATATCATGGCTCTACACGCACTAACTCCCCATCTCCGCACCCCTCCCAAAGTCTCCACGCATTAAGGTCGTCTGTATATCCGACACACACACCGCGCAATCCGCTGTACCTACCGCGGACATCTTGATTCACGCCGGGGACTTGACCATCAACGGCACATTCGCAGAGCTACAGAAACAACTTCATTGGCTCAGCACGCTTGCCCACGCGCATAAAATCGTGGTGGCGGGGAACCACGACATCCTCTTGGATTCGACGTATTTCTCACACAAGAATCCCAAACTTCCTTTGCCTACGACGTCGCCGGCAAGATTGGACTGGGGCAGCGTGACGTATTTACAAAACCCGTCTGCCACGCTAGATATTCGCGACCGGGCGATTCGCGTATACGGATCACCGATGACGCCCGAGTATGGGAATTGGGCGTTCCAGTACGGCCGTGAAGATGTGTGGAGCGGTAGCGTGCCCGACGGAACTGTCATTCTAGTTACGCATGGGCCGGCGAGGGGCCATGTTGATGGCGCGAGTCCGGCGGCGGGGTGTGGGTATTTGTTAAGAGAAGTGAGGAGGGTGATGCCGGCGTTGCATGTTTGTGGGCATATTCATCGTGCGCGGGGGAAGGAGGTTGTTGATTGGAATTTGGTACAGTGGGCATATGATAGGGTGACTATGGGAGAAGGGGGATTGGGGACGGTGGTGGTGATGCTGATAGCGTGGATATGGGGATGGGTTGTATATGTGGGTTGTGGGAAAAGAGTGGGTCAGACGGTGTTTGTAAATGCGGCTGTGGAGGGGAATGAAGGGGAGGACGTGATTGTGGTGGAGGTGTGAGCGGAAATACGATTGTGGTTCCGCCAGTGTCTTGTTACGACCTTCGGTCGCAATTGTGGTGACAAAAGGATCGAGGATATCGAGTTCGCTGTTTTGCTGTTACTTGCCCGCTGTAAGCATGCAATTTAAGCTCTTCCGCATCAAGGCATCCCTTGAGAAGCCGTACCAAGATGATAAATGCTGCTTACAACACCTTCTTCCAACTCACGACCACAGCATCCTCACACAATTTCCGTTACCATCAACTCCCCCCCTCCATCTCCCATTCATGAACCCACTCCCCCCTTCCAACTCAACACTCATAATTGCTACTGCTACGCCTCATTCACCTCGCCGCAATCAAACGAGATATACGCTTTTTCAAGCCTAGGGGATCTGGACCGCAATACCGGTACAAGGGACGAATCATAGCATTGCGATATTTGAGATGTGATGAGAAGTATACGATGGTATTGCGGCGTTTTGTTGAGACATGAGGGAATTAGGATGTCGAAGAAGAGAGCAAGAGAGGTGAACTTGATATTGACACGAGATGACGTGCTAAAATCACTACTGTAAGGACCCACGCCTTCCCAAGTGGACTTGAATGTTGGTTCTTTACGGGCGTCTACTGCGAGCGCCGTTTCGCATCTGACTTCCCTGGATGAGTCTCGATCTAAAAGTGGAATTGCAAGTTTTCGCGGTGTCTTTATCCCACGCGCAATACTTTGCGACGACCCGCGAATTCTACTGTCATTAGGGCGGTGTGTACTGTTCCACGTTATGTGAGAGTGCGCGGTGTTCCTCGCGCCCACAGCTGTCATCCACCGCCTTGTCGCATTCGGCCCCACGGAGAAAAACAATAGAAATGTGATCCGAGAGATGTGTTGTTTCGAAACGCGTAAGAATGACATGCATCAAATGTGCTGCAGGGTGTCAGCACCTGTCATCCACCTATCGATCCTCCCGATGCCGTACCACCAAAGCACACGCACACGTAACGTTAGGCTTTCACAAGCAAGTTTTGTGAAGCCGTCGTCTTCCTACGACACGTATGTGGACGATGAACTCTCGCGCAAAGTGAGGCGGTCCATGGAGGAATCAAGCTTCTGCTTCTTAGGCTTACAATGAGCGAATCTTTTCATCCCAGTAGTCGAACAGTCCAATGATCGCTAATTATGTGAACCCGAGTGGGCTGGCAAGAAACAAGAGCGCGAATCATAGTATTTATCGAACCCGAGTGGACAGTAAGCATAAAATACCAGCCAAGTTATTGGCTGGTTGAGATGAATGAGCATCGTTGCATGAGAGGCGAAAAGAATAGCAGGAAAGTATTGACATCGCTAGCTATAAGATCAGCAGTATGCTATCCAGAAGAAGGGGAATAAATTTGAGATCGCGAGAATGTTTCGAAACGACTGTGCGCATGTAATACTTCGTATCTCGGTGGATTTCCGTTTCAATGCCAAGCATGAAGAACTGCTGTCCAGCAATGACAGACTGCGTCCAGCCTCAAGGGTCCGCAACAAGACGGCCAGAGTCGTTTTGTTGCTGTGCTGTCAAAGCAAATCGTGAAAGGAGACCCCTGATAGGGAAGTGGAAAGTTCGTTAGCCTGTCTCATGCTTGAGCCTTGACCATGCGTAGATGGTGGAAATATCCGGCAAATCTACCGTAGAGGAGACTGGCCAGAACCTTGGATCTACAGAGCAATTCGCGACGAGAGTCCGATGGTTGTCTCCTGTACATGGCATGCAGTGATGCCACATGAGAGAAATATGATGAAGTTCCGAAACATGAACAAAGAAATGACAAATGTGGAGGGGAATGGGTCTTCTGGCGAGGCTCCAGCGACAAAGCCCAACTATAGTAGCCGAAAAGACGCCAGGTGGATGTCATGGAGAGTTGACTTTGCTGAAACAACATGACACTTGCATGAAGTCTGGAGATCAGTGCCTGTGCTAACGGACGAGCCGGTAATGACGCTAACCAGAGTCGCCTTTTGGTGATGGGTGGATACAGACAGGAAGGTCGCATCCGAGGTCGCAAGGCTCGTTCCTGAAGCACAGGCGCAGGGAAAGACGCCTTTGATAGGGCGAAAAGGAGTGAAACTCCCGTCGCTTTTGAGCAAACCTTGGCACAAGGCCAGACAGGAGCGAATGCTTCCCCAGTGCCAAAGCTGGATACAGCAGGAAACGATAGTTCGCCAGAGTTGTGGGAGGGCACGAGACCGGTAGAATGGCCCTAGGCTCACACTGGACGACTGAAGGGAGCGTGGCTGCGTCTCAATAAAGCAGGCCTGCGACGCACCGGGACCCCGTCATGTCAGCCGGGTGACAGTGGAAGTCGTGGGACCGCGCCGCAGCGGGTTTTCGCAACACCAACATGGCAGCAGCACCACTGGGGAGATGTCGCGATATTGCGGATGGACAGGCAATCAAAGGGCAGATTGGGGTGCAGAGGCGCGAGCGGGCAGCGCTCGTGGTGGTGAGAGGTGCGCGCTTGCGATTCGCGCGAGGGACGCCACTGCGGTTGCCGAAATTAAGGCTCGGCAGGGCAAGGGTAACGGGTGGCTAGCACCTTCTCCAATTGGCCGCTACGAGGGGCAGGAACCACGGCGCTCAGCAGTCGACGACAAACAAACAGTGGCCGGGGCATCACCGCGCACGTTGGACAGCTCGTGGAGGGATGCTCTACACATGTCATCGGCGCTCTGCCTACTTACGTGACAGACAAAGCCAACTGCATATGCGCCGTCAAGACCGTATTCGAGGGCAATGTTGATATACGACCCCTGCTAGTGCCGTTTGAAGGCCGTAGTATCTGCAGGCCGGCCAGGTGCCTCCAAATTAAACCGCCACGGAGGCATTCAGAGATTGGAGGGCCGCATTTGTTTCTTCCGCCTCGTCGCTGCCACTTCTGCCAGCGCTGCTCTTGAGACATACGTACAGTCTACAAACTTCACACCAAGTGCAAACTTCAAGCGCGAATCTATTTATGCGACTATCGAATGCACACTTCCGCGTCCCGTCTCCGTGTCTAACCCCAATCGAGGCTGCTGGTGTGGCATTGGCGAGCGTGCACGGCTGCAGGGAGCACAAGTTAGCGACTCATCAACTCGACGCCTTGCCTCTTCCGCCCGCCCCCTGCCTACCGTCGTTTTGCGCCTGAACACCTGGGCGTTGGCGCTGTGGAGCCTGAGTCGCTGACTGCTGCGCGGCCACTCTTCTACACTCCACCGCCTACCGTCAACCCTCACGCCGTCCTCCTTCACCACCCCGCCGACAAACTTCGAACGGACTGCGCATCTATACCTCCCGTGTGCGCATCAACCGGCCGTGGCAGCACCGTGGATCTCGCCCAACACCCACCACCTCCTGTCGCCATCGGCTCCACGCTCTCTTGCACCGATTCCCAGAATCACCACCGCTCCTTCACACGCCTTTCACTTCTTCATTCGCAATACGCCCTAATTTGATCATTGACCGTTTCATCTGACCGCCGGCGAATCTCCTTGATTGCACTGCGCCCCACTGGTCTAGGCAGGAACACCCGCCCGTCCAGGACAAGGAAGAACGCCATCCCTCAGCACGAATTCTTTGTTGTCGGTTGAAGAGAAAGACAACATACGTCAAGACCGAGATTATTGCTTTGAGCCTCAGCCACGCGCACTTCTTTGTCGTCCAACGTGGTTGTTCGCTTTCCGCTGCGCGTGCATCAGGCCTGTCAGCGTCCCGTGTACCTGGCCCACCCGAACCAGTGTATCCGCAACTTCTCGGAACGGTCATTGTCAAACATGACGATATAGGCCGATACACAACGAAGATTCCTGCAACACCACCTTAACGGCGTTGCATCTGCCATTTCTAGCTGCCCTGACAGTCTAGTGAGTTGTCCACTTCACCACCACCATCGTTATTGGTGGCTGACCGTGATTGCAGGTCCATTCTTTATCTTTGACATTCGTCAAGTACATTCGTTTTATCCTGCCCTGACAGTACGCTCCCGGCCTCCATCGTACTGCACAACGTCTGACAAACACAGCATCGCGAAACACCAATTCGCTTTGATAGCGTCGAGATACATACTCCGACTTAGTGCTTCAGAATAATCTTCACCATGCCACGCTCCACTACAGTATGGGCCGCCGCGCTCGTCCTGGCCAGCTTCTCTGGCTCTGGACCACTCCTCACAACAGCAGAGGCTATGCCCGCACCAGGACCACAACAGACCCAGGGCCGCCCGAGATACTACTTCCCGCGACACGTTAAGCGCCAGATTGTGACCAACTCCACTGCACCAGCAGCGCCGACTCTTTCGTCTTCCTCGTCCTCGAGCACATCTCAGCAGCTTGAATCACGGCAAATTGATCTCTCGTCAATTTTGAACCCCATTCTGAACCCTGTCCAGTCGTCAAGCTCAATCACCAGTCCGGTTGTGAGCCGAACGCCGACTCAAAGCGAGGCGGACAGTGCGGCGAGCACAGTGACTTCGATACAAGAGATTATCGTGACCCCCGTCCCAGATCAAAGCGAACGGTTGCCCGGATCTGGAGACCGACGCCCATCACCTCCTCCAGTGTCCTCAGCACTTCCTTCTCCAGATCCTTCGCCAACCCCCAGCCCGAAAGGGCCCGAGGTAGTTTCTCCAAACCCTGCTCCTGTCGGTTCGTCGACTGGACTGCCATCTGTTGTTGTCCAACCGACTCCTTTGCCAGAACGGTCGCCTTCGGCGCAACCAATTGCCTCACCAGAGCAGTCACCTTCCGCACGACCGATTGCCTCACCAGAACAATCACCTTCGGCACAGCCGATCGCCTCACCAGCACCTTCATCTGTCGCGCGAGAGGGCCCATCTTCAGGAGTGATCCCCGACATCGTTCTGTCGGCAACCTCCGCTGCGTCCAACGCTGTGCCCGCCTCCAGCGACGTCGTACAGCCAACACCTTCAGCAAGTGCACCAGCTGGCGGTCTCCTTTCTTCGCTTCTAGGTGGCATAATCGGATCTACTGGTGGTCCTCTTCCTTCGTCTGTTCTACAGCCGACCCCAACTCCAGAAGTGCAGCCGACTCCTACGCCGCAGTCCCCCGCTTCTTCCGGACCCCTCGAGGTGCCCGCAGCATCGACTGGAACTCTTCCAGCGATAGTCGTACCTGCAAGCTCTACTGCAGTTTTGTCCCCACAGCTATCTGAGACCCCCAAGGATGCTGCATCATCTATTCAGGGACCTTTTATCCTGCCAGGCTCGACTGGAGGTGGCATTCCTTCATCTGTGGTTCAGCCAACACCATCTCAAGGGCCTATTGGAAGCATTCTTTCCTCCATACTAGATCCTTTGGTGCCAACGCCTAGCCCGGTGGTCGGATCAACAGGTGCCTTGCCCATCAGCGGCATTGTGCTACCTACACCTGGACCTGCCTCGCAGTCTAGTGACCCGTTGGTCTTCCAGTCATCTTCTGGTGGAATCGTCGTGGGTATCACCACCGCTTTGGGGACCGGAGCACCGTCACCGACACCCTCGAGCCCGCTTTTGAACTCTGGCGCGATCCCTACGTCAGAGGTCGCAGCGCCTTCCGGCCCCCTGAATCTGCCTTCCATCCTGTCCTCCCTCGTATCCGAAGTTCCTGGTGTTCTACCCTCGGGCTCTGCTGGCCCGACTGCCCCAGTCACACCGTCTCCAGCTGCCACACCTTCAGGTGTTCTTCCTCCACTCGTCTCCTCCCTAGTTTCAGATGCCTCCAGGCTTCTCTCTTCGGTGGTACCTGAAGTTCCTGCATCTGTTGTCCCTAGCATTGTGTCGAGCTTGCTTTCTGAGCTTCCGGCAGCCACTGGCTCGGCGCCTGTGTCTCTTCCGCCTGTGAACAGCGTTGTTTCGAGCGTACTTTCTGAGATCCCCTCTGGTGTTGTACCGACACCCTCTGTTGTTGTGCCAACACCTTCCGGCATTGTCCCTACGCCTTCTGCTGGTGAACCCTCTGCCTCTGGTGTAATTCCTACGCTTTCGGGTGTTCTTCCTTCCTCAGGCGTGCCAACGCCTTCAGGCGTTACTCCTTCAGGTGTCGTTCCTTCCTCAGGTGTGCCTACACCTACGGGCGCTGTGTCTTCACAGTCGGAGCCTGCCAGTGCTGGAACGATTCCGATCGCCAGCGAGACGCTCACGCCGTCTGGCATTACACCTTCACCGGTCAGCGGAACGCCTAGCCCAACTCCTTCTGGACTCACACCATCCGCTGGAAGCCTGACCAACTCAGGCATCACGCCTTCGTCGGGATCGTTCGGAACAGGAGCATCGCCCACCCCGGTCGCTACTCCATCTTCTGGGCTCTCCAGCATTCCAGCTTCTGAACTGCCAGCATCGACCCAGACTCCTGGATCTCTCAGCAGCGCCACCAAATCCGAGGCCCTCGCATCCCCAACGCTGGTTTCAAACACCATTGTGACCGATACTGCCACTATTGCCATCCCATCAACCCCGGCCGTCGTCACACCAACACCAACACCAGTCCAATCCCAGAGAGCAACTGGATCTGACAGTGCAACGAGCATGGTCGTTGGCTCGAGCATTGTTCAACAGCCAACACCCAGCGTTCCAATTTCTCCCACTGCGAGTGTAAGCGGAATTCCATCGTCTTTGCCAAAGATGATTGCACCACCTGGAGGAGTTCCAGGTCAGATGTCTGCGGATAGCTTCATGGGCCAGGTCTGCTTCAAGTGGCCGCTCAACTATCCTTTCGTGTCTGCCAATGATGGTGGCCTTCAGATATTCCATTACCTCCCCAAGGCTGTTGCAGATGGTCTCAACATCTCAGTGTCCGACGTGAAGAATGTTGGCTTGAAGCCTCTTGATACGACTGCATTCCAGGGTTTCATCACAACCATGGCCTTGTTCACCATCCCTAAGGACCTGTCATCGAAGTTGCAAGCTCAGCTTCACAACCCCACTGATGTGTTCTGGCACAACAACGACACGACAGTCAACGACCTCACGAGCTTGATCAATGTTGCCTGCCCTCTTGCAGCCGGCAAACTTCCCGCGGATGGCTCGGTTCCTAATCAAGCTGCCAACCCCGCTGCATCATCTAGCGGAGGAGCCGGTGATGGCGGCGCCATTGGAGGTGATATCGGCGCTAGCCGCCCCATCAACGGGTCCGCTGCCGGTATTGCCACTGGTGCTATTGTGGGTGCCATTGCCTACGGTGCGGCCATGTTCTTTGTCGCTCGCAGGTACAGGAACAAGCGCATTGCTCACCAGCGGGCTAGCTCCGTGCCCAGCACCGGAAGCCGTATGACTTATGGCTCCATCCCTGGCGGCGCTGCTGCTTGGATGCATGGTGCTCGCAACGGGAGAATGACGCCTGGCAGTAGAGGTAGCAGCAGCAGCCAAGGGCGCAGTGTTCGCACGCAGCAGATCTCTGCACCTGTCATGGCTGAGAACTCTCTCGGCTGGAATTGAGCGCCACGTTGCATCATGTCTCCACCCACACGACTCTCTGTACCATATTGTGGACCCATGAAGGCGCTCGACCTCGCCTGAGGCGTGTGTCTTCTGATGTATATTTACGACGTCCACCCTGCCTTCACAGCATCTCTGTTTGGATCTTTTCGCGTCTGCGAATCGACCTCGTCCACAGCTAGCATACTGCATCTAGCCGCATCTCTCACATCTCGTCGACTCGCATCTACCATTCTACCACACTCATTATCCAACAAACCATATAAACCCGATACTATACTTTAACATTTGCTTGTATTTCATTCCATTCTTAGATACCAGTCTACGCTACAACAGCTAGACCGCTTTTTTTCTGTTGATCTATTCAAGATCGGATTTGGACCATCATCTGCGGAGATGGTAGGAGGCTTGGAGTGGTATGTGCTCAGTATTTATTGGAAGCTTGGTGGAGTGAGGGGTGGCACTTGTGGGGATGATTGATATTCCAAGTAAATAGGTGTTGTGTGAGGGGAATGAAAAAAGTATATAAACACGATCTTGCCTATGCGGGTAAATGTGATCTCAACTGTGTGATGAACAATCTCACAACGTCGCGACCGTGAATTTTATCGAGAATGGTAGAGAAGTGTCGTGCGGGAGCTGCAATTGGCAAGGAGCGCACATGTTTCAAAAGCCTTACGCTCGTGGGTGAGGGGTGGAGTCAGCTTGGGCGGTGTGTTGCGCATTTCGTCTGCAATCGACGGTTTGCGGAAACTGCCGAGTTGGGAAAGTTGGGAAAGAGCGACCTGACCCCTGCGGAAGCAACTCTTGGCATAGCTTTGAGCCCACCTGTCGCGAACCATAGCAGCAGCCAGGTTGCTACATATCACCCAATCCGCGCACCTTGTGCCTCTCAACATAATTCGTACCGGTCTACGTTTCTTGAAGACCTTTGGCGTCTGCCTACGCGACCGCGAATTGGCTACATAAAGCCACGTTCCTCGAATCACCCCTCCGCAATACACACCTCGAGCCGCGAAGATGCGTTTGGACGTGAAGGTGGGGCACAATTCGCAGTTGTGGGCACGGAAAACAGCAGTCAGGGCTAACGGAGCTTTCCAAATAGAGACAACTCTTTGCGCGGTCCGAGAGGGTCAAGGGTAAGCTCCCACAAATATGTCGTCGAGACTATACTAACTGTCTACAGGAATCGGTAGGAACAGCACCTCACGGGAGATGGCCGCTAGCTAAACATCGTCAAGACTTTCACCCGACCGAGCCATGGATCCTCACGACCCTATACAGCGGTATGCATAGCTTGGATATTGGAATATAGGCAGAGGGCTGACGAGACAGGACACGTCCATATTTGGTCGTATATCACGCAGTCGATTGTCAAGACCTTCGAACTCACCGACGTACCCGTCCGCGCCGGTCGCTTCATCGCCCGAAAGAATTGGATAGTCGCAGGTAGGACACTTTTGCTCTGAATTGCGCGAGGGCGGAGTTGACAGGGCTCGAATATAGGCTCCGATGACTTCCAACTGCGCGTATACAACTACAACACCTCGGAGAAGGTCACATCGTTCGAGGCTCATCCAGACTACATCCGAGCCATCGCTGTGCACCCGACACAACCATTCGTCTTGACCGCTAGCGTGGGTAGCCCTGGGTTCAACGGGCAGTGATTCGGCTGATTTAGTGACAGGATGACATGACAATAAAACTCTGGGACTGGGACAAGTCATGGAAGTGTATGTGCATGCTCTATCGCAGCAATCGAGGCTCGACTGACAATCTCCAGGCGTACAAGAGTTCGCGGGCCACCAGCACTACGTTATGGGCATTGCCATAAATCCCAAAGACCCCAACACATTCGCCTCGGCTTGTCTCGACAGAACGGTCAAGATCTGGTCGCTCGGCAGCTCGACGCCAAACTTCACCCTCGAGGCGCACGAGACAAAGGGCGTCAACTTCATCGACTACTACCCACAATCGGACAAGCCGTACCTCCTCACAACCTCGGACGACCGAACAGTCAAGGTCTGGGACTATACCACTAAGGCTCTGATTGCGACACTGGAAGGCCACACATCGAACGTCAGCTTTGCCGTTTACCACCCTGAGCTACCAGTCATCATCTCTGGATCCGAAGACGGAACAATCAAGATCTGGCATTCTTCAACTTACCGGTTAGAGCAATCGCTAAACTACGGGCTCGAGCGTGCGTGGTGCGTGGCATACCAAAAGGGCAAAAATGGCGTTGCGCTGGGTTTCGATGATGGAGCTGTTGTCATTACCATGGGCCGCGAGGAGCCGGCAGTCAGTATGGACGCCGGTGGCAAGCTTCTTTGGGCAAAGCACAACGACATTCTTACCTCAGCCATCAAGGGTAGCGATCAGCTGAAAGACGCTGAACGGCTCTCACTTCCGTCCAAGGACCTTGGCTCAACCGAAATTTACCCACAGGACCTGCTTCACTCGCCAAATGGACGCTTTGTCGCTGTATGTGGCGACGGCGAGTTCATCATCTACACTGCGCTTGCACTTCGTAACCAGGCTTTCGGTTCAGCACTGGACTTTTGTTGGGCGTCTAGGGAGCACGACAAGGACTACGCTATTCGGGAATCTTCCACAAGTATTAAGATCTTCCGCAACTTTAAGGAGCGAAGCGTCTTGAATGTTGGCTTCTCTGCTGACGGACTCAGCGGCGGTGTACTGCTTGGTGTGAAAGGCCAGGGCGGCATCGGTCTGTTTGATTGGGACAGCGGCGCCCTCGTCCGACGGATAGAAGTCGAGCCCAAGAGCGTGTTCTGGTCGGAGAGCGGCGAGCTTGTCACCTTGGCGACCGAAGACACATTCTACGTTCTGCGGTACTCGAGAGAGGCTTATCTCGAAGCGGTGCAGAATGGCGAGGTCGACGAGGATGGCGCGGAGTCTGCTTTCGAGGTTGTTTGCGACATCAACGAGAGGTATGGCTGGCATTGACCCGCATGATTTAATTTACTAACAGCATTACAGTGTGCGCACGGGTTGCTGGGTTGGCGACTGCTTCATCTACACCAACAGTACCAACCGCCTCAACTACCTTGTCGGCGACCAAACATACACCATCTCACACTTCGACTCTCCACACTACGTCCTCGGCTACCTCCCGCGTGACAGCCGCATCTACATTGCCGACAAGGACGTCAACGTTGTTTCATTCGCCCTCTCCCTGGCTGTTGTTGAGTACCAAACCCTCATCCTCCGTGGCGACCTAGAGGCTGCCGATGAACTCCTGCCCACTGTACCCAAGGACCAAAACAACAAGATCGCCCGTTTCCTCGAAGGTCAAGGCTACAAGGAGAAGGCACTCGAAGTCGCCACGGACCCCGAGCACCGTTTCGACCTCGCCCTTTCCCTCGGCGAACTTCAACAAGCCGTCACCATCGCCCGCGAGCAGGACACAGAACACAAGTGGAAGACAGTCGGCGACGCAGCCCTCACAAACTGGGACGTCAAACTCGCGCAAGAATGCTTCGTCAAAGCCAAGGACCTCGGCTCCCTTTTACTGCTCTACAGCGCTACATCCGATCAAGCTGGTCTCCGCGAACTCGCTACCCTCGCCCAGTCCGCCGCAAGCAACAACGTCGCTTTCTCGGCCCTCTGGCAAGTCGGCGACATCGAAGCGTGCACAGACCTCCTCGTCAAGACCAACCGCTTCGCAGAGGCCGTGCTCTTCGCTCAGACGTATAAACCTAGCACTGCGCCTGCGCTCGTCAAGCAGTGGAAAGCGAACCTCGAGAAAGAGAACAAGATTAAAGTGGCAAGGCTGTTGGGCCAGCCGCCTGCGGAGGGCGAGGGCGATGACGAGATGTTTCCCGAGTGGGATGAGTATTTGAGACTCGAGCGTGAGGGCGGGACGGTGGAGGATCTGTTGGTGCAGGATGATGGGGTTGAGGCTGAGGATGCGGCGGAGGAGGTTGTTGCTGATGCAGAGGAGGATGAAGAGGATGAGGATGAAGAGGAGGATGAAGATGATGAGGAGGACGAGGATGAGGATGATGAGTAGAGGGTGGTGGAGGGTATGAGGCGGATTGGATTGGACTAAGGTATGATTAAAATGAAGATATTTCCACATTGCAGCTATGTTGTTTGTGAAGGTTTGGGATTTGAAGAGTGGAAAGTTGGAACGCGTGAGAGTAGCATTGCGATGAGGGTATTGTTACCAGCCCCTTGTTCTAAGATGTAGCCCATATGCCTACTGAGCCGAGTGCCAAACATACGCCACCCATATATACGCAGCAGCACGTATTCCATATCTTCCCAACATACGCACATGTACAAAGCCCACCTCCCACGACCGCAACTCAGGCTACCTCACCCTCGCCGCCTCAGCTTCCACCTCCCTATACCCCTCGTCTGCACTCTCGACCGCGCCACTACTGCTACTACTACTCGCCTCTTCGGACGTAGTATGCACCCTACTCCTCACCCTCTTATTCATGTCCTCTCTCGACTCATCCAGCATATCCAGCTCTTTCATTCCCCTCCCTGTTCCAAAGAAATCCTCCGTCCTCAATCCCCTCACATCCCCCGGAATAACGGTACGACTACTCTTCAGCGTCCCATCCGCCTTCTTACGCCTTATATACTCGCGCACAGGCCCCATGGCCGCATCCCGACACGCCTCTTTGATATCGCTCCCGCTCATTCCCGCGCTGACGCGCACGAGGTAGTCGATATCGAAGTTCTTCCTATCAATTTTGGTATCGCGCAGAATGAGGCTGAAGATGTTGTGGCGCTGGGACGAGGACGGCAAGCCGACGGGGAATTTCTTGGGCATGCGGCGCAGAATGGCTTCGTCGATGTCTTGGATGCGATTCGTTGCGCCGAGGATGCATATGCGCTGCGGGTCTGCACCAGACGAACTTGCGAGGCCGTCCCAGTGCGTCATGAATTCCGCTTTCACCATGCCGCTCGCTTCGTGTTCGCCGCTGCGGCGCTGGCCGAGGACGGCGTCGATTTCGTCGATGAAGACGATTGAGGGCTGGAGTTTGCGGGCGAGGCTGAAGACGGCGTTGACCAGCTTGTTGGAGTCGCCGTACCATTTCTCGGTCAGCGTGCTGATGTGCAGGTTTATGAAGCAGGCGCCGGATTCGTGGGCGAGGGCTTTGGCCAGCATGGTTTTGCCGCAGCCGGGGGGGCCGTAGAGGAGGACGCCGCTGGGCGCGGAGAGGAGCGAGGACGAGTGCGAGTAGAGGTGGGGGAGCGTGAGGGGGTAGATTACGGATTCTTTGAGCTCTTCGATTATCGAGTCGAGGCCGCCGATGTCTAGGCTTGTTAGTATGCAGGTCTTAGAGGTTTGAGGGGTGCTGCTTCTTCCACGTACCCTCAAATGAAATGGGTATCTCCTCTGGCGCGACAACCTCCATCGCTATCGTCTGCTCGTATGTGTTCAGGTTCAAATCTTGTATCCGCGGCCGCGAACTCCTCCGGTCGAACTCCTCTTCGCTGTCGTACTCTCCATTGTTGCGGCTCTTTCTCCGCTTGCCGGTCAGGATGGCGTCGAGTTTGCGAGTCGCAGCGGAGGCTTTGGCGCGTGCTTCTTCCTTTTGCTGCGCTTCGGGGTCGAGTCGCGCGAGGAGGTTGCGTATGACGAAGTATGCTATTAACGGCTACGATACACGTCAGTGCGAAGTTTGAAAGCGTGCCAGCAACGCCGGCGCGTGGAAGACGAGTAAACGTACTGCTGCAGCGGCCATGAGTATGTCGGGGAGGTAGCCCGTCAGGCCGCTCTTCTTGTTCGACGCCATATTGCCTCCCTAGCTGGTTCTCCTGATATGCAGGAGTCGAGAGGCGCGTAAAGTATAAAGCGAGGTGAAGTGGAGGGTGTGAAGGACAATGTTCAATGCGTTGTCGACCAAAAGTTGGCGACGTCGGCCGCCACCAAAGAACATGGATGCATCCATGCGGCCCGTTGCAGCCTCGGCCTTCGCCCGCATCACCTCCGCACCTGCATCTCGACTTGAACCCAACTCGTGCTTCACGTGTAACACCGTTCACCAGCGCAAACATGACAGCGATATACAGACCCACCGAAGCCATTGCCCTCCTCCGACCTTCCTTCCTACTTCCGCGCATTCAGCCATCGTCAAGTCGAAGAACACCACGTAGTCGCACGTCCTTCTCGACATGCCGCAATGCACAAGCTACACACAGCTCGACGCCGAATCCTCCGCCAGCACCGCAGCGGAAAAGCATCACATTGACTGGCGACACAGGACAGGTCAGGTGGTCTGATCTTTCACCAGGCGAGAAGGCCGTGCGAACCACGCAACAGAGCTTCAACCTAGTCGTAGTAGCAGTCGGCATCCTAGCCACCGTAAGCTATCCCAAGTCCTATAGTATCCGCAAGTATACTAATAACTCCCCAGGGCGGCGTAACCTACCTCCTCTTCTCCGACGTCTTCTCCCCCTCCTCCAAAACCGCCTTCTTCAACCGCGCCGTCACCCAAATCCGCGCCGACCCACGCTGCCAATCCCTCCTCGGCCCCTCGGACCAAATCTCCGCGCACGGCGAGGGCTCCTGGAGTCGCTGGGCGCGCAATCGCTACATCAGCAGCACCGAGGAGACGGACAAGTGGGGCACTGAGCACCTAAGGTTTAGGTTTTATGTCGAGGGACCGCTGGGACAGGGCGTCGTGCATGTGCATCTGGTCAAGAGGCCGAGTCAGGACGAGTATGATTGGCAGGAGTTGGCGGTGGATGTGAAGGGGCAGAGGAGGGTGGATCTTGTGCAGGGGAGTGAGAAGGAGGGGAGGGTTGCGCCGAAGATATTTGGGGCGCGGTGGTGGTGAGGGGAAGATTTGGGGGATATTGGAGTGTAGGGTTGGGAAGAAAAAAGGTTGGGTATGATGGCCTTGGACTGGAGTTGAGAATCTTTTTTTGACGGCCTTGGGATGAAGCATGAGCTCAATCACAAGCACATGTCGTCCTTCTCTGCATCGCGTGCACACCCCAATCTGGCACCAACCATATCCAACAAGACTTTCCCCTACAGCACTGCTGACTAAGTCCATGTCCTGATCACGTATATAAGTCTTCTCCACCTCTCTCCTCAACCCTCCATCACACTCAGCTTTCTCCCCCCTTCTTCCAAAACATGGAGCTTTCTTGATTATGTTGGCTGCCTCCGCGCTTCGAAAATCGCGAAAACTTGATGGAGTATGTTTTGAGGGGCTCCTCGGCGACTCAAAACCTATTCGGAAAGCCAACATGGACGACGAGTTGGCTTCTAATATCGCTTGAAGAATGGGATGTGCGAGGAGCTTGGGAACACGATCCAATCTCTGAAGGAAGGTGGCTATGAGAGAACGACTGGCTTGTTCGACTGCAACCTGTTCTTCGAGTATTCTATGGAGTTTCTCTTCCATCTATATGCACCTTCTTCTTATTTTCAAAATGCTGCAAAACACGGTCATGGCCTGGAGAAGCTGGTGCTCGAAACGCTCATAAACACAACATATGACTTTGGCTGCTTTTAAATCAGTAGCACTGCAGATGTATGTGCAGAGCACCGGAAGTCGCGGAGTAGTTGTCGAAATTCGTTTCCTACACATCCATGTCAGGTGCCAACTTCCACGATTCAAAAGAATATGTAGGACCACCCATGTTTTGAGAACTTGCTGGCTGGAAAATTTGGCGGTCTGGTGCGATGAGAGATTTCTCGAGCTGAAGGTGTTGTCATAGTACAGCATGAAAAAGATTGGACGACTCAAACTTACCACATGTCCTTGTGATGAGGGATTGCTCTGCTTCAGAATGCTACATTAGTACCACACATGAGAAACTGAGCAACACCGAGTTGGATGTACAATCCCAACTACGACTACTACATGGAGGACGTGCGAGCTTGCCCGTGTGTGGGTATAAAACCTCTGCTGCTCTTCCGCAAGACTTCTTTATAACACGCGCTTCTTTTTCTTTTCCAAAAAGTTGAGCAGCAAGTGTGCATGGCTGGGCCTCCTTCTCGTTCTCAAAAAAAAACCCCCATTTCGACCGCTAGATGGACCAGCTGCTCGCCAGAACATGTCAACACCAGAATGGATGAGATTGCGTCTGGCTCCGAAGATTACTCATGTTCAGCGGATGTCTGGAGCCCCGAATCGACGCGCATCCTTTCAATGATCTTGCGAGAGGAGAGAGGTGCGGTAGCAAATTTGAAACACTCTAGTGTTTTGAAATCAGTGTACATCCGAGACATGTGTTCGTCTCTCCAGCAGTTCCAGGCTAGATGTGGTGTAAAAAACCTCCCACCTTCTCACGTCTTTCTACTCATACACACCTCTTCCTCTCGAAAACAAAACGCCACGCAGGACAACCTGTGCCGTTGTCTCCGCCTCTCCGCCCAAAATCCGTCGAAATAACTTGCTATGTCCCGGCGCCAATCGAACTTGAATAAGCACATCAACAAGGCCATGCTCTGCCAGTGAAGATTTGGCTGTTGAAAGAGATATTGTTCGAGTGGATGTGCTGCTGCCAGAGAAGAACAACAACGACGATGCTCGCTCCGAGACGAACGCAAGAAAAGTCAGAGTCAGGGCTGCTATGTCTTGTGCGGATATCACAGGCTATTGAGGGTAGATAGCCCTTCTTTCTCCCCAGGGACGATATACTCTACACCATCTGCTTTCCTTCTCGAATCCAGAAAGCGAAGACTGGCTGGTGCATGGCTGCTCCTCTCGCGTTCTCCAAACGGGCTATTCGGACAAAGAATGGCCCAGCACTGTTGCCGTCCAAGAAGTACTTGTAAGACTAATATGTTCACTTCTGGATTCATAAATCCTGAACCCACGTATAAATGTGAGACTCAATCTGAGTGGAACTCTGGCGATGACTGGCTGGATAAGAGAACGAGAAGATGGTATGGCGAGATCTGCGCCAATTTGGCCCGCTATAAACAGCATTTGTTCGATGTTATGAGTTGAACTACACGACGGCTTTCCAGCCATCAAGTATAAATATCGGACGGTTCTCGCCAGCCTTCCAAGTCACTCCACACTTGCACTGCAAAAGAGAAGCGGCGAGATGTGATGCCGCTCCGCCTCCTGGGCTGAAAAGCAACCAATCGAAGTCCTGTGGCAGAGAGACGACTGGAGAACGAAGCCGCAACCATCATGAAACATGGGTGATGCGGTGGGTTGGAACTGTGTGCTCAGTATGTCGATGTGTGAGATTGGAAGAGATGCGGAGAGGAAGAATGATAGCAGGAGATCGTCGATGTATGAGAATCAAAAGGATACGAACAGGCACGATGATTCCAGAAGATCGTTGCATCACCATTCGATTGGAAAAGCGTCTCCAAATGTCGGATGACTTGGAGTCATCCCACGCTACATTTTGGCTATATAGTCATCTCTCTTCCGCCTTCATTCCCTCGTCACACTCGTCGTTGTTGAGCTTCTTCCAAACATTGGATCACTCGGGAATGGATGGTCTATCTGCGCCAAAGTCTCCAAAGTTGATACGAGGAGCGTATGTCCTGCAGAGTTTTTGGAAAACATTTTTATAAACCAGTGGACGATGAAGAGCGTTAAGAATTGGGAAGCATCTGAGCTGGATGCGATGTGAGAGATTGAAACTTGCCAACAATGCGCAAATGACGTTCTCCAAAGAAAGCATGACAGCTGTTCATGAGGATACACTCTTGGTGGTTTCTATTCCACAAAAGATGACGCAAGCAATGCATGTGATTTCGCCTCCAGACTCCGAGTTCCCGAGGTCCTGTGGCATATAAAAGTCTCTCGTAGCCCTTCTTCTTTCTCTCATAGCAACAAACACTGTTCAGACATGATCAAAATCCAGCTAGATTCGAACGAATGGCTCTGCTGCTTAAGAATTCGAAAAACGTCCAAAGCCTATATCATGCTTTGGAAAGAGATCAAGGCAAAAGTAAGCCGCCATATTCACCATGTTCCTTTTCTGGCCTCCAAGAAATGCGCGCGTCCACGGCCCTTGTTTGTGTTGAGAAAAAAGATACAATAGAATGCATGACGAGCCCTAAATGGCAAGCGCGGTAGCGCATGAGAAACCGTTCTCCAAATTTGGACGATGTCCAATCATGGGTTGCGCGCCGCTCCTCGCTCCTTAAAGCCGCCACCTCAGCGCTCTCTCCTCCTCACATTCTTCACTTCCCTCAATTCGGTTACCAGAAAGAACAGTATTACCAACATATGTTCTTCCCGCTTTTTAGACTCCGCGACGAAAAAAACTGAAGAGATCAATCCATGGTTCCATCGACCCTCGAACCAAACTATCGCCACTCTAAGGACACCACAAACCTACCGCTTCAAAGTGCATCTAAAGTTCAGCGACCGAGCTCATATAGGCCTTACCTAGAGCACACGCGCATCATCTTCTTGAGACTCCGCGATAGCTGGACGATGTCTTTCGAGTAATACAATTAATGATCCAACAATGCGATATGTAGTCTGCCTCGAAGTATAGTTGCGTATAGTTTATGATCCGCGTCGCGACGGATAAAGGTAGCATGGACGGCTACATGCTACCAAAAAGCTGTAGCGCGGAACGCATGAGTCCACCGTAAGCAGCAGGCCTCATACCGTTTGGATACTTGAACCGCACATTGGTATCGGCTATGTTCTTGTCGCGTTCGATCCACGCATAAAAAACCCTGCGTATTCCTCCCTCTAACAGCATCATTAACGCCTTCTGGTTTCATATTACCAAACAAAGATCGAGGCTACGTGATGTTTGCTTCTGTGTTGAGCAGGCGCGAAAGCAGATACATGGGAGGAAGGCATACGAGGCCAGGAAGCTCGTAAAAATGCACTACAAACATTTCATTGGTGGCCAAAATCTTGTCGCCGATGAAGTATGAGAATCGCCATCAACAGGGCTGATGTTGAGGGTTAGAACGAAGTCTAATAACATGGCGGACAAAATGGCTATGCTTTTGCTCAAGCTAGCGCTGGACTATGGGGATTGTTTTGCTGTGGCAGCGTTAGCATAGAAAGAAATTGTACACGAAAGCTAAGGAGCTGGAATGTATAATACATTTGAGTAAAGGTTGATAGAATCACGAATGACGGAAGGGCTTGCACAAGCAGTGGTGTAATATAGAAATATGTCTTGATTGAAACTCCGAGAGGTGGATAACACTGACAATGTAGTGAGATAATCTGAAAAAGTTTGTGAATGTGAGCTTATCATTATCCTCCCCTCGAGCAACTAGAATCTGAGAACTCTTTTTAGGAGATTGATGTACCATAACTCCATGAGTTTACGAAATCGGCGTGCTAAGTATGTCCTCGTTCAAAATGGTAAGCCAAACCCATGCAAGCAGATCCCTCCCAGGCCAATGCATTTGATGGTACATTTGTTTCCCATGAGGATGCTCCATCTTCTTCTCCATTGATCGAGAGATCGATTCAAATCCCATTCAGAATTATGCTCCAACTCTCGATCCAAAAACTGTTTTTTCATACCTCACGAAGGTGACTGATCGACGTCGTAGAACATCGTACAATGTAGGCAGCCATTCTGGAAGATCCCAGGGTAACGGATAGGCCAGAAGCATGAAATGCAGGTGTTCTGTGATCACAGGCCGTGAGATACTTCCGTTGCGCTCGCTGGCTATCGTCGCTTCTCTCATTTGTAAAGCCGTCCCGGGCTGGGCGAAAACATCAGCATCGCCATCGTCCTCAAAGACAAGCGTGAATGACTTTTTGGGTAGACCCTGTGTTGAGACGCTGCGCGCTTCTTGCAGCCATTGTATCGTTGAAGTGAGGTGATACACGACTTGATCTCCGCATTGTGCCCAGTCGATCCAGGGTACAAAAGCCCAGCGTGATACGAAGGCGGAGTGATACCCGCGAACCCTTCGTTCGATGCGTAGTCGTGGATTCTATTTGATGAAGTGAACAAAGCCGTCGACGTGACATTCTGGCATCGCGACTGATGCCGCTTCTTCGTGAAGGACCACCGTTCGTATACCACTTCGGACGTGATCAGAAAGCGTTGTAAGAGCATGTATCGCGACGGCGCAAGCAGAGAAGTTCCACTCCAGCCATTCACTACAGCCATTCACTACAGCTACGTTTCCTGAATTGCGTAGCGTCTTCTGTATTGATGAGCAGTGCTTCCATGTCGTCGAGCTCCGCATCACTCGGAATGTGGTGTGGTTCGAGATTCCAACCAAGGACCTGCGTATGGGAGCCATCTTTGAACAAGGAACGCTTGCCGAAAATATCCTCCGGTAGCATAAGGCTGCAGGCCCCCGCTGCCAAATCATGGAATTGTGGGTGAGTAGAAGCCAATTCCAAACAAGTCTGCAGCGCGATGTCCAGTTCTTGAATATTTTTCATAATCAGCATACCAACGATTGAACCCTTTCGCGTATCGGGGACGATGGGCATTAAGTAGAGCTTGTCGATAGATGACGGTAAAACCACGATCCGGATACTGTCGCTCGATGGTCTCCAGAATTTCGGCAGTTACGCAATGCGTGGCGCATCGAAGAAGCATGCGCCACTTCGTGATGTTGACATACTCGACGAGGCGTTTGAAGCGTAAGGCGTTCGAACGAAAGGTCGAGTTCGATTGATGGTCGCTGGGGTAGAAATGGATTGCGTTTGATAGCAAGGCAACCCCCTTGATCTCTTGCGCCACCTTTTTGCAAGTCGCTTTGAGGGAGATGTCGAATGTCTGGCCGTTGGCTTGACGTAGCTGGCCAACAATCGAGATATCGAATACATGATGGTAGCCTTCATCTTCGTGCATACAATATGCGTAGATCTCATCCCGGGTTTCTCGAGGAAGACTGAAGAGCGGTGACTGCCCCTGTACCAGCATGATCTTTCCACAAACAATTAGCAAAGCTCGACCATGATATACTCAAGTGGTACCTTTAAAGTTAGTCGTTGTATCGACCGCGATTGGTTCACATTGTACACGACGATCGAAGTCGTAGGCGTCAGGCACGAGCTGGAGGGTGAAGCACGCTGTGAGTTGGGGTTCATGTTGTACATACTAAAACCCACCATTCGTAAACGTCGGCGTTCCGTGATAGATGCGCTGATCTGTCCCCATCGCCCCGAAAATACATACCGTGTCATGGTTGCCTAGCAAGATGGAGCGTAAATTTGGTACTGGGAGACGCTAGTAGCCGGACCATACCACTGCAGCGTGAGCGTATTCTGGCCATAGTGTTGACGGAAATCTCATGTTAGCGTTGCGTCTGTTTTACAGGACATACTTTGTCGAGTGGTGATAGCAGATGAAGGACAGGTAGGATGTACTCACCTGCATAACTTCTCATCGACGTTACGCATGATCATCTCTGCATCCACGCCAACATCCTTCGAAGTCTAATTCACGCGACAATGTTGTTGACAGTCGCTAAACGGTACAATAGGATGCTATATGCATCAGTAATGCCGTAATGCACTCCGCGAAAACCACACGTAGCGCCTAGCGAGTCCTATGACGGTCTTTTCAGGACCAGTCATATCTGTAAACATCGGCCTACCTCTGATTCGGGAATTTCGATGTGGGTAGGGTTTGCAATGTTGCTGATCGAAGGATCGGCGAGCTGGAAGGTCAAAGAGAGCGGTGTGGAGTCGCGTGAGATGTTGGAGACTTGTTAGCAGGACACTGCTCGCATAAGATACCGAATGTTTGTTCTGATTACATGCGACTTTGTATCTGCTTTAATTCTCGCGTGGGTCCGTTATTTGTCGACGTCCCGATGGATTTCGCAAGCTCGAGCCTTGTCGCTCAAACTGCCGGGCCTTTCAGCGCGTAGCAACGAGCCCGGGACATGGAGGAACGCAGCCTCCAGGAGGCAGGAGGTTGGCGAGGACGCAGCGGGCGGCCACCCAGAGACTGGGTGCGTCGCATCGCTCAAAACTGCCGGGTCTTTCGACACGGGGCAACGAGCTCGGGATGCAGGATGCGCCGAATCCCCAAGGCGCCGCCGCGTCGCTCAGCCTGCCAAGTCTTTCGACGCGGGGCAACGAGCTCGTACACAGCCGCAGCCGGGGCGGACCGAAGCGAATCGAGCGGGGGCGGGGTTGGGGGTGCTTACCAAGAAGTCGAGGTTGTGGGCGCGCAGCCAGCGAGCACACACGCGAGCGAGGGGCGCGAGGGCGTGAGGCGCGGCGCGAGAGAATGAGGCGGGGCGCGAGAGAATGCGGCGGCGCCTGGGGGAGCACCGTGCTGTGCGCGAATTGCAGGAGCAGATTGAGACGTTGCGCGCGAAGGAGGGCGTCTTGCTGGGGCTGGAGCCGGGTTGGCGATGAGGTTGACGTTACCATCTAATCTATTCTGATATAGTTGCGAATCATAGAGGCTTCATCTCTCTTACCGGTATAGGTGCAACTAGTGTACTAGTGGGATATAGTATAAAGGTCGATATGGTAGGTGAAAACAGCTCCAGGAACGAGACAAATTCTGCCAAGGAGTGATTTGAGGTTTTGGAAGGACTAAGATCTAAGTTAAGGATGAGCGTCGGGTCGGAATTTACAGTGGAGACCAAAAAACGACTTAGAGAAGCTCAGCCACCATATCCAGGGTCCAAGAATTTTTAGGCTGGGATGAGCAGTAAGTATAAAGAAGGCTGCAAAATTTTAAAGCTAGACTTGGTCCGTTAGCCTGCACAAATATCCTTGCAGAGACAATGTTGTTGACAATATTGAAAAGTGGCCCAAATACCGGCCCAAACACTCATCATATTAGATGAAAGGATGTCTACATAACTGTAGCTCATATTTCAAGTAAATCACACCTCTAAGAGCTCTTTAATTTTGGAATGCAAACTGCGAAAACTTGTTAGGCTCAGACCATGTGCAAAATGTATTGATGCTTAACTTACCTCTGAATCTCCCGTTCCTTGCCTTCCAACTCCTCATTTTGTTCTTTATACATCTTAAGCTCCCCCTCTAACCAGAGATCGCAACACGAACCATGGAGCCAGCTTGTTTGCTGATCATTGTTGTATCGATCAATGCTAGATATACGCAATGCAAGTGCCTTTGCGGTTGGGCGCATTGTACGATCGCGGTTCAGCATCTGCCTGATTTCGTAAAGCAAATGCTGGGTTTTTGCTCTGGTATGGCTTGGCAAAGCTAACCACTGGTCGATGTAGTCAAGGTTTGCTTCGTATGATCGATTCTTTAGAGGACGGAGTGCCTCAAGTTCTGTCAGAGTATGGCTATGGGAGAGAACCACCACCATTTCCAGGAAAACGCATCCCAAGGAGAAAATGTCGGCTGACCGGCCGCTTTCCTCGTAAGTGAATACCTCTGGGGCACAGTATCTTAATGTTCCACGCTCTCGGCTTTCACTAGTACTTGTAAGGTCGGCTGTGAAGTCTTTCGCTGCGCCAAAATCTGTAATCCATATGCCATCCCGCGACAAGAGAATGTTAGACGGTTTGATATCTTTATGGCGGATCTTGTTCTCATGGAGATATGCCACTGCTCCTGTCAAACAACCGAAGCTAGACCATATTCGCTCATCTTGAACCCCCACAATGTCTCGAAATTCCTCGATGTTCAGGTCGCGCTCACTTAGTTTCTCCAAGAACCCAGGGTCTTGGGCGGAGGACTGGTTGTGTAAGCCGTCTGTTTCCATGCATTCCAATGCCAAGGCCAAATCACACCGCGCCACTGGCCACAACAGCAAACCAAGGTATGGTCGCTGTGTATATGTTCCGACAAGCTTAACAATATGACGGTGTCTCGCCTTTTTCAGGACGTCGATCTCCTTCATCTGGCCGATTTGGATTTGGCGCCGATGATATATCCTCTTTAAAGCGACTTTGACGCCCTTGCAAGTTGCTTCTACGACTTCTCCATTCATGCCATGACCGAGTACTCGTCCTTTCTCTAGTGGAATAGTTTCACCACGTTTGAACTCTGCATGCGAACCTCTCCCAGACCAATCGTGCTGCACGGACAGCAACAGCTTCTCAGTCTCATCTGCCTCTTTTATACTTAGTGAATGCAGACCCCGCGATATGTCCAGATCTTTCGTGAACACGTTTTCATCGAAGACAAGCTTTACAAGACTGCGCAGAATTTCGTCCAGTTGGTGAGCTTTCTTGGTGGCATTTTGGGAAGACTTTCGTAAGCCCTCATTTTCTCCTCGTAGCGCATTATTTTCCTTTCCCAGTCAATTCACAGAAGGATGCCTCAGGTCAAAGGGAGTCACTTACCTCCTATATCCACCAAGAAACACAGGGTTAGCGATCAATACGCGGAAGAATACCTCAGCTCAAAGGGAGTCACCTACTTTCTATAACCATCAAGAAACACAGGGTTAGCAATCAATGCGCGGAAGGATACCTCAGCTCAAAGGGAGTCACTTACCTGCTATAACCACCAAGAAACACAAGGTTAGCGATCAATGCGCGGAAGAATACCTCAGCTCAAAGGGAGTCACTTACCTGCTATATCCACCAAGAAACGTAGGGTTAGCAATCAATCCGCGGAAGAATATCTCACCTTAAAGGGAGTTACTTACATACTATAACCACGAAGAAACACAGGGTTAGCGATCAATGCGCAGAAGAATACCTCAGCTCAAAGGGAGTCACTTACTACCTATATCCACGAAGAAACACAGGGTTAGCGATCAATGCGCGGAAGGATACCTCAGCTCAAAGGGAGTCACTTACCTGCTATAACCACAAAGAAACACAAGGTTAGCGATTAATGCGCGGAAGAATACCTCAGCTTAAAGGGAGTTACCTACTTTCTATAACCATCAAGAAACACAGGGTTAGCAATCAATGCGCAAAAACGTATCTTAGCTCATAGGGAGTTGCTTACCTGCTACATCCACCAAGAAACATAGGGTTAGCAATCAATGCGCAAAAAAGTATCTTAGCTTATAGACAGACTTGTCAACAAGCCGGCCGATCAGCGGCCTGATTCCTCTTTAGGTATGCACGTGGTACCGCGTGCTCCGTGAAGGCGTGCAATCCCCTACTTGTGGCACGTTCGCCAATCAAGCCGCCGATCGGCCGGCTTGTTGACAAGTCTGCTTATAGAGAGTCGCTTACCTGCTATAACCACCAAGAAACACAAGGTTAGCGATTAATCCACGGAAGAATACCTAGCTTATAGGGAGTCACTTACTTCCTATATCCACGAAAAAACACAGGGTTAGCGACCAATGCGCGGAAGAATACCTCAGCTCAAAGGGATTCACTTACAAACTATAACCACCAAGAAACACAGGGTTAGCAATTAATGCGCGGAAGAATACCTCAGCTCAAAGGGACTCACTTACAAACTATAACCACCAAGAAACACAGGGTTAGCAATCGATGCGCGGAAGGATACCTTAGCTTATAGGGGGTCACTTACATACTATAACCACCAAGAAACACAGGGTTAGCAATCAATGCGCAAAAAAGTATCTCAGCTTATAGGGAGTCTCTTACCCTCTATAACCATCATAAAAGTAAAGATTAGCTATCCCTCCGCGGAAGAACACTTCAGCTCAAAGGGAGTCACTTACCTTCTATAATCACCAAGAAACACAGGGTTAGCGATCAATACGCGGAAGAATACATCAGCTCAAAGGGAGTCACTTACTACCTATATCCACGAAGAAACACAGGGTTAGCGATCAATGCGCGGAAGGATACTTCAGCTTAAAGGGAGTCACTTACTTTCTATAACCACCAAGAACACTGGGTTAGCGATCAATGCGCGATGAAGTATCTCAGCTTATAGGGA
>MU006230.1:584111-597523 GCA_010093685.1 Ophiobolus disseminans
CTTACTTCCTATATCCACGAAGAAACACAGGGTTAGCAATCAATGCGCGGAAGGATACCTCAGCTCAAAGGGAGTCACTTACCTGCTATAACCACGAAGAAACACAAGGTTAGCGATCAATGCGCGGAAGAATACCTCAGCTCAAAGGGAAATCACTTACTGAATTCATTTCGGTTAAGTGCTCAGATACGCTGCATGAGTTGTGTGCATGACAAAGTGATTTTGAAGATGAAACTTCTGACACGTCAGCATGGCTATGCAGAGCTACCCCGCAATAAAGTCACGTGCTCCACTATCTTGAAATGTCAGCTCGACCTGCCTAAGCAGCAGCTATTGCCGAGTAAATGATCGCGACACTCTCAGAAATTATCCGGGTAGGGCAATGTAGGGGGGTATTATATATGAACATCTCTACTACGCTAACAGGAAGGGCACTCCTGCACCCTTGTGGACTCAAACTATGATAGAACAGTACTCTTTGTACCGTAGCGAATCACATGCATATAGGAATGGAGCCTTACTGGATACATAGGGCAAGACTTTTGCTCACAAGCGAGGCCAAACTGGTGTTGCACCCGCACTTGGTGGAAGACGATTTCGCTAGCGGCTGTATTACGGCACGCGTTCAGCAGCAGTGTATTGATTACTGCGTATCAGGAACGGTAAAATTAGCGGCATTTAGAAATATGTGGTTGAGACGCAAAATACTCCAAGTTCACCACAATTAGCAGGGAGGGCCGACCCGCTCCGGCCACACCCTTTTGTGGCAGCTTGCCATTGCAGTAGATTTTATGAAATTGTACTGTTTGGTTGCTTTATGCAGAAGCTGTGAGCAAAGTTGGAGTCGAATGTGAACACGTGCCAAGCGATGCGGAATGTCCCTGTCACGTGCCCTTCTATCGGGCTATCGGTGGATCACTTCGCCGATGAACGCCAAAACGCCGCAGAAATCCTGGGCTGGCTCGAGCGCTGCCTATGGACTCCGCCAGTGTTTCATCCTGCCACTCCCTCTCTCAATCCTCAAAACCACCCAATCCCACGCTCTCTTCCTCCAGGTCTATTAATGCAAGGCTCACATGGATATCCGCCGCTCGTTCACGGCTATCGTACGCGTTCAGCCTCTAAGCGCGTCGTTTGTTGCGTCTCGTCATCATGACAGATGCAACGCGATCAACGATAATCAAGGCAAAGCCCATCGCGAATGGGTTGGATGCGTTTCGCGACTCTTCTCAGTCGCTCTTGCATGGTCTTGACGCTTCTAGTTTGACGGCTGTGCTAGATCGGATAGGTGATGAACGTAGGGGTTAATGACATCGGATCTTCCATGGTGCTCTTCTAATAGATATAGTATAGGTCTTCAAGATTATACTATCGACCTCGTCCTAGCACTGCAAGCTCTCCCCGTATCCCGTTCATTACCATCTAGCAGCGGCAGGAAGAATCTCTTTAGCGACTTGTCCCGACTCAACCTCGCAGTCAACAGTGGCGACCTCGACGTACGACGTGTCATACCCCTCCTCGCAGCAGTCGTCAACCGTGAGTCGGACTCTGATGTCTGGGAGAAAGTCTATGAACTGCTTGCGGAGTCGGCAGCCACATCTGATGTCAAACCGTCAACACCACCCCCATCCGATCCTTCACGTACTGCGTCCTTCCAACAAACACCATGGACATTCAATACAGGTAGCTTCGCGGATACATCTGACCTGAGGAGGAATGTGGACCCTTTACTCAGGACCGAGGTGGAGGATGACCTGAGGATCGATCATCCAGGTGTCTTTGCGACGTTCTTTGGGAAGATACAGAAGCTTGGCGAGATAACATTGGCAGTATTAGAGAGCTGCAAAGAGGCGGACCCACCGCTGTTTCAAGAGGACGTAGGCTGGGTGGAGTGGCCAGAGGGTTGCGAAAAAGCATCGGTCCTGCAATTCCTTTGTCGCCACATCGACCGATTTCTGTTACTTGCAGATGAACGTGGTTTCCGTCCTTCGAAGCATCGTCGCTGCATTACCACCCCAAACAAGCCTATCCCGGGATCGGTCAGCAAGCGAAAACTAGACGTGTCTAGCGTATAACGCGAACAATGATCCAGTAGAAAGTGACGGTCAAAGCTATGATTGGTCACACATCCTTATTCCTGGCGAGCTGAAGAGCAATCCGCGGGAGGATAAGCACAGCAGCACTTGGCTTGATCTTGTTAGATATGCTCGAGAGATCTTTAGTGCGCAAGACACCCGGCGCTTCATTCTAGGCTTCACGCTATACGGGACAATCATGCGGACATGGGAGTTTGACCGGCTCGGAGTGGTTGGATCTACACTATTTGACATCAATAAGGACGCGCACATGTTTGTGTCGGTAGTTATGGGATTTTTGTGGATGTCAGAAGAACAGCTAGGGTTTGATCCTACTATAGCAGAGGATGGCGTACGATACACAACCATTCAGCAAAATGACCAGATCGAGCTAATCTGTCTGGAAGATCGCATCAAGCGATAACGTTCGGTCGCTGGTCGGGCAACTAATTGCTGGAAGGGATCTTTTGCAGATGCGCCTGATCAAGCGCTTGTGATCAAAGACTCGTGGGAGTATGAAGAACGACCTGAACAAGGCCTTCTACTCAAGGAAGCGACAGAAGCCGGAGTTGAGAACGTGGCGCGATACTACTACCATGAGACAGTGCACAGCGGTGGTACTGTGGACGATGTTCTAGAGAATGTGCAGAAGGGACTCAGCGACATCACTGGCTGGAATCCACTGCAACAACGAGCGGCGCCTTTTGAGTCTATCATGAACCCAACAACATCGCTTACTTCTGGACTAGGACGAGGTAGGAGCAGAAGCAGCACCCGAACGACAGGGCGAAAGAGATCGCTAAGCAGCATCGACGCATCAATGCCGCCTCCTAAACGGTCATGCTCAGACTCTCCAGTTAAGCAAGTCGTACAACGAAGAAACCGCGTTCATCGACGGCTCATCATGCGGGATGTTGGGAAGTCTCTCTATGAGGCGGGCTCCCTACGCGGCATATTGACGAAATTACTAGGGGGTATTAAGGGTGAGTTTCAAATGAAGCGTCGAGAACAATAGCTGACTTTGTCGGACATGAATCGCTCCTCGATGCGAAGATCCTCCATCAGGACGTATCCATTGTCAACGTTATGTTGACTATGGTGGAGGATGACGGTTTCATGATCGACCTTGATCTGGCCATCAAAATCGATCGCGAGAACGCTTCTGGAGCACCAAGTAAGACCGGCACCAAGGTTTTTATGGCGATCAGCGCGCTTTATGCCGACAAAGACCACAACTTCATGCATGACCTAGAGTCTTTTTTTGGGGTACTGTTTTGGATTGGAGTTATTGGAATGAACTAGGCGTTTCAAGGTGCAGGACTGAGTATGGGTCTTGGAATTATAAGGACACTAGAGAACTTGCGGAAGTCAAAGCAGGATAAGTACTTGGTAAAGGCATCTGCAGGATTATTGTCGCTGTTGATCCAGCGGATCTCTGTAATCTTGCGATGCTTGTACAATTGGCGCAGTGCCATGATGTCAATCATAAAGCGCTTCTTCTTTGTTGTCCCATGTTTTACTAGGCACTTGTACAGGGAGTATGAGTCTGTACAGATAACTAGGGGGATTGGAGGTAGTCCAAGTCATTCTGTCACCATCCTTAGGGTGGTGACAATAGCAATGCCTATATCAAACCCGTTGACCATGCCATAGATCTCTGAGGCTAGTACGCTGTGTGACACGCTTGCATTTTGTAGAGTTGAAGTGGATCACATTGCTACAGATTGTGAAGGTGTTGGTGTCCGCGGACTTGTTGACAAGCATTAGGATAAAGCCTAGCTGTGAGCTGAGGTCCTTGTTGTTGGCAAAGGAGCTTGTCGGATGTAGGAGACAGGGCAAAAGTGAGAAGAAGGTTGTTATATTAAGAGAGCTACATAGAGCGATTATATACACAACATGATGAGTAAGCTAGTGACTAAGAGTCACGTAGAGATGCAGTCCACATTGTACCATGTGAACTAAGGTGCTAGGCTAACACACCCCCTAAGGTATCTATATTGGATAGAAACCTCACAAATAGCAACAATGTAAAGAGAGTTAAATTGTTAGATATTAGGGATGCTGTGAGGCTACTAACACTAAAAGAAACAGGAGGGGCCGGCACAAGCGCCTTGGCACACTAGTACTAGAATCTAGGACACGCAACTATAGTAAAGTGGTCGACACGATAGCTAAAATAAACAAAGCTATACAAGTTTTAAAGAAAGAAGAAGACGTTCTCTTTAGCATACCTAAGGCATACTACGCTTAGAAGCACATGTTTTAGAATAAAATAGGCAACAACGCCTGTCAGATTTGATGAGGTATTGAGACCTGATGATAGATGAGATGAATTGATGATGATGTTGTATTCTGGTGTTCTCTCAGTCAAGTCGGAGTTTGACCAGGTGTCAGATCTAGTACTAGTGTGCCAAGGCGCTTGTGCCGGCCCCTCCTGTTTCTTTCAGTGTTGGTAGCCTCACAGCACCCTTGATATCTGACACACCCCCTCAGCTTGGATGTATTTGCAAGCTGGTAACCTCAGGTGATGATGAGGTCCTTAAGTTTTGCTTGAAGTTCTTCTAATTGTGCCTCCTTGGTCACCTTGTGTGGTGATACCTTGACTAATCCAACTTGATGAAGGAAGTTTAGCCACTTGTTGCCTGGCAACACCTTAGTGAAGCCATCTGCAATCATTTCTGATGATTGAATGTATTCCACAGTGATCTTTCCACTTGCAACCTCCTGTCTTATCCAGTGGTTGTGAATGTCCACATACCTAAGCTTTGTTTGAAGCTTTGATATCTCTTTTGTGACTAGTCCAATAGTCTGCATGTTGTCGCACTGAATCGTGATTGTGTTGGATAGAAGCTGGATTTAGAGCTCCTTGAGTAGGCGTGATGTGAAGAGGGCTTCCTTGGCTACTTAGGATAGAGCCAGGAGTTCTGCCTCAGTGGTGGATGTGGTGACAGTGTCTTGCTTGCTAGCTCTCCAGGCAATAAGGCCATTGAAGAGCTTGATTGCATAGCCTTAAGAGCTTTTCCTGTCTTGTGTGTTGTCTGCAAATGATGCATCACTAGCCACTTGAAGGGTGTCTCCTCCTCCAAGCTGAAGTGCTAGCCACCTTGTGTCTGATAGGTATAGAAGGACGCGGTCTGCAGCATCGTGATGCTCTTGGGATGGGTTTGAGAGGAAGCGTGCTAAGCGTGAGGTAGCAAAAGCAATGTCTAGTCTAGTGGTGACTGCAGCAAAGAGTAGTGACCCAATTTTGCGTTGGTATCTGTTGATCTCAGCAGGTGTTGACAGTGAGTTTGAGGGCTTGAGTTCAATAGAACTCATAGGTGTATCATGGCGTAGCTCATGCTTGTCTACTAGCCTGTGGATTTTGTCCACATATGCAGCTTGTGAGAGATGGATGAGTCCTTCCTTCCTGTCTCTTATCACCTCAACTCCTAGGAACCATTAGAGATCTTCTCCTCCAGTCATGGTATACTTGTCCTGTAGGAGTTTGACTGCTTGTTGTGCTTCCTTGGCCTTGTGTTTGGCATAGGCTAGGATGATGTCATCCACATAAAAGAAGATGATAATGCTGTCCTTAATCATGCAGCAAGGCTCGTGAGGGATGCGTGTAAAGCCAAGGTCTTTGAGAGTTGTTGTGAACTCCTTCTGCCAGAGCACAGGTAAGATGCGCAATCCATACAAGGCCTTTTGGACCTTAAGGATGATACCTGTCTTCTAGTATCCTTTGGGCATCCTCATGTAGATTTCCCTGTCTATAGTGGCATGAACAAATGCGTTTGTAATGTCATATTGCTTGAGTTCCAGGTTGTGCTTGGCTGCAATTGCCATAAGCATGCGAAATGATCTGCTAGCCAGGGTGGCTGCATAGGTGTCTTGGGAAGAGATCTGTCTCTGTTGGTCTCCTCTGACTACAAGGCGTGCCTTGCACTTGAGGAATTGATGATCCTTGTTGAACTTGTAGGTGTATACCCACATACAGTCCAGGACCTAGTGACCTGTTAGTCTGATTGAGGCATGGGATACTTCTCTCTATGATTCCATCTTTTGATGGCTTGCCAAATGGTCGCGTTCTGCTTCTTTGAACAGCTCTCCCATTAGATGTTCTTCAAGCTTGGTCTTATGAGTTGGTAGAGGTGGGAGCTGACTGCGGTGTAGCTTGATGCCTGAGGCAAGCAGCCTCTTTACCTTAGCCTTGTCAACCACTTCTCCTTCATGTTGGCCAACACATCCAGCCTAAGTTCCTGCTATAAAGGCAGCTGCCCATGGGACAGTCTTGGATGAGCATAACTGCGTCAATCCTGTTGCCTTGTTTAGGGTCAACAATGTAGCCAGCAATGCAGCTGGTGGTAGTGGTGATAGTGGAGGTGTTGGGTATTTGCCCATGATCTTTCTCCCTATAATCTTCCTCCCTTGGTAATAGCCAGGTGGATTAGTCTCTTCTTGAGCTGTTAAGTCTTCAGTGGTGTCATCCTCAAAGAATGATTTAACCTCTAGATTGGTTGGTGGTGTTGGAAGCTCTATGGTCTTAACATAAGTTGCAATCTCTTCCAGTGTGCTGTGCATGAGGTTGTCCATCAGGTCCTCAGTCTTGCCATCAAATATTAAGTGCTTATCAAACACAACGTCGCGTGTGCTGATAACCTTAGCCATAGATGGTATCCAGATGCGATAGATGTTGGATGATTTGTATCCAACTAGGTAGCCAACCCAAGCCTTTGGGTCTAGGCGTTGGAGGCGTGATTTCCCTCTATGAGTATCATCAGTCATTGCAAAGGACTTGCATCCATATGCTTTGAGATGAGTGAGGTTTGGTTTGCGGAGTTTGGTAACAATTCCATTAGAGAAAGCAATCCTTGTGAAGAAGGTCTTATATGGTGTCTTCCAGTTGTTAGTGTAATTTGGCGTTCTGTTGTAGAGGTAAACTGCTGCTCTAGTGATTTCAGGCCACAGTTCCTAGGAGAGGTTGGCATCCAATCTCATAGCGCGTGCCTTCTCCTTGTTCACACCCCCTGAGCGTTCAGCACCTCTATTCTAGGCTTGAGTATCAGGAGCTGAAGGCTCAATAATGATCCCTTTAGAGTTGAGCCAGCGCTGAACTTGTGGTTTAACAGTGGTGATCTCATTGTCTGCTTCAATGATCTTGATAGTGATGTTGAAATGGATCCTAAGAAAGGTGAAGAAGATCCTAAGTTTGTTGATGATAGAGTTAGCAGTTCTGTTGTCCGTGAAGTACATGTCCCACTAGAGTCCAGAGAACCTGCAGGTGATAAGCATTTGACTCTTTTCCTTAGTGATGCTCTGCTCCTCATAGGAGTGGAAGTCAATAGCCAGTCTTTCTCCTGGTCCTAGGTCATTGTTGCGTAGTGTGCGGCGTATTTAGCGCTTAGCTTTGGCTTTGCCACATGAGTTGCACTCAACTGTAGTGATGCCTTTGATGCGCACCCCCTCAGCTTGCTAAACAAGGTGCTCAATAGCTGCTGGGCCAGGATAGCCTAAGCGCTTGTGCCAGGTGATAGCTGAGGACCTTTGTAATGCTCTTGGTGTTCTTGAATTTGTGTGGAAGGCTGAGTTAATAGTTAAGTGGTGTTCCAACACCTATTGGCCATGAAGCTCAGTGAGCCTTCCCAGGATGGATCCATCTGGTCTCCTGAGTGTAGTGGGTTCATGCTTAGTTTCCCACTATATGCCTAGCTGCCTAAGGAGGCGGAATGATACTAGGTTGCATAGGATGTCTAGACAGATAGCAACATCATGAAGGATGAGCTTGGTTGTTCTGCCCTAACTAGTTAGGGATAGGTCTAGTGAACCATACCCTGTGATCCAGAGTTGGGAGTTGCCTGCCCATATGAAGTCGCTAGTTGTACATAGTCTGTTGTCATAGGTGCGCTCTGGGTTGTTGGTGATGTAGCAGGTTGAGCCTGAGTCCAGAATAAAGGAGTGTTTCAAAGGGTAACCTTGATTGCCACTGACTTGGAATGAGGCCTTGGTAATTGCGGTGATTTGCCGGCCTTCTAGTCATTGTTGATTGTCATCAGAGACATCCTAGATAATTGCTGTCTGGGAGTCTGATCTCTTGATGTATAGAGTTTGAGACTTTGATCTGCTCTTGCTCCTTAATGCTCCTTGAAGGACAGTGTCGTGCTTGCGCTTGTATTCTACAAGGGTGCGCATAGTGGAGTTTGGCTTCCACTATTCAGGTGCTTGGTTATCATTAATATACCAGCAATCTTTGATGTCATGGACTTGGTCACATGCTAGGCACTTCTTACCTAAAGATGCCTTATTACCAGCAGGTCTTTTGCTAGACTGAGAGGAGAATTGATTGCTCTTCCTCTTTCTACTAGGGTTTCTTTCCCTGTATTTGGATGGCGCGCTGTTTTCCATAGCTTCAGAAGCGTCCTTCTGGCTATCCTGGGTGGTTGCACCACCATCAGCGAGAAATGAGGAGTTATCAGCTACAGCAATGAATGCCTGCTTTTTATTCACTGGTTTCAGCGGATGATTCAGGCTCATGTATTCCCGGAAGCGTTTCATCATCTCCTTTCTTGTCATGAGAGGATTGAACCTTCCAGTATCTTAGAAGGTTGCAGCCCACATAGGTGCTGCCTTGTTCACAGCCTGCAGGAAGTCTTTAGTGATATTGTCAATATCATGTACCTCAGACACTCTATGCACTGTTGCATCTGATAATGCTTCATCATATTCCACTAGCCATGTATCCCAATTATGTGTATTGCGCATAGGCTTGAGGGCGGTGTAGTAGCGTTCGCGTGTGCGTTCCTTTTCAAGGCGATCATCAACCCCAGCAGTGAGCTTAAGGTTGGAAAGCCACTAGCGTAGTGACTGTTCTAGTAGGCAGCATGTGCGTTGGAGATAGGGCGCAACTGTTGATTGGATCAGCTGGGTGACATGCTGAATACTCTTCTGTTAAGTATCATATTAGTGGAGATTAAGCTTGTATCTCTTAGTAAGGGTCTTGTAGTAGTCTATATCCTCCTTGTAGGCTTTCTGGCCTTGGATTGATAGCATAGATAGGCGTGTTGCCTCCTGGATTCCAGCTGCAGCGCTGTACTAGGATAGTTCAGGCAGGTCTAGCATGACTAGCTTGATCAGGAATAGGACTAGTCCTTCTTCCTTTACATTGTCCCAGATGTTGTAGGCAGCGCAGCGCGCTTTGACTTGAGTAAGCCAAGTAGTCCAGTCATACTAGTTGCTGAGGATAACGGTTGCATCGCGTGGGTTAATGAGCGACATAGTGTGGTTGTTGAATAGCTTTTGTTGGGTAGCCTTAGTGGGTAGCCTTAGTGGTAGCTTTGGTAAAGGCAGTGAGACTCTTAATTGTCAGATTTGATGAGGTATTGAGACCTAATGATAGATGAGATGAATTGATAATGATGTTGTATTCTGGTGTTCTCTCAGTCAAGTCGGAGTTTAACTAGGTGTCAGATCTAGTACTAGTGTGCCAAGGCGCTTGTGCCGGCCCCTCCTGTTTCTTTCAGTGTTGGTAGCCTCACAGCACCCTTAATATCTGACAACGCCTTACCTAAACATCAACCCTAGGATTGTGAAATCAACCTAGAAGAAGGCAAGACGCTGCCTTTCCTACCAATATACAGACTATTAGAACCTTAGCTAAAAGCAGTTCGAGAGTACATTGAAGAAAACCGAGCTAAAGGATATATCTAAGAATTAGATTCGCTAGTTAGATTCCTAATCCTCTTTGTACCTAAGAAGAATAGATCCCTAAGACTATGCGTAGACTATCGCAAGCTCAACGATATTACGCGGAAGAATAGATACCTGCTACCTAATATATCTAAGCTACGAGACAGACTTTTAAGAGCTAGAATATTCACCTCGCTAGATCTACGAGATAGCTATTATTAGATACGCATTAAGAAAGGAGACAAATAGAAAACGGCATTCCGCACGAGATACGGACACTACGAATATACAGTAATGCTATTCGGATTAACTAACGCACTAGCAACCTCCTAGTCCCTTATTAACAACGTGTTACGAAAACACCTAGATATATTCGTTATTGCATACCTAGACAATATACTAATCTACTCTAAGAACAAGAAAGAATACAAGCAACACGTTAAGACAGTATTAGCACTTCTTAACAAATATTACTTACAACTTAAGCCGTCGAAGTGTAAGTTCTACAAGACGGAACTAGAATTCCTAGAACACATAGTAGGAATTAATAGAGTAAAGATTAGTAACGACAAGATTCGTACTATCTAAGAGTAGGCAGAACTAAGAAATGTCAAAGACATCTAAGCCTTTAACAGATTTGTTAACTTCAACTAACAGTTTGTTAAAGACTACGCTAGAATTGCTACCCTGCTTACACACCTTACGAGGAAAGACACCCCTTAGATATAGAGCGAGAAGGAAAAAGAGGCTTTCTAACTGCTTAAGAAAGCATGTATTACAGAACTAGTACTTAAAACCTTTATCTTAGGGCAACTATTAAAGATAGAAACTAACGCATTAGACTTAGCTATAGGAGCAGTCTGGTTACAAAAGCACGATGGGAAATAGCACCTAGTTGCCTATTTTTCTAAGAAATTTAGCGGCTCTAAAAAACGCTCTAATGTGCACGACAAGGAACTACTCGCAATAGTAGAAGCACTTAAGCATTAGAGGATTTATGCGGAAAGCAGTTTAGAGCTCGACATCTACACTAATTACAAGAACTTAACCTACTTCCTAACGACAAAGGCTCTTAACCGTAGGCAATTTAGATAGTAGGAAGAAGTTAGCAGACTAAAATTCCGAATTATCCATACACCTAGCAAAGACAATAGCTAAGCTAACGCATTAAGCCGACAATACGACGTCGCAGGCGTTAAGCACGTTAATAAAGGTATCCTCCTGCAGAAACAAGAATAGGAGTATAAACTCCGCTACTAGGATCAACAATACCTTCGAAATCGAAGAAATTATAACGATTACTCTGTAAGTACCAGACGAATTATAGGAAGCTCTAACTAGAGACTACTACGACAGCATAGAGTATAGACACCCTAGCGTCGCTAGAACTATAGAACTAATTAAGAGAAACTACGACTTTCTAAACATAAAGAATAAAGTTAGTTTATATATTAAAAAGTGCGCAGACTGCTAGCAAAACAAGCATAGCACGCACGCACCGTACGGAGAAATGCAAGGCATTAAACTTCTAGGAAAACCTTAGGAAGACATATTAATAGACTTTATTACGGGACTACCGCTATCTAAAGACTCTATAACAGAGGTTAGGTACGATAGGATATGCGTAGTAGTATGCCGCCTTACTAAAGCAATCGAACTTATAATATATTGCAAAGATTAGACCGCAGAACAGCTAGGTTACGCAATCTGCGATAGAGTTGTTCGACATTACGGCATCCTAAAAACGATTATTAGCGACAGAGACAAGCTCTTTACTTCTAACTACTAGAGTGCGCGCAATTAGGACTCAACGAAAGCTATCCACGAGCTTTTATCTAGAGACTAACAGACAAACTAAGCGAACAAATTGCACGCTTAAATAGTACCTAAGAATATACTGCAACTATCGACAAAACAACTAGGTATAGTTACTACCTATAGCGCAACTCGTACACAACAACAAAGTATCCGAAGCAATAGGGACTACGCTCTTCTTCGCAAACTACGGACGACATCTAAACCTGTTTAAAAGGACCTTGCCTAGACTAAAGGCGGAAAAAGCCCTTATAAACATAGAAGAAATAAAAGCAACCTATAATACTATAAGAAACAAGATCTAGAATGCTTAAGAAAGTAGCATCTAGCACGCTAACAAAAGAAGAAAAACGGCACCTTAGCTAAAAAAAGAGGATAAAGTATATGTAAGAACAAATAATTTCCGCACGAAGCGACCGAACAAAAGTCTTAACTGTTAAGAGGAGGCGTGGATTGTAGCCTGTATATAGAAACAGGCTATTCCTCTTCTAGTAGGAGGCTACTATCACGTGCTGATAATATAATAGCCGCAACGGAAGTAGGGTAAAGAGTAGAGAAGATACTAGTAATATAAAATGTATATACTAGTTACAAGATTGATAGCTAGACACCGAGCTATAGAGAGAGAGAAGAGAGTCTATATACATTGTAGAGTAGCTCTAGAAGGTTCTTTGCTTATGAATACAATCTAGTTCTAGAGCACTCTATATGCGTAATCTAATAATATAGATTACGCGTATAGATAGATTGTACATTATAATGTGATGGACTACGCAATTATAATGTAATAGATTACGCGTTGCTACTATAGATAGTAACAGCCTAATAGGCATGATATATGTAGCATTTACGGCTATTACTAGATTAGGCAAGTTACGTGATTAGTCACGTGACATTTCCTAATAAGAAAATACCTTGTCGAAGCTTACATTCTTACATTAACTACGTCAAGGTTAGACTATTTTTTTATTCTTAAACGCAACGGACTAGTTACATATACACTTAATCTGCTAAAGGATATAAGAATCTACTCTAGGTTCTACGTTAAGCTACTCGAACCTACTAACCTAGGCACGCTAGTATAAACAACCTTTAACTATAAACTAGAAGAAGACTACGAGTTTAAGGTTAAGAAGATCCTAGACAGCCGGTTAGACTACCGCGACATTATGTATCTAATTAAATAGAAGGGATACCTACATTTAGAAAACACATAGAAACTAGAAAACTATCTGCATAACTGTTAGCAGAAAATCTAAGGAATACTGCAAAATAGCCCTAGACTAAACTAATATAGTAGCTATAAGAAAGCTGCAACGTAAAAGAATGCAACAGGACCTACTAGATTAATACAACTAAGCACTACTTGTCACTAGAGTTAACAAGCCTAGGTTAAGGAAGGGGTTATCTAGAGATAACAGGAAATTATCGAAACTAGTAAGTGTTAGGAATAGATAGATAGAGAGCGGTAGAGTAGGCATAGATTAGGTAGAAGAGGTAGAAGGTTAATATATTCCCCTTGTGTGTATAATAAGACGAATCGCTGTCCTCTAGACAGCTCTTCGTTCCCGCCTTATATACTGCGGGGTAAGGTCATGTGATCTTGCCCTTCATCAATCCTATATAGGCTAGTCCTAACAAAGAAGACTATACTAAAAGAATTGCTACATTTACTACTCTTAGTAATAAGGACAAGAATAATATAGAGCAAGCGTTAAGCTCTGCTAGCACTAAAGAAATAGATGCTACTACTTTAGTGTATAAAAGACTAGGACATATAGGAAGTAATAGCTTAAATAAGCTATTAGAGAATACTTCCGGCCTAGATCTAAAGCTAAATACTAGTAAAGATTTTAG